>CM048818.1:55211446-55811446 GCA_026586065.1 Dioscorea zingiberensis
CCGATGAATCAACCGAAGGAGAGAGTAAAAGAACTAAAAAGCTTACGAGTACCACTGACATCTCTTTCCTCACAAAAGCTTGCATTTTTAGTAGTAACTCAAGTATGTTTCACTTCATGAAACAAGGAAAACAAAAGCAGAGTGTTGTTGAACAGCATGGAAACATTGAAATCATCTCATATAAGTGCTGTTATAACTGCTAACACTTGCCAATGCTAGAAAACAAGCCACTTCTAACTTCTTATACCTTCCTTCTCTTCCCTTTCATTATACAAACCATACCAACTTACTTTTCTTAGTAAGGAAATAAGATTACACCCCTCTGGAAGATATCCACCCCTTGCAAAGTAGGCTCAGTTTTCTAAACTACAAGAAAAACTAAGCACTCAAAGTGAATCACTGCATTACATTATATGCTCCATTGTTTAGTGAAGCACAATCTAGCTTGTTTGCTACTAAAGGAATCTCAAAGGGACTTGTTTAATAGTATGAATATATATATAATCAAGAAGTGGACCTGCTTGTCCAAACTTTACCAGCTTTTTGTTTTGATGGGGAGGTTGGTGGGGTTTCAGAGAGAACAAAAGAGAAAATGGCCATTCTTTCTTTCTGTAAAGAGAGTCATGCGGCATATGGTACAAAGAGAAGGGGGGAAAGAATGGAATACTAGTTGGAACCTCAATGCGGTAAAGCCTGACAAACTTGGCAAGTTGTTCCTTATGAACTCTTTTCTCAGAGAGGATGTTCAATGGGACTTGGGGTGGTGGTGATGTTATGATGTGGTGTAGGGTTGGTGCCATTGGTGGAGCTGGTTAAAAAAGATGATATGTGGGAACAGTGTAACAAGGATTCAAGGATGAGCATGTGATACAGTCCCCCACTTCTTGTATGTTCTCTAATGGATGGTTTGTGTCATGTGAGGAGATGAAGAGCAAGTTGAACATTCAAAATGAGACATTCCATAATTTATTTTGATGCTCAAGTGAGGTGCAAATCATCTCTTTGTTCAAATGTTTCCCATATGGGAATGTTAATCATAGATGCAATATATATATAGACACATACTCAGATTGAAATGAAGATGTTATTTTTATAATTCGATGGGTAAAAATATGAACCGAAACAAACCCAAATTGATTGCATTACCTGGTTGACATTGTTTTTCAAGATAAGAAGGTGCATGAGTTTGTCTTAAAAGCATGATGACAATAGCTGACCCAAAAGTGGCTATGATCATCAAAAGGTGGCAGCCAAGAGCTTAAGCTCAAGATGAATAATGATCTTTCCAGCCTTGTTCTGGCCTCATTCTAATAATAATATCAGAAAATGACTCACAACTTGAAAGAAGGTATGCATTTCTTTTTCAAGTTTGTTTGAACTCATTATACAAGCTTGAAGTTTATAATCTTCTTTTTTCTTTTGTTTTCTTCTTGCTTTCTAAAAGATTGAACCATGTTAGATTTGGTTAGCCACTTAATCAAAAGATTATTTGTGAATTTTATTACAAGAAAATAATAGTTTATATATAATTGTTAGATTTTAAGAGGGTATATATGGAACCAAAACCGTTGGCAAAATGTAAAGGAGGCACCAAAGGACCAATTTAATAAAGATCTCTGTATTGAATAATAATTCACTGATTGAAAGATGCCTCGCCAGTCTCCTCCGTAAATAAGATGGCGGTTTGGGTAATTCACTTGGAAGACAAAACTCCTGCGCTCGAGTCCCCATATCGTATGCATGGTGAGGGTCAAGGCCATTATCTAAGGCCACGTCCCTTGACGTTTCCTTGTGGAGGGGTTTATCCCCTGTGTCAAAAAATAAAAATAAAAAAATAAAAAAAATAATGGAAAGGAGGAGACAATGAGGGTACAATGCAGGATTTTGCCCCTGGCAACCTGCTAGAAACATTGATGAGATCCAGTGCACCCAAAAACTTTGATACCTGAAAGATGTGGTGGAAGAAACACAGCTATCAAAGTCCACAAAAACTTTTTTTAGGTTTAGGCCATATCTTTAGCTGCTTCCATTGTGGGGGGAACATGTCAGTTCCACTCCAAAGTCATGGTCTCTTTATATCACATTAACCTTTCAGCATTCTTTCAACAAACTGATGTTAACCAAGTGATAACTGTTTGATGTAAACCAAACAAAATAGCAATAAAAATATTTACAATTCAATACAATTATAACAATAATAATAATAAAAATTTTAGTTTCCCTTCTCAATGCTCTGAGATTTGTAACCAAGTATAGTATCATCTCTAAAATATTCATCTAACCTTAAGATAACTTCCAAAACCATGTAATCCATGATAAAACCATCATAATAAAGCAAAAAAAGTTAGTCCACCAAGGATAATAATGTTGGTGGTGTCCTAGTGATAGATCAAAAGTGCATCCCTGATGTTTAGTTCTAACAACTTCAATCAACAGAGAATATTTAATTGAAATTTGTTGAAGTCTTTGGATCGCAGACATTGCTTTCTCCATGGAGGCTAGTTGTTACCATAGAATCATCATCTTTAGCTTTTGTTTCCTTTCTCTTTTGTTTTTCTGCTTTGAAAAAGGCACAGAAGAGGTGGTTCGCGTCGCCTTTTCAAGTTTCCTGGTGTCAGTTGTGAAAACAACCAATGTCAAAAGAGAAAAAATAAAGTAGAAAAGGAAAGAATTCTTGAATCTAATTCTTAGGGTGTCCTTGGAACTCCAGTGCGATCTTGACTTACATAATCAAACATTTGAAATTCATTCAAATGCACCATACAAACTTACCTGAGATGTGAACCACGAAAACACATAAAGAAGCATGGTAGTCTAAAGCAGACTACAAAGTTTGGAGATTGATGTTTGAACCACTTGAATCTTGGATGAGATCTGGGAGTTTATACCTGGAGTTCCACCAACAATGGATAGAGGAATAATTGAAGCAGACAACAGTGATACACGTAATTCAGACATCCAGATTAATATATTATTATAAGACAAGAAACATCCCAAGTTTGTTGATTGGAACTTTGGAAGGCAGCAGCAACAAAAATGAATAATGGAAAGTGTTTTAAGAAACAATTCCTTCACAAAAATATAACAAGAACAAGAATGAAGAATGCAGGATAAAGGAATCCATGGATTTCCCAACACCAATTTTTCCCTTTCATAATATATTGCCTTGCACATATACTGGATAAAGGAAAGGAGTCAAATTGGAAGTCTTGCGCTACCCTACTTTGGGAAGTTAACTTTTCTAGCAAAATTCGAATTTAAAATCACAAACCACTGGTTATCCGAGGTTACGCTCCGATATTGACCAGAAGGCAGAAACAAGAGGGGACTTGAATTCTGCAACTCAAAAAGCAACTCATTCATGTTTACCATAATAGAACACTTCAAAGTAGTCTCAATCTTGTACTTCCCTGGCGCTCATTATCTATGATGGTCTTGATCATCTCTGATGGGACAAGGCCCTCGAAAGTTAGGATTGCATCCGCCTTACTTAGGAATTCAGGGGCTGATAAAATACAATGGTGTGGCAGAGCCGAACCTGGCATGAGATTTTAGATTTCAAACCCCTTATAGAAGCTTCAGTAGGAAAAGCAAAATATCTTATACTGCTAAAGCCAGGAGTTTCCAATACCTGCATATTACGTGCAAAATCATACTCATCATCAGTATCAACACTTAACTGAAATAAAGGCGTTGTTCTCATACTCCAAGCGGCTTAAGCTGCAAGGACATGCAATAACCTTTAGGGATCCAGGAACAGTAGCCCCGCAGAACTATAGATATTCCACACTATAAATTGGTACCCGCCAAGCTTGCATCCAGGAGAAGATAGGAGTGATTTTTTGAATTGTGTCCAGTTAGCCTTGCTGGCCGAAAACAAAGGCAGAAGTAATAGGTTAGAAATAATAAGTTGATGTCTTGGGCATGAAAAGAATTTGTTTTGAACAGATGGTGCTTGCTCAAAGATGGATACTCAGTCGAAGGATCACTGTTCAGAAAACTACAAAACTACTGGAGCTGCACTAGACAAATAAAAGAAATGAAAAGAAAACTATCACAAAGAGGAGAGATTACCAAAAGTATATATATAGAATGGCAATTTAAGAAGAATGTAACCAAATTTGCATTCAGAACCCCTATAAATGTAAGCTCTTGATATCATAAAACAAGATTGCTAAAATAAAATATACAGGAAAATCATTCAATAATAAGTAATAAAAGAGCCCAAGAATCAAGAAATCTGGGAGATCAAACAAAATTACAGCATATTAATTAACAACATTCATTTCTAATTACACTTGTTATGCAAGATTGACCAACCAAAAAGCACACAAACATGACTACACACTATGCCCATTAACTTAATTGTGGTATCAATCGAGATTTTAGTTTACTGATATAGGTTGCTTGACAAGAAAATATCCATAAATAGAAGAGGAATTTAGGCCATTTTACTCAAAAGAATAAAAAAAAGGACTTAGATTAAAAAAAACAAAAAATAAAAGAAAACTAAATCCTGAGATGGCATCCTCTGCATCCCCAATTCCAATGGGAATTAAAACTTGTATCTCATCTAAGGACCTAAAAAGTGAAATACGGAATCCAGTTTATTAAATATCAGGACTCCCAAAAGCCCTGAAGAGCAATTCTGCTAGTTCTATTACCCACTTAGTCCTGACTTCAGTAAATGAAGAGGTAAGATACAGATACAATTCTCAATTAAAAACATTCTCACTCAATGTGCAGGCCTTTTCTACTCCTGAGTGCGTGAGTCCACATCTACTGAGGGGGCCTAGATGGCTTTGTACTGAGATCTCAGAGACTCCAGATGCAACCTATCATCATATAGCTATAAACAACGGCAGCATTTGCAACAGTTTCTGGAAGCCAGTAGGGCCCTCAAGCATTGCATGGATGAGATTTTTCCTTTCAGAAGGCATTCTACTAAATTTGCTTGCATAGGCTCACAGAATTATCTATCATTAGGAAGCTAAAGAGAGATGTTTCACTTTTCGGCCAATATTTATCCCAATATATAATTACTGTAAACAAAAGGAAGAGCTATTCAGGAGAAAAGTTGTTCATTACATTATGTTAATTTCACTATGCCAAGTTCGAGGGATCTACAGTTTATCAAGTTGCTGCAAAGAAAGGACACAGAAACAAATTCTAAACAACAAAGGGAAGCCAGATAGCAAATCAAAACAAAAAGAAAAGATCTAGATGAAAATAAATTCTTTTGCAGTTTTTTGTTTTCTTAATAGCCTACTAAGGTTCAATTTATTTTCAAAAGAGCCTAACTAGTAAATTCCACAATCAAAAAAAATATATATATTCAAGTATAAAAACAAATATGAATAAAGGAATAACAAACGTCTAAATACCTATTCCAAGGGTGTTGATTGTTCCTCAAATTTTTAGTGGTTGCTATTTCCTCATTCCCCCTCCTTTTACTTTCTGCTTCGTATGTGTAACTTGTTCCATATTTTTTGCATTACTAATAATAATGCACCAAATGTTGTTCTAGCACCAATGAACAATTTATAGATTATCATGAACTAACATTAGTAGAATATTGCTATGGTACATAATGTTTGTAGTTTTAATATCATTATTTCTGTTTAGGAGAATATTTTTTCAATGGGTTAAGAAGTAAATGCTGCCCACCACAAACGTACAACAAAAAAGACAACAAAACTCCTGTCAAACGTTCATTTTCCTGTTATTACTAAATACAAATAATCCCTGGTATTCTTTAGTCTTAATAAGTGATGGGTCCTTGAGGAGTATCGGTTTCAAATAACACACTAATACACAAGAGAAGAGGCACTTCATACACTAGTTTCACCTCAAGTTAAATTACAAAAAAACATTATGAAAATCTGTCATGCACAGTGCTACTGCAGCATATCATGTACTTGATTGATGTTCTGGATGCATATAAAGATATGCTAGAAAGCCTTTCTCTACTTGAAAATTGTGGATATATTAGTAGTTAATATAAGCAAGTTTAAACATCTAAACATGAAATTTGACCTACACCAACCAAATTGAACATCTCCAACAATACATTTTTTATTAATTTTCCTACAGCAACAACAACAACAACTAAGCCTTAATCCCATACTAGATGGAAATTGGCTATATGAATGGTCATTGTCTCCATGTAGTTTTGTCGAAAGACAAGATCAGGGTCAACATCTAATAAGCGTAGATCATTAGACACTATCTACTTTTCCACGTAATCCTCAGTCTACATCTACCCCTCTTTTTAACTTCTATTACTAAACTATCACATTTTCGAACCGGGGCGCCTAGGGGTCTACAACCGACCGAATCAACCAAATCATAATTTTCCAACCATACATAAAATTAAATAATCCCCTAATCATGTAATTGGCCTACACCAACCAAATCAAACATCTCCAACCATACTTTTTTTTAATTAACTCTCCAACCATACATAAAAGTTAAAATAATCCCATTGATGACAATCAACACTACAGAAAAATATAGAGTACACTACAAAATCGTTCATGTCACATACATATCAATAAAATGTATCATACAGGTATTTCCAACATAAAGTTATACTAATATAATACATAAACTTTCTTGCAATATATCTGTTCAAGTTGATCTATATTAGCATGCATCAACTACCAGATAAAATTTATGAAACCTCTAATATGAGATGCTCCAATATGGATAGGCCACACTAATAAAATCATTCCTACATAACACTGCATTCATTTTGAGTAGCAGGTAGCATGGTTTCATTTTACCTTTGACTGTGATTACAGTAGCTAAATGAAACATGTAACTATAAACCACAATCCTTAACTAAACTATTCAAGGTAGTTAAACCATACTACCTACAACCATCTTCAAACAAGAGTTTTTCATTCATATAAATGAAGACCTAAACATACACACAATCTAAGTCTCTTTCTGAACTTCTGCATTGTATCCAAATTCACAAATCATACATCATAGCAGAATAAAAGATTACATAAAGAGACCATCACAAACAAACAACAATTACAAATACCATTTGTGCATACTTCAACAACTTGAAAAACCTAAACAATTCCCAAAGAGTAACACATAAAATCCAAACAACGGTTTACCATCTCGAGTTCCTGGGCCATGAGAATGCAAGGCCCACACCAGGTGGCATAGAAATCCACAATGAGCGGCACAGTCCTCTCCCCCTTGAAAAGCTCCTCCACCTCCTTCGCAGTCACCTTCTTCTGCAACACCCCGACAACAAAGCTCACAAAAACAATAGAGGAACGAAAGAGTAGAACCACAAAAAGCTTGAAAATCCAGAATACAGGGAGCCCAAACACGTACCACGAGGTAGTCATCCCTGATATACTTAGCCGAAATGGTCACGGAGGCCCGTCTCAGGCTACGATTGCCGGCGAGGCGGAGAAGGGGAGAACGAGGGAGAGGTAGCGAGGAGGGTAAGATGCGGCAATGGGTGTGAGTGAAGGAGGAGGCCAACGATGGAGAACAATGGATAGCCCGCAGCCATAAACCCTCCTCTTCTTCTTCTTCGTTTCCAGAAAATAGTGGAACCTCATCCTTCAGATAAAAAGCTTTTGTCCTTTTTACCACTAATACAAGATAGTCCCACATCGGCCGTTTTTACTATAGTAACAAACTAAATATACACGCTCCCCGCACCTCGACTTTCAAGAGGGTTATGCGGCGCCAGGAGTTGATTACATTCCCGGCCGCTGGTCGGGGTTATAAACCCTAAACCTAGCTCTGTAATGAGCTTGAGGGTATAGATCTAGGGAGGTAGTTTAACCGGTGTTTATTCCATAAAACATCGAGCTCTGTGGTGGTACTCCTGGCAGTGGACTTGCCGCGAGGTTTGTAGGGGTCACTGCGGTAACACTATGCTGTTACTTAGCGGTTGGCCGGAGTCCTCTCTCCTCAGCCCTCCATCTTTTGTCATCTCTTAATGGATTTAATATATTATAGTTAAAATTCAAGGTAATATGATATTTAAAAAATCAGAATATATTGGTGCTTTATAGTTTATATATTCAAATATGATTTTGTTTTGGAACAACAGGAATAAAACAAAATTTTATTCATTTTATATTTTTTGGTATTTGTACTATATATTGATTTAAGTCTATTTCTAACTGTGGATTTTTTTTTCTTCATTTACTTGTTTGGTAATGAACGCAAGATAAAACCATAAAAATGTTGATCAGGGTCAGATTAGATAGAATGACGTTGCAATGAAAATAATATTATCTGAATAATCACTATCTACAACGAGGGATCATTATTTTTAAATTATATATCCCCCTTCTTATTTTACTTTATTCATTGGGCTATAGCATGTTTCTCATGAAAATACTATCATGGAACGTAAGAGGACTAGGAAAAAGTAAAAAAATGTTTCCTAATCAGGAACTTCATCGAAGCACAAAAGGTTGATATTTTTTATCTACAAGAGACAAAATTCTAGTCAATTGACAATAGTATACGGTACTTTCAAATAAGCGACAGCATCCTACGGGGGGCCTTGCACTCCCCCATGCAACACTAGGGAGGGTCTTTGCGTAGGGTGGAAAACAATACAATTCAATGCGATGCCAACAACCATGTGGATACCTTTTGATGCTGACTATCCTAAAAAGAAGGAAGGATGGCACTAATTTGGATGATTCACTGGCAAATCTATGGTAAATTAGTGCTGAAAGAACACTTAAAAGCGCCTTTTTGGGAGGAAATAAAGAACATAAAGAAGATGATAGAATGGGCCACAGGCTGATTGGAGAAGATTTCAATGCAACAAGGAGGCGGGGAGATAAAACATGGGGAAGAGGAAACATTCACGAACTACAAGACTTTAACAGGATGATGAAGACTTACAGCTCTATGACCCTCCTCTGATCGGGAGAAAGTTCACATGGACAAACGGCGAGGGAATCACCAGCGATGACACACCTTCTGATTCCTACTCTCCACATAATGGATGTCTACATTCCCTATAATGCGGCAAACAATGCTCCCACATTGCCGGGACCGGACCGCGCTCCGATTGTGCTTTCGGCGTGGAAGCCAAACACTACACAAATACCCCTTCCGATTCAGCGAAGTTGGGGAAAGAATAAGGGGTTGGGGAAATAATGAGAGGCTGAGTGGGGCTGAGTGTGTGGCGTGGTAGAGGATGGACCCTTCCTATGGCACATTTATATATAAAATATACCACATGTCCCAATAGAACCCAAATCTTAATCTAAATAAAAAGAATATAGAATTCAAATATATCTTAATCATGATATATTTAGAATTAAAATTTAAACATGTCATATCTTAATTGATTTAAGACACAAATTCCAAAATGGCCCTTGAGAGAGCATATCTCGAGTGCGAGTCTCAAATTCTAAGATGGCAGAGAATACATATCTGAGGCAATCTTCAAGAAATCTCAAATCTCAAGATAGCCCAAGAATACATATCTGGGGCAAATCTCAAATTTCAAAATGCGCCCGAGAACATATCTCGAGGCGATCTAAAATAAATCCCAAAATTGCAGCACGAGAATGCCAATCTAAAGAGGCAAGCCCAAATTCCAGGTAGCAGGAGGATACATCCCATGGGTAAGATGGGTAATTAATTAAATAAATAAATAAAATAATAATAGTAATAATAAAACAAAATAAAATAAAATAAAGAAATAAGAATAATAAAAAAATAAAAATAAAAGATCAAATCAGGGATAATCTTAAAATCTTAGAAGGTGGTGGTGGTTTTAAAAAATATATTTAAAAAATCAATAAAAATCAATAAAAAAAAAAAGTAGAATCAAGATAATCTCAAATCTTAGGTTGCAAGCGGGAATTGGCGGAGTTTTAAAAGATAAATCAAAATATAAAAAATCATCAAATCAAAACAAAAAATCAAAACAAAGAAAAACAAAAAATCAAAAGAAAGGAGAGGGTCTAGAATAAGGGTAGGAGGATATAAGAAGCGAGGAAGTGATCACACAAAAAGATGAGAGATTGGAGAGTGAAAGAGGAGAGAAACAAGAAGAAAAAGATCCGAGTTTTTTTTGGCTAGAGAGAGAAATTGAGAGAAGAAGAAGAGGAGAAAGCGAGGTATTTTCTAAATCTCCAACTAAAAAGCGCCAAAAAAAACTCACCGCTAAGCGCCGTCATCGCGTCAAATTGATACCTGCGCGCCGCTAAAGAAGGCCATGAACACCACCCCATGCGTGGAGGTGTTCATGGATCATGCATAAATCATTAATACCGTCATTGCCAAAGACGGCACCACCCCATGCGTGGTGGTGGCGATTATCATCTCCGTCGATGCGAAAAGCGGCCACCACCCCATGCGTGGTGGTGCTGGTAATCACCCTTCGCCGCTATTGAAGAACAGCACCACCCCATGCGTGGTGGCGTAATCTTTGATGTCTTCGCATTGTTGTTCAATGAAGGCGCTATTGCAAAAAGAATGCCTAAAAATTCAATCAAGAAAGAAGCAATACGGGTTTATAGAAAGCGCGGAGGGTACAAAATAGGACTCCAAGGGGCTGCTTTGCATAGATAGCTTTTGAATGTTTTGTATGTTGAAATCTCACATATAGATGTATAAAATTCTAATGAGAAAGTACTCTCGAGGAGGCTGCGAGGATTTACAGGTCAATAAATTGCAAAGGGAAATAACTTCGATTGGTAGTCAGCTGTAAACTTCCAAGCTATATCTTGTTCAAAGCCATATGCCATTTCATGTATCACGAAATATGTTTTCAATGAAGGCCAAATTTCTTTCTACTTGAGGTTGTTAAGGGTTATTAAGATATATGAAACCTTTTCTTGAATGTGATTGTAAATTTTGCCAATGAAGTATTTTAAAAATGATGTCAATTACTTGGATTTATATGAAATGCTCCTTGGTGTTCGATAGAAATGTCCAAAAGAGCCCTTTGGAGAATTGCAAGTGCCAATCCCTCTTAGATGAGTGAGCGAGGCTGCTTTGTGACCCGAAATTAATAGACATAGTTGCTTCGGCTTTTGCTTGATGGTTCCATTTGGAGCAGCTTTGCACCTTTGTCTGTCATTGATGATGGCGAGGAAGGCTTCAAGGTTTTGTGGGCATAGTAATTATTTAATATATCAATGATACGCTATGATCGAGTTATGGTGTGAAAACTTCAAGATCATGTCCACTTGAGTTTTGTTTTGGCTCCTATAAACATTTATTGAGAAAGCTATAGCAAAGGGGATATTGTTCTCTGCGGTGATAAAATTGACACTTTGACTTTTGAGCGAAACTAATTCTTGGCTGATAATTTTATTGAAAAGCATGGAAACAAAATGGATAAAGAGAAATATGTCTTGCCTATGGAATGTGGATACTTTTCTTGAAAGTTTGAATATTCTTTTGAAATGACATGGTGATGTTGTGAGAAAGTGTGTTGAATTTTATTAGAAAATGATGTAAAATTGTGTTCTTGGGAACCTCAATAAATGTGGTGAAAATTTCTTAAAGAACATGCACATAATTTGTTTTGATGAAATGCCTCAAAGGCATTCTTAGTTTTAGAGGCAATCAAGCTTAATTCCAAGCCTTTGCAATCATGAAGCTGCAACCCCTTTTCTTGAATGTATGTTGCTATTGATTTTATGAGAAGCTTAAGGGATAGCTTCGGTGAGCCAAAGGTCCCACACTATTCTCAATTTTATTTAGAATTTGTTGAATCTGGTTGATGATCATGGTCAATCAAAGGATAATCCTCACATTGACACACTTGTCAGGGAAATGTTAAACCCGAAGGCCTGGCAATATGGCCTGGAGAGTCACAATTAAGTGTATTCAAATTGTTAATAAAACACATAAGAAACCCTCTGATAGCTAGGCTTTTAGTTGATGACTAATTGGAAGAGTCTGCATCTAATCAATATTATTGGAAAGAGTTTAAATGTAATCTACCCACTTCTTGAGGTGATGTTTTCTTAATGGCCTAATGATGAATGATCCATCTTTGCCCTTCCTGGCAAACCTTCTACACATCTTGAATGCAATATCATCTTTAGAAATTTGTAGGCCCGAATTATGACACTTGGTTTGAGGGCTTGTATCAATCGATGGGAGTGAAGCCATAATTATCTTGGTTTATGCGGCAAAATGCCAAAGGGCTCCATTATCATAGTCTATTGGACCCTAATTTTACAAAAGGGGCTGAAAATTATTGACAAATATAAAATAAAAAAAGGGGATCTCTACACACTTCAGATCAATGCCAATGGCTTCAGCAACATCCTACTAACTATCAACCATATTTTCCAAGCTAGCATCAAAGGGAGGAATATGGATATAATTCATTGTAGAGGGAGACAAGAAGTCATTATTATAGTGGGACGAACATGCCATTTCTTTTTTATACAAACCCAAAAAAGAAAAATAAATAAATCACAGGATGATTTCATCATGGGAATATAGCCTCACATATAGGGGATGAGCCAATGATGAGATGGCTTTTATTTCATAGAGGAGAGTGGGGCCCATTTCAAAGAAAATTAAAAAATAAATATATAAAAAATAAAAGTCATGCGAGGAAATAAAGAAAAGTTAGGGTCTTACTTTATAAAAGGGGCTGATTATAAAAAGAGAAAAAAGAGAAGTAAATAATAACAATAAATAAATAAAAATAAATTCATATACATGTATGCGTATACATGCATCCCAAGGTAACGATGGGAGACACATATCGGATGGCCCCGAAATTCAAAATGGCATATGTCTTGAGTTGGCTGATAAGATCATAAATTTCTGGACAGCACACATCTCGAAGTGGCAATGGAATATATATCATGGAACATTCACCTTGAGACGACTAGTAGACTAATGTGCTTATAAAATATGTATCTCAGGGCGAAGCTGATGGAAGTAATCACGACCCTTGAGGTGGTAACAAAACATTAAATCTCATAGCATCTGGTCAAAACATAAAAGGTGGTGGCTTACGGTCGGCATCTAAAGGCGATATAAGCGGCATAAATCTCATGGCGGCAAGGCATATATAAGCGGTGCCATTTAAATAAAATAAATAAATAAATAAATAAATAAATATATGTATACATCCATGTAATGACATATATATATATATAATAAATTATTTTATTCTGCAATAAATGAACTCTTTCTTTATTGTCTCTACTTGTATTCTTTTGCCCTTAATCGGAGGTTCTACGACATTTAATGCAGGGTAATTAATAATAGGGGCTTGCTCTATTAGGAATAAAAACCCACAAACAAGCAAAATGATATTTGTCTTCGATGATATCGTTTGGTGTCGCTGATGCAGTGGCGTATTTTCGATCACATGGCCCAAAAGCTAACCCACATAAGAGGCCTACTAAAAAATGGGAAAAGGAAAGGTAGAGGGAGCCAAAGGCAAAGGAAGGAAGACCTACTTCAATAGATCAATGATCTAGATATATAGAGCGATGGACAACCACTCATCACGCGAAGAGGAGGCTCTACTCTCATCAAGCGAGGGAAGAATATAGAGAACATCATCACGACATGAAGAAGTACTCCGGCGGTAATGTTGAGACTAACATGGCTAAAAGAGGGGATTGGAATACAAAATATTTCCACTCCGCCATGAAACCCGAGAGAAAGAGTGCAAAGCTGGATATATCGGCTACAAGTTTATGGACAAGCGATCAAAGAAGAGGCACAAATCCACGGCCGCCATATCAAACCATTATAACAACCTTCTAAGGAAGAAAAGGGAATTTAAGATATACTACAGTTGGAGGATAATGTTTGAGAATAAGGAACAAGTCGACCTTTCAAGCTAGAGGAACCCTTAGCGAGAAGAAGAGATCGGGCAAGCATCCAAGAGCTAAACCAAGACAAGGTACCGGGCCACGATGGATTCCCCATGATCCCTGCATAGGTAAGGATGGAGCTTAGAAGGCCGACATCATTCAAACCTTCCAGGAACTATATCAAGGAATAGTGAACCTAGAGCTAATCAATTCGGCTCACATTCTCCTCATACCAAAAACCAGCTCGGCATCCTCGATTAAGGACTACCGACCCATCAGCCTCCTCAGTTGCTCGGTTAAGATCATCACCAAAATGCTGGCCAATAGACTACAAAAAGTCATGACAAAGCTGGTATGTGAGAACTAAATTGCCTTTATCAAAAGCAGATGCATATAGGATAACATCATAGTAGCTGAAGAGATCATCAATGTTATGAAGAGAAATGGGGGTGTATTGATAAAAGTCAACTTTGAAAAGGCCTTCGACAGCATCGTGGGAATTCCTAATGGAGGTACTTTCGAGACCGAGGATTTGGGCCTTGATGGAGAAGCTGGATCCATGCGATACTTCACACATCCAAATCCAGCTTCTTGATTACTTGGCACCTAGGGGTTACATCCGGCATTAAAGAGACCTCAAACAAGGGGATCCCCTTTCCTTGCTACTCTTCGTCATCGTCGTTGATGTTTTTGCAACCATGCTTGACAATGCAGCGCAGGCACAACTCTTCAGAGGATACAGAATAGGCCCAGAGGAGGACACGCAAATCAATGCGATTCAGTATGCGGATGACCTCCTAGTCTTCAACTCAGGGGGGATGAATGATTTCAGCATCCTAAAGCTCATCTTTTACCTCTTCAAGAGACTATCTAGACTTAAGATTAACTACACCAAAAGCGTCGCGTCCGGTCGAGGGAATCAAACCAACCCAGCGACCTAAGCGTAGATTATGGGGTGCTAGGTAGCAGGATTGCCAATCTCTTACACAGGAATACCACTAACGAGGGAAGCGCTGAGGAAGAGAATGGACCCGGTGATTGCAAAAGTAAGCAATAGGCTTGGCTTTATGGCGAGGAAAATCTGCTTTAGATGGGTGGCGAGGTCCGCGCTACTCAATATCATCCTCATAACGATCCACCTATTGGATGGCTATATACATGCTCCCCATCTTGGGTATCTGGTGAATTGAGGCCATCAGAAGAGACTTCCCTCTGGCGAGGAGCCAACGGGGCACCAATGCCTATAGGTTGGCAAAATAGGAACTAACTTCACAATGCGGCCAAAGGACCAAGGGGATGGAAAATTATCAACCTCGAGGCTTTCAGCGAATCATTGCTTGGCAAATGGTGGTGTAGGCTCTTGAGAGGTGAAAGCGATGATACGCCAAAAGATCATACAAGCGACCTACTTCCATAGCTTCATACACATAACCCTTTCAAGAAGGCACCAAGAACTGCATCGTTCTTTTGGAAAGGAATACTGAACCAAAGGGACTTGGTTATGGCCAACATCACAACAACCCCAAGGATAGGGGACACAATTAATGTTTGGTTCAACAAGGCAGATTACGACGACCAAAGGAGCGTCACGACAGGCTCCCTGAGCTCCAAATACTAGTTAAGTGGGGCACATTTACAATTCAGGAGGCACATAGGTACTTGCTCTGGGGGAGGTCACTTTTGCGCCCGGGCACACTATCAAAGGAAGCAGTCGACATACTACAACAAATAGAAGAGGCGAGTAACCTCGGCGGCAATATGGGAGAGGACTATAGAACGTGAAAACTTACCCCAAACCAGCAATTTTCCATCAAATCACTATACCAGTTTTGAATTGACGGTGGAGTGAGAGAACCACAGTCGAGAACCTTTTGGAAACAAGCTTGGCCCTCTAAGATCAAGATATTCCCTTGGATGGCACGAGAAGATAAAATCCTCACCTTACAAAACTTGGCAAAATAAGGATGGCAGGGAGAACGAACTAGAGTGCTACCTGCTGTGGCGGGGAAGGCCGAAACCGGCTGAGCACCTCTTTGCTTAAGTGTAAGCCACCCTTACGGAATCTAGGCACACCATACCCTCCTCTTCTTTGGCCATACAGTCCCCTCATCCAAGATACAAGATCTATAGAGGGAAACCAACTTTTCCAGACAAATGGAGAAGGGAACCCGTATGAGCTAGGACCTCACTTCCATGGCCATCATCTGGAACATATGGCTCGAGTAGAATCAAAGATGCTTCCAAGATAAACGGCGTGTTTACAAGGACCTAATCCGATAGACGACCTATCTCCTACTCTCCTGGTTTGAGACAGCCCATGAATCAATGAAACAGGAGCTCCAGGTGATGCATACCATCACGAAGTGCAGCCTAGCAACCACAAGGGACATGTTGGAGCCACATCCACCGGGAGGAGACTTCAGCAATGATGATACGACATGAAGGGTTTGAAATGCCTAGGAGACTCTCGAATAGCCCAAACTAATGCAACCGAAAACTATATTAGGATTTAGATTATCCCCAGCAAGAGTTTCTATGCTTTATCGATATGATGTATGCACCTTGGGATACGTGAGGGACTAATCCTCCTGGGAAGATAAGTAGTCATAGAAACATAGGGGATGGCATAAGGGTTATGGGTACAAGTGAGCTTTTAACATCAGGACAATTCTCTGTAGCCAAAAAGAAAAAAGGGGGACCTAACCCAAAAAGTCAGATCCTATAGGGATGCCATATCGAAAAAAAAGGGAAAGCCGAATCCAATAGAGATGCCCTACCAGAAAAAAATTAAAGGAAAACAACAAAAACAAAAGCATGAGGGAAGTAAATTGGTATAGAGATAATTAAAAAGGGGGAAGAAATAGCTTGCCCTAATGACTTTGTGTCCTACTAAGCAAAAGGGACGATAAACCTTTCTCGATAGGATCATGTTGCTACTCGTATCCCACTTCGCATGCACCTATCCATATGGCATAGATTACTTTCGGGGTGGACGCCCTTAATGTAATTTGGCTACTTGAATTACGACCTATCCCCAGGGTTGAGTACCTGCACTCTGGGGGGTGCTCCCTTACTCCTTCTAGTTGCCCAAACTCGTCAATCTTGACAATTGTACCATAGTGATTTTTCGGTTCACTAAGATATTGGAATTATCTGTAACAACGATTCAACTAGGGACTTTTATGATAATCAATGAATGTTGTTTATCCACTTTTTTTTTTTAAAAAAATTCATTTCGTTTTTTTTTAAATTTTGTATTGCAACTTTCCATCAGATCCGTCATATTTTCCAGTTTGAATAAAACATTTAAAAAAAAAAACAGTTATTGGCTAAATACTGCTTCAATCTCTAACAGAACAATCAACAATTTTGTCAATTTATTATCTTTATATTTGTCCAATTAACATAAATAAAATATAATTTTTTGGGGAAAAAAGATCAAATTTTACGTGTTTTATTTCTAGTTATAATTAATTAGTTATTGAAATCATTTCAAGATATTGTTTAATTCATACAATTTTTAAAAATAATAAAAATTATTAAATAGGATAAATTTATTAAATCCAACTAGTTGCTTTATCTTAATCTTCCAAATGTTTATCCATGTTTAGCTATGGTCAAATAATTAAATTTATCTTTAAATTATCATAAAATTAATTTATTTTCTTTTTCAGTATTTCTTTTCTTTATCTTTTTGACCTTTTATAAGAAACGAATCTGATAATGATCTTGGATTCTTGGACTATTTTTTTAATATAGAAATAATAATTATCAATATGATATCATTTGTATAATTGACCAAGTAACATTTTGTAGAGCATATGGTTGTTTCCTAAATTTAATAAAATATCTTTTTTGAGATTGGTATTAGATAATAATATATAATTAATCAATAAATAGTAAATATATCCAAGCCCAAGGCCCACTTTACTCTCGGCTTTGGTCTTCATCTCTTCTATTATTAGATCGCTCCCTTGTTTTTATTTTTCACATGGACCCCTCAATTCCCAAAATCCACGATCTCCACTCTCCTCCTCCCTCCTGCGAGATCTAAGACCAAGAACCTCATCGGCGTCGGAGAAGGGCATCGAGAGCCATGGCGGCGGTGTCGGTGGCGGCGGAGTGGGAGCTCCTCTACAACCGCTACTACCGCAAGCCCGAACTCTACTCCATGCGTTGGGGACGCATGGACCTATCACGCCACCGGGTCGCCTGTGCCCCCTTCGGCGGCCCTATCGCTGCAATCCGCGACGACTCCAAGATCGTGCAGCTACTCGCTGAGTCTGCCCGCCGGAAGCTCCTCATCTTCTCATCCTCTGGTCAGCCCCTAGCTTCCTCCCTCTGGGACCGATCCGGCGGCCGCCTCGTCGGCATGGCCTGGGCCGATGACCTCTCCCTGCTTTGCGTCGTTCAGGATGGCTCCGTCTATCGATTCGACATCCGCGCCGAGCTCATCGGCCAGTTCTCCATGGGCAGTGAATGCTTCGAGCAAGGCATCATTGATTGCGTCTTCTGGGGCAATGGCATGGTGTGCATCACGGAGAACTATCAGATTTTTTGCGTCCCCGATCTGAAGAACCCGAAGCCGTGCAAGCTCGCCGACCCGGGGTTGGACGAGTACCCGCTGTGCGTCGCTGTGATCGAGCCGCAATACACGATGTCGGGGAACGTGGAGGTGTTGCTGGGCGTTGGGGACCACGTCTTGGTCGTGGATGAGGATGGGGTGCAGCAACTCGGGGTTGGGGTTGGGCCGCTGCAGAAGATGGCCGTTTCGCAGAACGGGAAGTATCTGGCGACGTTCACGCACGACGGGAGGCTTCTTGTTATTCCCACGGATTTCTCCAGGATTATCTTTGAATTCACTTGTGAGGTTAGTTTTGCTCATAATTGGCTTGGTTGTGTCCTGTGTGATTGCTTTCATTATGAACTGATGTAATTGCATTTTGTGAATTATGATTTTCTGGTCATTTTGTATATCAATTCATAGCATATGAACCATTTAGGGTTTGTTTTTTTGAGGGCAAATGGAAAGAGAAAGGAAAGGGAGGGTTGGAAGGGAAAGTTTTTTTTAATTATTATTATTTTTATGACTGTCGTTTGTGTGTATGGCAGTGTGTTTGATTAAATGAAGAAATTTTGGTAGATAAGTAATTGACAGGAAGTATAATGCTAAACTGTTGAACTAATGCAACACTATTTAGTAAATAAAAATTCATTAGTTCATCATGATTATGCTTCTGAGTTTCTAGGGGGTGTGATGGGGTTAAACAAAATCAGTGGAATATAAGAGAAAAGGATAAGTATGTCTTTGTGTTCGTTCGGTTAAGTGAGGAAAATAAAGTTGATAAGCAAATGGAAAAAAATTATTGTTCAAGTTTTGTGTTCTTTCCGCACTTTAACCCTTTTCCCTCAATAGAAACACATCTAATAGAAACTTATAGTAAATAAGGCCTGAACATTGAAGCATTTTTTCATGTTAACATTTATTTATTTATTTATTTTTTTATTTTGAGCTTTCCAGGATCTAATTTGAGAATTTTCATATTTTCAACCTTGTGTTGGCTAATTTCAACAAAAAAGCAATAATGCATAGATTACTTCATTGAGGCCAGCTTAACTTTTCTTGTAGTCTGCCCTGCCACCTGAACAGTTAGCTTGGTGTGGGATGGACAGTGTACTGCTTTATTGGGATGAGTTACTATTGATGGTGGGGCCAAGTGGTGATCCAGTGCGGTATGTATATGACGAACCGTTATTACTCATTCCAGAGTGTGATGGAGTGAGGATTCTTTCAAATTCGAGTTTGGAATTTCTGCATCGAGTGCCAGATTCTACTGTTTCCATCTTTCAAATAGGAAGTACATCTCCTGCTGCTTTACTGTATGATGCTTTGGATCACTTTGACCGGCGTAGTGCCAAGGTATTTTTCTTTACATCAGGTGTTTCAATGATGTGCTGTGTCTTTTTTAACAACCTTAAGTTTTACCTCTTTGTGCAGTTATTGAGTTTCATAAAAAATCAGTACTATATTATTTTATGAAAACCACTACTGCTTTTCTTTGAATATAGTAGAATAAGTCCATCACACCAGCATTTTGTTCACCTTAGCTTTTTGGACTTGATGCATTCTATGTCCTATTGATAGTAAAACTATGGCTGTATACCTATCAATTATAATCAACACTAGTTTACATTTGCAATGCTTTGTCTCCTGCTCCAAATTTATATAAGCACAATGCAATAGCAAGTTACATCAAAGTTATATTAATAAGTTCTTGATTGATTGGCGCAACGGTAAATTGTCATCATATGACTTGGAGGTCACGGGTTCGAGTCGTGGAAACAACCTCTTACATAAAAGAACATTAAGGTTGTGTGCAATAGACCCAAGCGACCCTTCCTCGGACCCCGCGCATAGCGGGAGCTTTGTAGCACCGGACTGCCCTTCTTGGTTGATTGGGATAACTTTCTTGGTTTAGAAAGCTGAATAACAGAATCATTCATGTTGACAATGATTTGTCCTATGTCATAGAGTCCAAGCCTGACTTGACAGACTGTAGAACCAAATGCTGTCAGGAGATATGCTTTTAATGGATCACTTTGGAGAACCAATATGAATCATTGACATACATGGTAGTTCGCTTCATGGAATTTTATAGATTGTTGTATTGGTCATCTTCTGCATTTTCTTGGATCAAGTCATGTTCACCCCTACCTTCTATTGCTTGGAAGAGTAAATGTTTGGCTGATTTGAGGAGGATTTGATTAGGAAGACATTGTAATATTGTGATAGGGTCATAAAGGATTGTTTGAGCTAATCCCCTTATAAAGGGCATATTTTTGCAAGTTCAAATTTTAGATTTGAGAAACTTCCCCTTGAAATAGATGTACTAGAAGCCTTAGAGCACATAGTTTTTCTAATTATTCCATTTATCTCTTATTTTCTTCGGGGAAGAGATTGTTTTCAGCATACGAGGTAGATTAAAATTCAGCTTTTGACTCTATGCACAATATACTATTTCATTTATACTATTTACACAGTCAACAAAAAATTTGAACTATTTTTAGCATTGCCACTTAGATATTTATTTTCCTTCTGTAGAAGCGACCTCTTGCCAAAAAGCAGGGGTAAGGATCGCATTACAATAGACCCAAGTGGTCCGACCCTTCCGGACCCCGCACATATGTGGGAGCTTTGTTGCACCGGGCTGCCCTTTTTTTAGTTGGATTTAATCTTCTTGTGATTGGAAAAAGGAATATGAATAAGGGCATGATATACAAAGTTATTGCTCAAGTGTCAAGGGTTAATCTGACCACATATATTCGCAAGTACATTTGTCTCTGGTGTTTACACCTGAGAGTTGCATATCAAAATCTCAAACATGACACACTAAAACCTAGCTGTGATCACCCGAAGGTGTTACACTTTCAAGTATGATGATGTGAATAAACACAAACTTTTCATTGGCTATTGCTGTCATATTTGGGCTTTCTTTATTGGAATTGTGGGCGGTTATTTGGAGAGTGCATATGGTCAAAGGAATGTAAAACTACCAAATAACTGTTTATACTTCTTTTTTTTTTACTCCAAGCGGTTTGGTATTGCAAATTTCTTCAGCAATTTTGAATAGGTTTGTAGTTTAGGAAGTAACAAGCAAAGGGGCCTTGCCAAGGCTCGGGATAATAAAGTTCACAATTTTAACTTAATATATTTATAAAATAAAATATGTTGTTACATGAACAATATAATAATAATGCGACTTTGTCAGTTCTTCATTCGTTGAACTTCTAAAATTCATCATATGTTAGTATTTTTTAAAATTTAGGTGATGGAAAAATATGAAATTTGAAATATAAAAGTTATTTGGTGTTTCAAACTTCATTGGCAATTTTTAAGAGTTTTGTAGTTTAGGAAGTAATATAAACCTTCCTTTCCATGGTTCCTCCCAAACACTTGCCTCCAGCTCCTCTCTTCACTAAATGCCCATTCTCCTTATCTATTTGAAGAATGACATGCAGTGGCACCAAACACCAAAAAGATTTTATTTGACTAATTGCTCATCCAGATAGAAAATCTTAGATGGGGCATCCCAAAGAATTGTCTTCTGCTCTTTTTCTTTTGGATTTTCAAATTCTTCTTTCCTTTCAAAGACAGTGTATGATATTTCATTTTTGCTAACTTAAGAAATTGCTAATCTAGAGTGTGGGATTTGCAAATTGCTATTACTGTGCTGAATCTGTTAAGATTTCACAGGCCGATGAAAATTTGCGATTGATTCGTTCCTCATTGCCTGAGGCAGTTGAAGCTTGTATAGATGCTGCTGGACATGAGTTTGATGTTTCACGCCAGCGAACCCTGCTGAGAGCTGCCAGTTATGGTCGGGCGTTTTGCAGGTTGTTTTTCAAAATTTTTCTAGATATCTTTTTTGGAGAAGTTCTTCAACGTCCCGCTTACAAGAATTAATTATTTTCTTCCTTTCTTGAACTTAGGATTTTACATTTCTTTGAATGTCCTGTTCAGAATTTTTAATCAAAATTAATTTCATTCTCTGTTGACGGTTCCTTCAATTCCTTCAACAATAACCATTGATGCTTGTGCTGATTTTTTTTTTAATCTTGCACATAATTTGTCACCTTATCATTCAATTGGATAGTTCTTCAAAATTCATTATGATTTGACCGATTTGACAATACTTTGTATGGAAAATAATATGCAGTGCTTCTGGCATATGGGTAGTGAGAAGGTCCCAATGGAATCATTCAAAATTCTAATATCTAACCTTATTGAAGTAGGTATCCAATTCCATCCTTTTTATAGGCAATGTAAACTACTAGCACTTGACTGTTAGCCATGTCTCATTCTTTTAATACCAGTTTCATACTTGGGTTCACAATAATGTTGGCATCTAAGTTCAAATATTAACAAAGTTGAATCATTGTCTCTCCTGGAAGCCTCATAACAACTTTTCTCGAAGCCTGGATATGAATTTGGTAATACTAGTTGTTAAGAGCTATGATTTGTCTGACTCCAGGATATACTTTGTGCTATTTGCTATTGGAGTTGAAATTTCGTAATTAAGCTAAATCTACCCCTGGAAATTCTATGATTTTAAATTAAGGGAAAATATGATAAGTTGTCAATAATTTATTTAATAGGATATATTAAGAGAAGTTATCTCAATAATGTCTTATTTAAGTTGATACATGCTGGGTCCTGTTCCAATGTGTAACTCATGTTACTGGTCTGTTATGGACTTCCTTACGAGAAAACCCAATCAAATTTGATTAGCTCAAAAGTATAATTTCAATGAGTTGTACTAATGGGCATGCAAAATTAGGTGACAGTGTGTGATGCTAGTTAACCTAAGAAAAACCAATTTTATGTTTTCACAGCGGCATTCTTTTGTTTTAAAAAAAAAACCGTTGGATTATAATCAGTTTGATTCATTATTATTCTACCACTTTCTAATGTCACAAATTTCATGTCAGTTTAGTTACTTGTGCTACTTGTGTTGATCATTCATGTCTGGACTTGTGATTTTAAGCTCCATGGAACAGATAATTTTCTTCCTACTTATTGTCAGTAGTCCTGAATGCAACTATGACAATTCCTGGGTCTAAAACACTCAGCATAGTTTGTAACTTATTGCTTTGGTTTATGGGACACTATTTGACAGCAAAAGGTCTTGTAATAACTTCTACTTGTACTACTGTTGTTTGTTAGTTTTTAAAAGAGCTACTATTTCCTGATTGAGATCTTGGTAATGATATCCAGTTGGCTTTGGCAGTCAGTTTCCTCGTGAGCGGTTTCAAGAAATGTGCAAAATTTTGCGTGTGTTAAATGCTGTTCGGAACTATGAGATTGGTATTCCCCTGAGCATTCAACAATACAAGGTCATTATTAAGTTTTATGGTTTATTCAAACTTTAATTTTCTTATTTTTTTTGTAGTAACCATTCAACTTTCAATATTCGTTACAGGTGCTAACAGCACCAGTTCTTATTGGGCGTTTGATCAATGCAAATCATCACCTTGTGGCTCTCAGATTTCTGAGTACATTAACCTTAATCCAGTAAGATTTCATTATAGTAAATCTACAATACGATTTGTCCATGTTATTTACCATTTCTTGATCAGAATATATGAGTTTTTTTTTTTAAGGATAAACATTTTTTGTGTTTTTACCAAATCTTGAAACATGCATGTGTGAACTGGATGTTGATGGTGTGTTGTGAAGGGAGTATGACTGAACCGTTAGGTTCTGTTTGGTTATCTTTTCTTATCTCTTTTAATTGTCTACAAGTGTTAATATTATTTTCACAAAATTTTTCTGCTTTATGCAACTGGAGTTCTCATTTTTTTGGTAAACTTATTTAAAAAACTGATTTATCCTAACTATCTTTAAGTGGAAGAATTCTGAAAGCTGGTTAGAAATGAGTTATAAAGTTTAGGTCGTTTGTATTGTAATGGATGCTTTGGATAGCTTGGAGAGCGAATTTCAAGGGCATGAGCTTACCTTCCTCTTTATGAATCTTTTTCAGGAGGTGGTTATAATGCATTGGGCATGTGCAAAGATAACTACTTCAGCACCTATCCAAGATGTCCCTCTTCTTGAATCCTTGCTTGATAAGGTTTATGTTTCCATCAAGTTTAAATTGAGCATGAAATCATTGTTGTTTGCTGTCTGCAAATTCTGAAGCAAATATGTTTGTTTGCAGTTGAAATTGTGCAAAGGCATATCATATGCAGCAATCGCTGCTCATGCGGATAACTGTGGCCGACGAAAATTAGCTGCATTGCTTGTGGATCATGAGCCACGTGCCTCCAAACAGGCATGTTATATTTCAAGATCTGTGGAATTCTTGTCTGTGCGTTTATGTTCGTTGTTGATACTACACTTGATTAGGATGCTAGTGGTTGTGTTGCTCAATAATTTGTCGCAATGTCAAGTTTACCCCATATGTTGAGATTCTTGGTGGACCAATCCAGATTTCCTTTTAATTTGATAGGAGAAATTTGTCCTTCATGGTAGCCTATCTTGCAGTTGTGCCATCATATGGCTGGATCCTTGATCATGCTATAAGCAACAAGGACAATGATACTTTCTGCTGAGAAATCACTTATTTACGAGAAATATACATGGAACATGTTTTTATTTTTCAGTTGAGAATTTCCATGTTTTGTTTGCAGATTAGCTATCGTTTGCTTTCAATGGATATTTTGAGAATAATTATGGCTGTCAGATTTCAGAGTAACTCTGCATTGCAGGCAGTTATCTTGTTTTAAAATCATAAAAACTAAATATTGTTTAATGTTGTACAATGGGTAGGGGCATTAACTAATCATTGACTTATTTGAATAGGGGATTTCTTTGAAAATAACAACTGAACAAATTCAAACTTCAGAATAGCATAACTGTAGATAACTTGAACTTTTATTGCTGAATAGTTGTTGCTCTGTCAACAAGTAATATCTATTCTTGTGAATAATACTGTAGCTATTCTTTCTTTCTATGTGAGATTGGGATCTTTGGATGCTATTCTTGGGAAATTATCTTTTTATTCCCTATGTAATAGCTCCACATGGACCCTGCGTATTTTTTCCTTGTGGGGATGACAACATCCTTCTTCTGTGAAGTGAGATTTTACCAACTGGAATAGGATTCTGTACTTATTCTACTAATTTCTTTTTGGTTTTTTGCTCATTGTATTTGGCTCTGATTAAGATTTTGTATCACTTTATATGGATCAGGTTCCTTTGTTACTAAGCATAGGAGAAGAAGACACAGCTCTGGTAAAGGCAACAGAAAGTGGTGATACGGACCTTGTCTATCTTGTTGTTTTCCACATATGGCAGAAGGTATTGCTGTTGGGTATTTCACACAATCAGCTTTATCCATCGCTTCTTGTCATTGATTGAAATCTCTCTTTTTAAATGCAACAGTAAACTTTTGCCCTCTTCTCTAACTTATATGGTTTTTTTTTTATATATATATATATTGCAGAGGCCACCTTTAGATTTTTTTGGAACAATAAATGCAAGACCATTGGCTCGTGATTTATTTGTCAAATATGTTAGGTAGATGTCCGTGTACCTTATGCAGTAATTCTCTCTCACAGTTGTACAGTAACATCTTTTAACTCGAGCATTCTAATCATGAAATTTTTATTTTACCCCTTCACAGGTGCTATAGGCATGAATTTTTGAAGGACTTCTTTCTATCAACTGGGCTGACTTCAAGTAAGTTTGAATTATGAAACAATAATGATGATCAAGTTTTTTCCTTCAGTAGCTTGCAATTCTTTATGCCTTCATATCCATATTATGTCCTTATACTAGTAAATAGTAGCTTTCCACAAAGAGCATTATTACACACATTTCACATTATTCCTTTATCATTTTGTAAGCGGTAGGATTTAATTAGAGTTCACTGTCTTGATTGATTGGGTGAATGGTTTTATTTGGATTATTCATTATTATGTCCCTGCACACTAGACCATGTTAGCTAACTTTGATAGTCACATTGTTTTTTAAGAATTACAGCCTATTCTACCCCACATACAATTCAAATACCCTTCAAGGTATCTTTTGGATTGAGCTATTGGATGGAAATGATCAATATATTCAAGAGCTCTTTATACTGAATTTTATCATGGATTGCTGGACTTGGTGTACTGAACAAATTGGTTTTGCAGGATGTTGCATTTCTTTTTGTTGGAAGGAATCATGGGATATTGAGAAGAATCCAATGGCAAGCAAAGGAACACCTCTTCATGGTCCCCGCATAAAGCTCATTGAGAAGGCACAAAATCTTTTTGCTGAAACCAAAGAACACCTGTTTGAATCGAAGGCTGCTGAAGAACATGCAAAGTTGTTGAGGTAAAGTGAACTAAACCTGCTCCTGTTTATAATGGAAAATAATCAGATTTATTGGAAGTATCACCAACATGGTCTAATCCTGAGACATGAAGCTGTGTTGCATAAAACACGTACAGATTACATTGAGTGCAATGAAATTTTTGACCTTAATGTCTTTGCTATCCAGTATGCTGTCTCTTTTAAAAAGAAACTAAAACCTGGAATTTCTTGATAAATGATAGACCTGCCTGACCTTGTCAACAGGAAGATATTCTAATCCAGAATTGTGAAACGACCTTCTTTGGTGATCTAATGCCTGTATAAGAGCATATTATATTGTTTTGGGTAGATTTACTATATTCTAGTAGAAAATTGAACTTGCACTTAATTTGACATGCTTACAGAATTCAACATGAGATAGAGGTTTCAACAAAACAAGCAATATTCATGGATTCAAGCATCAGTGATACAATTCGAACTTGTATTGTTCTGGGAAATCATCGAGCTGCAATGAAAGTGAGAACAGAATTTAAGGTTGGTAGCAATGTTTCTAAAGTTACCATATTGATAACAAGTTTCTCGTGTCCATTTTCCCATGTCACAGGCAATATTTGCTTTTGCAGGTTTCAGAGAAGAGGTGGTACTGGCTTAAAGCATTTGCACTCTCTACCATTAGAGACTGGGATGCACTGGAGAAGTTCTCCAAAGAGAAGAGACCACCCGGTGGTAAGTTGCTTGATTATGTAATTATTTATTTCTGGAGCATGCTTTTAATGTGGTGTAATGACCTGCTTCAAGAAAATCTCCAGAATCTTGAAAATTATGTGGAAAAGACATTCAGTTAAGTGAGTTGCATCTGTGGAGCTTTCTGACTCTCTACTAATGGTCAGAAGTTCTTGGTTAATTCTTTTGTTTTTTTTTTTTTACTGAAAACAACTTGTGTTCAGATTGTATATGATTGACTGAATTTAATTACCTATTGAAACATTTTTCGTAATAATTTCTGCCTGTAAATCTGCCCACTAGGCTTACTTTGAACACTGAAATCAATAAATTACACACTGATAAGTTAGTTAATGCTGTCTTTTGAACAAGCACATCAGCTTTTCATGACAAGCTTTTTTCTTGAGAAGCTCAACCTTCTGCATTAGGAATAATGCAAATAAAATTAAAACTTATAAGATCAAATGTTTACTTTAAACTGTCCGAGGGTACATGTTTGTAGGCTTCCTCAATTTCCCTTTAAATTCAGTTCTGCTGCCATTCACAAATATAATATACTCAACTTTTGTTTATTTATCAACTGCTCCCTTTTTATACAGGTTATAAACCCTTTGTTGAAGCATGCATTGATGCTGATGAGAAAGCTGAGGCTCTCAAGTACATTCCAAAGCTAACAGAACCTAGGGAAAGATCAGAGGTACTTACCTAAAACTCATATTCAATTCACGTCATGAAATCAAAGTGTTTGACCAATAGAATTTATCTGGGTGAATAATTTCAATTTTCAAAATTCTATTGTTATGACATTGATCCCATATAAGCAGGCATATGCACGAATTGGTATGGCTAAGGAAGCTGCTGATGCCGCGTCTCAGGCCAAAGATAGTGAATTGTTTGGTCGTTTGAAACTAACTCTAGCACAGAACGCTGCTGCAACATCAATCTTTGATACTCTCAGGGACAGATTATCCTTCCAAGGAGTCTACTAGTGACCCTTCCACCAAATGCCTCCTCTCTCTCTCTCTCTCTCTCTCTCTCTCTCTCTCTATATATATATATATATATATATATATATATATATATATCGCTGGCCCATCATGCATTATCTTCGCTGATTCTTCTGCTTTGAGGCACATTCTGCTGCTGAGTGGAGTATTGAGTTATCAGTCAGCTGGAAGATTTTCTATCTATTATGTACTCTTGTTTCCCAAAAGTTCGCTCAAAGGTCATTGAGCTATGGGCGGTCTTGTAAAATTTTCAAGTTGTTTTGGGATGGATGTTTTATACAGAGCTTTTGGGTTAATCTCCAATGTTTATTTTTTGAGGACAGTAATGAAAAGTCCCTCAAAACTACTGAAATCTCTATATAATCTCTGCAACTATCAGTGTTCCTATTTAGGCTCTTTTTTATTCAGGGATTTACTTTTCAGTCCAAACGGTTGCAAATGGTGTTATCAGATGGGTGAAAAGACGCTGCTGCCCTTAGGAGGAGTTGAGCGGTTCTGTCACGCCCGTACAAGTCAGCCACTCCTAGAGGTGAAAAGACGTTGCTGCCCTTGAACGACTTCTCCCTTCACCTCCTTTGTCCCTGTTTTTTCAGCAAAATCTCTAAACCGCTGAACAGTTTGTCTCCACGCGAAGAAGACAACCACCACGACGTTAGCTCTATCGGACGATCCTTCGTCTTCTCTTCCTTTCCCCTTTGCCTCAATTCAACCGGAGTTTGCAAAGGAGGTAGCAATCACGCTGCAACCCTAAACATTCTTATACGAAGAGATTGGGGCTTTGCCGCCGGTGTTCTATTTCTCTTGCTTTCTTGTTTTTTTGGATTATATTCTTTCCTCTTTTCTATCCTCAGTTGGTAGAATGCAATTTGTGCATGTGGATTGTAATCGTATTGTGGAGATTTAGGGTTTAGGGTTTTCCAAGATTTACTCTTTTTCATGTGTAACAGTAAGCTACTTAAGCCATGTACACCGGTGGTGTTGTTCATGTGCTTTTGGCTATGCGATCTACTGAATGTGTTTCATTGTGGGTTGTTGTTTTAAAAATCGATAACAAAGTATTTAAAATCGACCTAATCTGTTTAGTATAATAGAAAATCCGCTTAATATTAAGCCTTATACATTTAAAATCCTATGTATCTATTTAAAATCCTATGTTTTCGTTGTAGGTAACTACACCATGGCTGAGAATTTGGTTAATGGAAGATGCTACATGGGTCTACCGGTTGACACACTCATTAAATTGAACAAACACATGAGCCGAAGACAAACAAATAATCAACAGTACTCCATTTGCTCCCCTGCTTGGCATAAAGCGAATAGTTCAGGAAAGAGGCGTGCTCAACGCACTGATGCAAGCTTATGACATTCGCCTTCAAAATGTTAAAATCAGGGAAAGCTTGGTGAGTTTCTGTCCAGAGGACGTCGCCATAATCCTTGGACTGCGCTACAGTGAAACTGCCGTGGAATTCGAAAGATACACCGCCCGATCCGCATTTAAGGACAAATACCTCGATCAAGCCTACTCAAGGAATCGAGATTGCATAGAAAAACCTGCTTCTTTGGATCTTGTTCATATGCGAGGCGAGGAGGAAAACTTTGTGAAACTACTAATAGTATATTTGATGAGTGTCTTCCTGTTTCCGACCACATCATACACGACCCTAAGTTGGAGTGCGCATTATGCCGATAACCTAAAGGCGCTGTGGACATATCCATAGGCACAGGCAGTGCATACATGGCTCATGGATGACATCCAACATACAGCTGCTCGAGTACAGGAAAGGTGTTTTGGGAAGAAGGCTATAAACACAGGCTATCTTAGAGGGTGCTTGATCGTGCTGATTATATAGTTCTATGAAGTAATTGGTTTTGGAAAGAAGCTGGAGTTCAGCCGGACACCAAGAATTTTGTGTTACGGTGAGACCAGCTGCAAGAAGACTACTACTGTCAAGGCACTTATCACATCTTTCAAGGGGAAAGCAGTAAACTTACTTCGTCGTTTCAACTCTTAAGTCTTTAGTTTTGTGCCAAAGTCTTTAATATTTGTTTAAAGTCTTTAGTATTCTTCTAACATCTTTACTATTCTACGCCGGTTTTTTTTAACGGTTGTAATGTTACTAAAGTTTTTGCAATATTGTCTCACAGTTCCCCTAACTCGTACCAACAAACACAGAAGAGGTTGCCGTCACCAATATCCAGCTACTATATGGTACGACTATAGAGGAGAAACCTAGTACAGATATTGGTCCAAGTGCCGCAGAAGGTGATCAGAAACGCAGTCAGAAGAGGACTAAGAAGAAATCCCAGTACCGCAAGGTTGAGGAGCCGCTTGTCGTTTGTCCTACTCCGTCCAATCGAAGGAGCCCAAGCCCAAGCAACGACAACTTAATGCAGCGCTTGCAGGGCGTGTACGAAACACTGTTGGACGAGGTCCTTGCAATGTACGGGTAAATGGATATGTTGCTTGCCAGGGACAAACAGTCGGCTCCGGCGCAAGGAGCGAGAAAATCTCTATACCAAGCCCAACCAGCCAAACAAAGAAAGGTAACTATTTCCAGGCGCCTGCAAGCTCCCCCCAATCCCCAATTGCATTGGTGGATGTCGTAGGTGAAACAGTTGCTCGCAAACTGCGATCAAGAAGGGTCCAGAAGAACAAAGCTCCGAATTTTGTTGAGGGAAGCCCGCCAGCGTCAGAAAGGGAAGGCGAGGAACCAGGGCACAATGTAGACTCATTAATTGAAACTTTTGTGATATTGAAGAACGCGTCACCAAGTGATGCAAAGACGTTGGACCCCACTGGCGAGGAAGGGCCCATAGAAGCCCCCCACGTTATCGTAGCCATGGTTCCCGCCGAAGAAGCCGAGGCGGGCCCCATCCCCGTCCTTATGGAAGCCGACAGTCTCCCCGTCGACGAAAAGACCCGCGCCATCCTGGAAACCAGCATACTGCCGGAGGCCGTGGATACGACCCTCGCTGATAAGACACTCATTGGAGATCCACTTCCCGCCGGGGACTCAATACCCCCTCACCACCCATCTAAAAATGTGATTAATACAAAGGCGTCCGTCTACATCACGAAAAATGTAAAGCAGCTCAAGATAAGTTTTATTCCAAAAAACAAGCGGCCTACAGGGTTCAAGTGTCTAAACAAAGAAAAGCAAGCAATCATTAGTTTCTACTTGAACTGCATGATGAACAGGTGAGAACAATCTTCATACTACATGATCTATTTAGTATTTAACACAACGGCTTAGTATTTAACTTAACAGCTTAGTATTTGACGTAACAGCTTAGTATTTTACTTAACATCTTAGTATTTCACTTAGCAGCTTAGTATTTCACTTAAATGCTTAGTATATCACTTAATTACTTAGTATTTCACCTAACTGTTTTTTTAACGTGCCTTATGATTTTTCTTCTAGCACAATTGTTTGGAAGAATGAATGGCTTTTACTACCCGCGCTCAATTGTACCCACTAGTTGAGGGAAGAGATCTTGTGCCCGACGATGTTATGGACTTCTTCGTCATGATCTTGCTGGACGACCTGAAGAAGACACCTTCCCCATACAAGAGGCATGGATCCATCACCAGGCCTTTCGCGTTACTACTGTCCAAACAACACCACACTACAAATGATTCCCTCGTACTTAGGGCTGTAAAATGATCAAGCTATTCGCGAGCAGCTTGAGCTCGGCTCGGTAAAAGCTCGAGTTCGGCTCAGAATTTGGAGCTTTCAAGCCGAGCTCGAGCTCCAATTTCAAGCTCGAGCCGAGTCGAGCTCGGCTCGAAATCTCGAAATTATATTTTAATATATATTATATAATAAATTATAATATTATAATATTCTATATTATATTTATGTTTTTAATAGTTAATAAAAATCAATCGTTGGATCTTTGATCCAAAGGCTCACATCATCTTGTGTAAAAATTAGAAACCCTAGATAGAAGCCAAAACCCCACCCCATTGTCCAGCCGCCACCCTCCACCCTCCACCTCCAGTTGGACCAGTCCACGACCGTGACCCGCGTCCACCTTCCACCTCCACGCCGAAGTCTCCGAGTCTCCGACACCGCAGTGCGTGTTCACAGCCGCGTGCATCCACGGCAGCGCGCGTCCAACGCGTCCACAGCCGCGTGCATCCACGGCAGCGCGTCCACAGCCGCGTGCGTCCACGGCAGCGCGCGCCTACAGCCGCGTGGGACCACAAGCCACGGCTTACAGCTGCGCGTCCACAAGTTTGTCTAAACTCATTCTTGAATCACTATCTCTTTCTCTAAACTCATTCCAACTTTCATTTTTTTTATAATGCTAATGTTTTATTAACTGTTTTGTCAATTTGTAGGGATGTCAACCCCTATTTCTCAACAATCAATTGCAAGTACTAATGAGTCAGAATTTCAATATGAAGAACAAAATGAAGAAGTAGAAGTGGAACATGGTGAACCAGATTTGAAACGAGGTCAGAAAAAGATTTCAAAAGTTTGGGATGTCTTTGAGGTAATTGAAGAAAAAGAGCATAATTTCTTTGTTAAAAAGCACAAATGCAAGCATTGCCACCGAAAGTATACTATTTCTAAATCGGGCACCACGACCCACCTCAATAGACATTTAGTGGAATGTCCATATTATAAGAATGTTGCAACAAAGCAAAGCACCATCAATTTTCTACCAATCGAAAATGATTTTGAAGACATGTCATCATATGTTTCTTACCCTTCTACTTCTTGTGACATGATGAAAATTAGAGACATCATTACAAAGATGGTTATAGTACATGAATATCCTTTCAACATGGTAGAGCATGTTTGGTTCAATGTATTATTGAAGACAATGAATCCACAATATGAGAGAATATCAAGAAATACAATAAAAAATGATTGTATGAAATTGTATGAACATGAGAGAGAGAAATTAATCAAGACTCTCAAGAAAGTTGATAGGATTTCTCTCACATCAACACTTGGACATCTAATCAAACTATTGGATACATGTGCTTGACTATTCATTTTATTGATTCCAATTGGAAGCTACAAAAAAGGATTATTAGTTTCTATGAGTTGGAGCCACCACACACCGGTCTTGTTATTTCGGATGCAATTTTTGATTGTCTTCTTGAATGGGGGATCCAAGATAAGATTTCCACAATTACTTTGGATAATGCATCAAGTAATGATGTTGTTGCTAGACATTTGAAGTCTAATTTTGAATCTAAAGGCAAACTTCATTTCAAGGGAAAGTTTTTTCATATTCGTTGTTGTGCACATATATTAAATTTGATGGTTCAAGATGGCTTAAGGAGATTGAAGAAGTAATCTACAAAATACGACAAAGTGTCAAGTACTTGAAAAAGTCACCGGGCCTGTTGCATAGATTTGGTGAAATTGCTAGACAATTGAACATATGTACAAAGAAGGGTTTGTGTATTGATGTTCCAACTCATTGGAACTCTACTTATAATATGATTGATGGTGCTATTGTTTTCCAATCCGTTTTTTATCAATATGCTGTTAGGGCTGCCAATTATAAGTGGTTGCCATCATTTGATGATTGGGGAAAAGCCAAGAAAATTGCTGAATTTCTTGAAGTGTTTCATGATGTTACTCATATTTTCTCTGGACTTGTGTATCCCTCTGACTAATTTATTTCTACCAGAGATATGGAAAGTAAAAGAAGTACTTGATTCACATGCAGAGTCTTCTGATTACTTCATGCAAAGAATGGCTTGTTGATGTGTGGTAAATTTGATAAATATTGGGGTGATTGCAATATGCTTATGGAAATTTCAGCAGTGCTTGATCTAAGATATAAAATGAGGTTGGTTAATTTTTGCTTTCATAAAATTTATTCATATTCTGAGAGTGAAAGAAACATTCTTGAAGTCAAACAAACTCTTTGGGAGATATATGAAATGTATGCAACTGAGCAAGCCTCCTTTTCTACTTCAGATGGTACACATCATGGAATTAGAAATATTTCAATGGCATCTTCAAGCAACACATGTGGCTCTTTTGGTAAAAAGCATAAAAGCAAAGGTAGATCAGAGTTTGATGAATTTATAAAACAGAATGATACTTTACAGCCTATGAAGAATGAATTGGGATTTATTTGGAAGAAGATGTAAGATTTAGTGTTGAGGCTGATTCTACATTTGATATTTTGGCTTGGTGGAAGGTCAATGTTGTGAAATTTCGTATTCTTTCAAAGATGGCTCTTGATGTACTTTCAGTACCTGTTACTACAGTAGCCTCAGAGTCTGCATTCAGTGCTGGAGGTAGAGTGCTAGACAAATATCGAAGTTCTCTTGCTCCTAAGATAGTTGATGCACTAGTTTGTACTTCGGATTGGCTTAGAGCCGAGCTTGGAAATATGAAATCCAAGGTAAAAATTTCAATTGTTTTCAATTTATTTATATCATTACTTTTAATTTCTATAACTTATCTTTATTGTTTTTGTTTTTATTTTTGTTGTAGAATGAAAAGGAAGAAGATGAACTTTGGACAAAGATTCCCGAAAGTAATTAATGTTTCTTGTGATTATGCTAGAAGGTATAATTAATTTATAACTAAAGCACTTTTGTTATTAGTATGCCTTATTTTGTATTTATTATTATGTTTTAGTGATCTTTATGTTTTTCTTTATTAGAATCAAAGGGTAGATGATCAACTTGGTTATTGGTTTGTATGGTAGAAGGTATGATTATATAGTTTTAAGTTTGAACTTTAACACTATTATTTGATTAGTTTTCTAATTTATGATTAATTTATTTTGTTTTAGTGGCTATTGGATGATCAAGATGAAGCTTGCAAGTTACAAGTTTATAAATGATCAAGTCTTCAAGATCAACACATCATCAAGCTCTTTATGTCATCAACTTTTAAGTGTTTGGTTTATGATATTTAAATTTAACTATTGATGATTTATGAATTTGTAATGTTCATGAACTAAGTTGCTCTTTAAAGTATTTTGATCGATTATAAACTTTATCATGTGTTTTAGTATTTGTGTTGTGTATGTGTTAAATATAATATAGGTAAAAAAGACACTTGGATGTTTGGGTTGGTAAATAGATTGATTAATTGTGAATTTTACAAACTTTGTCATGTGTTTTAGTATTTTGATAGATTATAAACTTTGTCATTTGTTTTAGTATTTTTGTTGTATTAAATATAATATAGGTAAAAAAACACTTGGATAGTTGGATCTTGGATTTTTGGGTAGGTAAATCGATTGATTCATTGTGAATTTTACATTGATGTTTAAAAGATCGTATTTTCATTAAAAATATTTTTTGTTTATATTTATATCTATGAGAATTGAGAATAGATTTTTAAATTTATCTTTTATTTCGAGCTAAATCGATCCGAGCTCGAGCTTTCGAAAGTAAAATCGAGCCGAACTCGAGCCAACATATTCGAGCTAATTTCGAGCTCGAGCTAGCCTATTTCGAGCCGATTTCGAGCTGGGCCCAACCCGATCAAGCTCGGCTCGTTTACCGCCACTTATGGCCGATGCAGTCAAATCTTTCCACAATGTGGAAGTTGTTCTTATGCCCATTATTATGAACAAGCATTTCCACCTCCTCGTCTTGGATAAAGAGATGAGACAGTACATTCACTACTCATCTCTCAACAACCACACATATGACAGGGCTGCTGAGGAAATGGTAAGGCAGTCACTTTCATATTTCGTATTATCCCCTTCGCACCCTCTTAACCGTCTTTGTTCTAAACGCATAGGGCTCTTTTCGAATCCGCACTTACTATTGAGCTAGGGGACTACTGCGAAACAGACAAGTTAATTCCACATCAACAGAATAAGAGTGATTAGAAGAGTTGGGAGAAAGATTCTCTTCCGCTTTGATTTAGGATTTTCTCCATATTTTGGAGGCTCATCTTTGCTGGAGAAGAAATGAGCTAGATAAGTTGTAGGTCCACAATGCATTGAAGAAGTAATCAATGAAAACAAATTCTAAATAAAAGGATAACTAGGGTCGCAACAACCCCAAATCGCCGAGATGATGGACTGATTAGAACCACCGCAGCTCGTCGCCTCCGTCTTCCGAAGAGTCCGTCTAGATCTCATTGCTTCGATTCCCATTTCCAAGCCAAGCGATCCTTTTATATAAAACCTGCCTTGGGATCAGCTCTCAGGATCATCTTATGGGATACATATCCCAAGGATTGTAACACTAGACTGCAATTTTGTTATCATTTGGTCATGCTAATATGGATTATGGTTGACTCTCTTTCAGTTGATGATAGACAAGGTGTAGATGTATGCAAAGTAATGGAAAAACTTTGGGAAAATAATAAGATAAAAGTTTATTTCTACCAAGATGTCAAGTTTGGCAACCTCAGTCTTGATGAATTCAACCAAAGCTAAATGTTGCCTTGCTAGAAGAGATTAAGTTGGGAAGGATTTGCATTAATTAACAAAAAGATGATCATCTTCTTATATCATTCTCCATTATTTCTGCAAACCACCCCCTAAAAAAGCATTTGAATTCTTGTACATCTCACACCATCTTTGCCTCCTAAACAAATAGTTCGACCAATGGGCCACATCAGACTTCTGGATTAGCCAATGGTGCACTTGTGTCGATGCGGCCAGGAGGTTGTTCACCGTGTCATCGAATTCTTTAGCAGTACATGCGTATGCGATGCGGGTAAAAAGGGTCCAATACTCCTCCTTCAATGCTTTCCCGAGACTAGTATTTCCCTTCATGAAGTTCGCCTCTAAGTGTCGCAAACAATAGGTGTGAGACAATGAAGGAAACACCCTTGCAATGGCATTAACGAGACCTTTCGATCTGTCGGATACGAATGTAATGCACTTTTCGTAATCGTCATCTCCATATATTGTATCTTTGAGAGTAGTAACGAACCAAGTCCAATTGTCGTCGGTTTCATTGTCCACTATGGCGAATGCGACGTGGAAGAATCCCTCATTGTCGTCTTTGCCCGTCTCTCCTAACAAGATGCCACCGTATTTCTCAAAAAAATGTGTTCCATCAATAAACAAAAACGACCTGCAACCCAACTTGAAGCCGACGAGAAACAAAAAACACCACGTCTGAATCGCTCGCCATTACTGTCAATTACGGCAGCGCTACCGAGATTTATCGCCAATACCTTTTCTACGTACCATAATAATAAATCGTAGCTTTGTATCTCACCCCTGTGGAGAACGCTTCGGGCAACCTCTTTTCCCATCCATGCTTGCTTGTACGGAAGACACACTCCGTGCTCTCGCAAAATATCCCATTGAATGTCGACGATCCTTGAGCTTCTGGATCACACGATCACAAACCCATTTTTTGGATGGTTTCAGGTGGGAACTCGTCCCGATACCACCACCACACACATGTGTGGGCTGTAATGTCTTTATTCTAAAGGTGTGCAGATTTCCCTCTCGAGAAGCATGGACCCTCCAATCGCAGTCTGCCTTGGCACATCTGGCCGTCATCCTTTCTCTGTCATTTTTAATGAAGGTAAAGTCAAATTTTCTTTTGATAGCAAAGTCACGGAGGGCATCCTTGAAGTGTTCCACTTTCTGAAATCGTTCACTGACTCTGAGCACTGCAATCTCAGGAGTTTGAGAATAACCCACAATGTTCAAGGACATGCTCTCAGCTAGAGGATCCCTGATGATTGAAAAAAGATTCTTTTAAGTGAGACAATACTAAACAGAACGACGTAATACTAAGCGGATACGATTGATGTTAAACACTTACTGTAGATAATAAAGAGATAAGAGCAATACTAAAGCCTTACGGTCGATAATAAAGAGATGAATAAAATACTAAAGACTTAAAGAAAATCATAAATGCTTACGTGTTTGTAATACACGGTTTCGGAAAATAACAAGCACATACTAAAGGCTTACATTGCTAGAGAACAAAGATAGTAAATTACTTTGGAAACGAAGACCCGCACTTGTCGGCGACGGTCACTTCACCTGTGTCGACAATAAGGTCGACCATATTCTTCTCAAACGAGTGAAAATGTTGCACATACGCACAAAGTCCGTAGAATTATCAATAGGACAAGTTGTTCTATGTTCGTCTGGTGCGATATAACTCACTCTCACGCTAAAGGGGTCAAGGTCCCACCGTTCACATATATCATCCATTACTGACTCCCAACAAGTGAGCACTGTGAGCTCCAAGGCTAGACCTTCTCCCCTATATCTAGCGATGGTGAAAATGGTTTCCACCGAAATCCTGCAACAAGAACGCCGTTGCAAAAATAACATAATTATACGACGCAAGCCATGAAAAAACAATGGGAAAGTGGATCTACCTTTGTTATTTGTCTTTGCAAGACTCTCCCACCCAGCTTGTTGTCGCCCCGGACTCACTTACGTGGTAACTTCTCTACAAGACTAAGGGCCCGTTTGGTTGCAAGGAGGTCCACGGAGCTGATGGAAGTGGAGAAGTTCCACTTCTGTGGAACTCATAGTTCCAATCCGAACTCAGAGTTCGGAGTGTTTGGTTGACGGAAGTCGGAGCCACTTCCGCTGTTTGGTTTACGGGGGTGGACTTGGTGAAGTCTGAGTTCTCTACTTCTGTGTGTTTGGTTGATACAGAGGTGGGTTTATAAACACCACTTCAGGAAGATGGTGAGGTTACCCATGTTATAGTTTTCTTTTGTTTTATTATTATTTTTTTGTTATCAATAAAATTGATTAGTTTGATGAAGGATGTTTTTTACAAATATTTATATAATGTAAAAAGTGTATTTATGTTTTTTGAAATTATTTACTGTAAGTTTATGTTATTCATATTAAAGTAAATAAATTGTATAGGTCATTTGATTGAGTAAGTTATATGATTGAAAAAAATTTATGGTATAATAATTAAAGTACATCTAAGTAACTTTAAACAAATATATATAGTTAGAAACAAAATTAAATTGACTAGGTCTTATGATCGAAATAATATTATGCCAATGAAATAATCCAAGTTAATTTATTTTGTCTTAAATTAAAATTAAATTAGCTCTACCTTTTTTAGGAAATTGTTACTTATTATTAAAAGGAAAACTCTATAATACACACAACTCTGTGCATTCAACATTTCATAATTATACAACCTATTTTGAAAAAAAAATGAGCATACAATAGAAGTTCTACACAACAATCACAACAATAGTATACCATAGAAGACAAGGAAACAATAGAACTTCTCCACTTTCAATTTAACAGCTCAGTTTGATAAAACTGTACAACAATGGACCTTTATTCATATCAAAAGAGTTTATCACATACAATTCAATTTAACTCAGTTGAATAAAACTGTACAACATTGGTGTTTCATATATACAAATAGATTCACATTCATATGAACAAAACAAACCAACATGAGGTTCATAATCCTGAGAGCTGCATCATTCCCTTGGTTCTTCATCAAAGATCTGCATCATATAAAAGACAAGGGAATAACATCACTGAGAGTTGATCGGTCTAAGAAAATCATATTGAGTTCATACATACAAGTTCGTGAATATATATACAAGTTTGTGAAAATCCCAACACTGTCATTGATCTGAATCCCTGCAGAACTTGAAGGATGGCGCGCCATTGGCTCAGTTCACTAGTAAAATCACAGCACTTTCATCGGCATTGGGTTCTATATTTTTGGCTCCAATTTAAAACAGGGATTTTAATTTTTAAAAACAAAGTATAAAAGACATCCCCATGAAGATCAGTCAAAACTTTGAAAACATGATGCGAAAATACAGTGTTGTTGTAAAACAGGTTCTACAAATAAGACATTGACTTAAAAAACATGAAAGAAACTATGAAAACAAAGTGAAGAAGTGAACTCAGATTAAAAAAAATATTGTCAAAATAAGTGCCCCTCATCGCTGTGGGCTGCAGTGGTTGCCTATTATGGCCATCCAACTGCCACGCCTCACAACAGAACCAAGACATGCATAAAACATACCCAAATCAAAAATTGAGAGAATAAAAAACCCGAGAAATCAATGCCTCATTGTGCTACATTAGATTTTACAAGTGTATTATCACAGCCAACATCAACGAATACCTGCAAGGGAACACAAAGATATGAAAACATACCCAATTAATTATACATAAAACAGTTAGTTCTACCTAAAAAAAAACAACAACACAGAATGAAGATAGTAGCAGCCAAAGTCAGCAAACAGCAGAAATAAAACACACAAACAGAAAAGATAAAATGTCCAGGCAGTAGTCTCTGAAAGCATGCATCATCATAGTCAAGAAACTGAAGACCATCAGTGTGTCACTCCATCGGACACAGGAATCTCTGAATCCAAGCAGCACGCATGTCAACCCTCTTTGCCATGAACCTTCTGCCCTCATGCTCATGCTCCTCCAAGTAGTCGAATACAACTTCCAGTTCCCTATCAATGAATCCCTGCACCTCCATAACCCTTGAATATAGCAATTCCGACCAGTGGCTTGGGTTCTTGATGGCATCAGCCATATGATCCACTGCCTTAATGAGATCCACCATGACTTCATCATTCTGAACTCGAGCTCTCCTAGCTACAAGTGACGCTCTGTTGACAGACGTTGATCCAGCCGGTGTATCCACAGCTGGCGGTGCAAAATTACCAATGACATCATCGTCACTCTGCTCTGCCGCAGGGGGGACTGCTGTGTCCGTGTCCACATCATCTGCCCCGGCAGGACCAAAATCTGAGAAAATTGAGGTTGCATATGACCCAGTTGCTTGATCTTCTCCACAAATGATCCTCAGACCTTCATAATTGTCTATCGGCTTGTTTATATATGGCTTCGCAGCCGGGTGTGCCTGTTATGGCATTGAAAGCAAAGATCTATGTGAAAAATGGAAATGACAACTTAATATCAAATACACTCATTGGAATTAAAGATGCTTACATCTGTATACACCTTGCAAACTATCGGGTCTAAGACAATCATCTTGAGTTCATCGTTCCAGCCAGCACCACTCAAATCTCTTGCTTTCTTGATCTCCGAGAACCTTGACTTCAAGGTCCTGTAATGATTTTCCACATTCTCTGGGGTGAAATTAGTATTGAAATGGTTGTTGACAGCTAATGCAGCACACGCAAATGCTGGTCTCTTAAAGGTCTTGTCGTATTTGAGACCTTTGTTAGCTTGTTCAACTAACAAAGGAATAAAAAAATTGTCATACTCCGGCTTCCAACGTTTGTTTGGAGTTCCTCGTTTGCTAGGTCCACTCCTAGAAGAACTACCCCCAGTATTCCTAGTCATGTCCATGTCCATCCTCCTTCATATTAATTCACAAAAAAATCCACAGAGCATGAAACCATTGTTCTTCATAATTTCTCAAGCATCATAGGCATAACAACAAATAACATAGGAGAAATTAAGCATGTATATCAATCATGCAATATGAAAGCATTATCAACATACAATACATAAGATGGCAATGGTTGATCCTGTGGCAGGTTTTAATATGAACAAACAGAGAAAAATACCAAACACCATAATAGAGATTCAACAAATATCACTATAGCGAAATAATTGAAATATCACTATTGAAGGCATCAAAAACACTATAATAGATTTCAACAATGCATGTATTGGTGGCAATGCTTGCATAAATTGAGATATCACTATTCACGACAGCAAAAACATTATAATAGGCATCAAAAACACTACAAAAGAGATTCTACAAATAAAAACTATAGTAAAATAATGGAGAGACATCAAACATCAACATGGATAGGTGGCAATACTTGATCTCTTCTCTACAGATAATATAAACAGAGTAAATAGAAATGGAGAAATTAAGCATGTATATCAATCATGCAGCAACAAAAAATTATTTGACTATATACATAAGAGGCACCACACCATTTAGGTTGATAGCAATGCATGTATTGGTGGCAATGCTTCTATAAACTGAGATATCACTATTTAAGGCATCAAAAACACTATTGAAGGTATCAAAAAACACTATAGAAGAGATTCAACAAATATCACTATAGTCAAATAATGGAGAGACATCAGACATCAACATGGATAGGTGGCAATACTTGATCTTCTCTACAAATAATATAAACAGAGTAAATAGAAACAAGAGACATTAAGGATGTATATCAATCATGCAGCAGCAACAAATTATTTGACTATATACATAAGAGGCACCACACCATTTAAGTTGATAGGAATGCATGTATTCGTGGCAATGCTTGTATAAACTGAGATATTGCTATTGAAGGCATCAAAAACACTATTGAAGAGATTCAACAAATATCACTATAGTCAAATAATGGAGAAACATCAGACATCAACATGGATAGGTGGCAATACTTGATCTTCTCTACAAATAATATAAACAGAGTAAATAGAAACAAGAGAAATTAAGAATGTATATCAATCATGCAGCAACAAAAAATTATTTGACTATATACATAAGAGGCACCACACCATTTAAGTTGATAGCAATGCATGTATTGGTGGCAATGCTTGTATAAACTGAGATATCACTATTGAAGGTATCAAAAAACACTATAGAAGAGATTCAACAAATATCACTATAGTCAAATAATGGAGAGACATCAGACATCAACATGGATAGGTGGCAATACTTGATCTTCTCTACAAATAATATAAACAGAGTAAATAGAAACATGAGAAATTAAGAATGTATATCAATCATGCAGTAGCAAAAAATTATTTGACTATATACATAAGAGGCACCACACCATTTAAGTTGATAGCAATGCATGTATTGGTGGCAATGCTTGTATAAACTGAGATATCACTATTGAAGGCATCAAAAATACTATAGAAGAGATTCAACAAATATCACTATAGTCAAATAATGGAGAGACATAAAAAACCCATTAAAATATGGCTCTTAAATACCACTATTGAAGGCATAAAAAATACTATAATAGATTCAACAAAGATTATAAAAGATTAACAACTAAACCCTAAACCCTAAACACTATTACATGTGGTAAGTAATACTGAAATCCACTTAAATAACACTGTAAAATCATAAAAAATAGTAATAATAAACACTACAACAGATTACCAAATACCAAACACTGAAAAACTCAAATACCATTAAAATCTGGCTCTTGAATACCACTATCGAAGGCATCAAAAACACTATAATAGATTTCAGCAAATATTATAAAAGATTAACAACTAAAGCCAAAACCCTAAAATAAGCTGAAATCCACAAAAACTGAAAAACCACAAAAAAAAAACAGTAATAGTAAACACTACAACAGAATACCATAATTAACACAAAATAACACAGTGTGCTTGATATTGTTAGTTTGGTAATTTAACAAGCATTAAGGGACTTGAATGCAAACTAATGCACAAAAACCATATTGGCAGTTAATTACTAAATGCCATTATACTGGAGCCACATGCCTTCTGCGATCTTATCCCTTAGCTCAACCCATTGCCTGTTTTCTTCCCTTTGTTCTCTCTGTGATCTTGCTTGGGATGTGCTAACAACTTCAGTGTGATGAGTTGTGTCTTCTTGGGTAATCATATCATTAGGATCAACACCGGCTATGTAGTTGTGAATGACACAGCTGGCATGCACTAGGCTGACCTGTGTCCTATATGGGAAAAAAGGATGAGAGGTAAGAATTTTGAAACGATTCTTAAGGGTCCCAAATGCGCGCTCAACTCTAGATTGTAACATCTAATGCCTAAGGTTGAACAACTCTCTAGGGTCTGTCGGGGGATGCCCACTATGCTCCTTGAGATAATACCGCACACCTCGGTACGGAGCGATGAAACCATTCATCGTTGTGTACCCAGCATCTACTAGAAAATATTTACCTACAAAATAGGAAAAAAGAAACTAGCACGTTCATGAAAAATTTTATTCATAACTTTTAACGTTGTCATTATTAAAGTTGGCCCTACCTACTATGACCCTAAGGCCTTCTGGCTGGGGACGTGACAGTGCATCTCTTAAGGCAGTAAAATCATTCGCTGACCCTTCCCAACCAGCCAACACATAGGTGAATTTCAAATCAGGATTGACAACTGCAAGCACATTTTGCGTAGGGCCTTTTCGACCATGAAAAGGTGCCATCTCATTTTGTGGGACAGATGCAGCGATGTGAGTGCCATCTAAGAGACCAATACAATCCTAAATTATGCATAGAAATGTCAATTTATTAACCTAAGATGAAATGCAAAGAGTAAAAATACATACGAAAGAAATGACAACTTACTTTGAAAAAATGGTTCCAATTGGGGTTACTTTCAATATCGGGATGACAGTTAGGGGTAGGGGGCTGCACAAAATCATCACACAGTGAGCAAATGGCACGGAGCACACAGTTAAAATATCTACTAATTGTTTCTCCGGACCGGAGAAACATGATGCGCATTGTCCTATTTTTTGTGTTATGACCGACAATATGCAAGAAAATGGCTAATTGTTCTTCTATTGAAACATGCTTTGTGTCTTGGAGCAAGCGCCGATCACGCAAAATTGATGCTAGATGCATGAATGGGCCTACATCCATTCGTAGATAACTAACACAATAATCACTCCCTCCCCTAAGAATGCGTCGCATATGTCTTCTCCTTGCTAGGTCTCGAAACATAGATGGATCGGCGTACCTTACTGCCCTTGTTCTGTTCCTTTCCCTTAAAATACAAGCTATGATGACGACGACTGTAGTGAATGCCACAACAAAAGCCCTCGCCCTCTCGTTTGTTGTCCAATTATTCATCTATGTAATGTTTGCATTAACTAATAAGAGGGACAAACTTTTTAATGTTTTAATCCATGTAGAAGACATTGCTCTTGCTAAACTTTTTAACATGACTGGCAATATTTCATGAAAGATTTGTGAACAAGACAGGGACCTTATAATATGCAGCACATGCTATCGACCACCTTTTGAACACACAAGAACCAGAACTAGTTCATATTTTATTTTAAAATACAACTATACATGTCCACATGACTAACTAAATACCTTACTAAGCACTCACGTATGATGGATAAGTAAATTAGAAGTAATTAATCAAACAAATATGTATAAGGATTAAGTAAATCTGAAGGAAAGCTATATTATATGAGCAAACAAAAAAACTTGACCAACAACGCACAAATGCAACCAATATAGGAACCAGATCTATTACATGGAATCAGATGGAATATATATAAATTAGCTTTCATAACAATCATCAACATGATAACACACTTTTGATGCAGATTATAAAATGGCAGGAAAAAGAATAAATGGGAAATATTAAACATGTATATATTCATACAACAGAAAAAAATAGAAGTCATCAACATTAACACAAAAGAGGTATCAATAAAATAATCTTTAGCAATGCATGTATTGATGGGCAGATGAATAATTTAAGGTTGTCACAATGGTTACATAGGTTGCATGCTATTCATATTTGAAAATTATAGGATGAACAAACAAAGAGTTTAAATCATATACAAGGATGATATATGAACTGATCCACTAAATAAAAAAAAGGACCATATAGATTTGCAACAAAGGAGAAATAAATAGCAAGCATCAACATGGGGAATAAAACAAAACAATAAATACATGCAAAAACACAATGATATTATGTGATTGTCAGATATTTAAAAAACAAAAACCATTGAAATCTACATAATATCACCAATGAAACCATCCAAAAACAATATAATAGATACTAACAAACACTATAATAGATTAACAATGAAACCCTAGATTTCAAAAACACCATTAACACCATTCAAGAACTATGAAATGGAGTAACACTGAAATCCACTAAAACATTGATAGCAAACACTATAACAAACTATCACCATTAACACAATTGAAGAATAAATAGTGATAGGTTTGGAAAAATCCACTAATACCTCCACTGAAACCCTAGATTTCAGCAAAATTTATAAAGGATTAACACTTAAAATCCACAAAGAACAGATACTGAAAACCCTTGAACATAGCTTCTTCCATAAAATTCACACCATTGAAACCCTAAAAGATTAACTCAATTTTAATAGAAAAATGAATTGCAAATACAAATCCCAAAAATTAACAATCAGATAAAAAAGAAGCCCTAAAAATAATCCAAATAAAAATTAAATTAAAAAAAAATCCCCTCAAAACAGAAGCCCTAAAACATTGATAACAAACACTATAACAAAATATCACCATAAACACAATAATATGTGAACAAATAGTGGTAGGTTTGCAAAAATTCACTAATACCTCTAATGAAAACCTAGATTTCAGCAAAATCTAGGATGGGTTAACAATGAAAATCCACTAAACAAACACTGAAACCCCTGAACACAGCTTCATCCATAAAATTCACACGATTGAAACCCTAAAAATTAACAATCAAATCCCCAAAAAATTAATACATAAAAACCCTAAAAACACAGCTTAATAGAAAAATGAATTGAACATGCAAATCCGCAAAAATTTACAATCAAATCAATAAGAAGCCCTAAAAATAATCCATAAAAACCTGAATTAGAAAAAAAAATCACCTCATAAACAAAAGCCCTAAAAATTGAAAACCATAAAACCCCAAAAAAAGATAATATAGGAACCCTAAAAATAATAAGAACAACCAAAAGGACTATCGGAGTGAGATACTCACAAAGAACACCACCGTCTTCCTAACCAAGATCAAGGGGAGAGAAATTGAGAAACCTAATAAAAATCCAAAATGAAACACTGTTAGCCCTAAAAATTAATATCAACCCTAAACCCAAAAAATACATAGAATAATTTGAAGATCTAAAGGGAGAGAAGAGAAATAAGAGGAGAGCAAGCGGAGACTCACAACTGGAACACAACCGCGTTGCTCGGGTTTGGGGAGAGCCGCGACCGGGAACCAAGAGGGACGATGTCGCCACAGGAAAGCAAGGGAAACAAAAGCCCTGCAAGAAAAGAAGAGAGAGAGAAGAGCAAGGGGAGAGGAGATCTTAGAGCAAAGAGAGCGGTCGAGCTCTCATGGAGACGAAAGAGATCTCAGAGCAAAGGGAGCGGTCGAGCTTTCGTGGAGACGAAAGAGATCACAGGTGGGGTGGGTGGGGGTGACTCCAACACCCCCACGTGATGCGTTTGAAAGAATCGTGACAGAAGTGGGACTTCGGTCGCTAGGCAAAAAAAAACCCGAAGTCCCACTTCGTCTATTTTCAGACGGAAGTGAATTTACTGAAGTGAGCACTGTTTGAACTGTGAGTTCCGACTTCGAATATCGACTTTCGCGAACCAAATGCGCCAAAGTGACGGAAGTGATCCCCACCCTCGGCAACCAAACGGGCCCTAAAAACACAACATAATCGCTCTGCAAAAGAATAAAGGAAGGAGAAAGGAAGGAGACCAAAAGAAGGAGAAGAAGAGGAGTTCCTTCTTTCGCAAGCTGGAAGTGCACAACATGGACTGAAGGACAAAAGCCTGCTGCTTGCTCCCTGTCTTTCCAGTAAAAAGGTGGATTTTGGGCAGGAATGGAAGGGTATTTTGAGGTTTCAATCAAAAGACAACGGGTAAAGGTCACGACTTGGGCTTAAAAGTAATTAATTTAAAAAGGGAGGACTGAAAAGTTAAACTTTTTGTCAGAGGGACCGAAAAGTCAGAAAGTAAACAGTTAGGACTGTACAATATATATTTTTTTTTTTGGGAAAAGTGGATAAACCACATATCTCCAATGTTTTGATGATTGCCTGTTCATCACCTTATTTAGGATTTTTAAGATGGGTAGCCTTTTCTGGCCCGTCCACTTCGGGGAGTCATCTACCATTTAATAAGTTATGGGCTATATGGTATACAGAAAGACTTTGCTTATGTTATAAACATGCACATTCATATGTGCTTTGAAATCTCATATTGCAAGTATATCCATGTGAAATTTGTGATCACTTGTTTTTTGGTCGTATGAGCTAGGCGGTCAGCGCCGCTTCGCTAAGTCGGACCCTGGGCGTGCACGGGACTTGGGTTCGAATCCGCGCAACCACGGGGAAGTTGCCATCCTTAGACTGGGCATCCCACGTGGGCGCTGGCATTCGCCACAAATCCTGGCCCTCAGCGCATCCTCGAACCCGGGTGGGTGTCGAGGAGCGCGACCAGTTTGACGCTAGGCTACAAGGCCTTTGTCTTGTGATCACTTGTTGGGTTATCTTTATTAGAACCCTGGTCTTACAGGGACATGCATGCAATTTGTGATCATATCTGAAATACCTTGTATAAACTTTCTGAGACCATCACATAGAGGCTATACATTAAAATAACTTTTACTCAAAATAAACAGTGTTGTCAAGTCTAAAATTCTAGTTTTCTTAGACTCCCTAAATATAAAACTGAATGAAAGTAAAACACAAATAATAGCTTTAGAAACCCATACCAAGAAACCAGGAAACACAAATAATATTGGAATTCCATAGCATTATGATGTTCACATGACAACTTACAAACCAATCAATAATACAAGAACCATTTTCACACAGAATATAGTCAGGTTGTTTTCATAATACATAAAGCATACTATACACATGAACAATGACTCGCTATGGTTTTATTGGTGAAGTCACCAGGCGTCGGCTCCCTTAGTAACCCCCAGAAGGATAGCAATAGCAGCAAGAACAGCCTGTTCAAGACAAAGACAAGACTCAGTCAGGGGAACATTTAAATTCTCTCCATCAATAGTAAAAATAATCAAATTCAACTGTTATTGTCTAAAAAAAGGCTTTTTATTTTTGCATATACAGTCCATAAAGATAGATTCTTTGAAATATTATCCCACTGCTATAACCACTTTGTTAAAAATTAATCCGTGCTAATTTTCTACTTCCCTAATCTAGGTCTTCAGTGTGTCCTTGACAACTAACCATGGCTCACATGCAAAGTGCCTTCAAACTTGAGAAAAGGGTAAGCTGATTGCCTTACTCATTGAAGAAGCCACTTATATTTGTGATGGTAGCTTCACATCCTATGTGATATATTTTAAAGAATCTAGGTTTTGCAAAGTCATATATGCAATTTACAATTTACAAGGGGTACATATATGATTATCGGGTTCAACATGGCTACTTAACATTAATGCAAACAAAATGGGAGTTTAAGCTAAATGCGATGGCAGGAAAAATCCAATATTGTGAGGACAAGAACACAGGAATGTAAACAAAGAAATGCCATCCATTAATTTGCAATGGATAGGTGGATGAAGGCAATTATGTCCAGAGAAAACAAGGTGCAGTATAACAAATTGTTATAAAGAAGGAATACAGCTTGATTTATGTATAAATGAGATGGCAAACAAGTGCCCCAGAGGTATCATCAAAATCTTTCACAAAAGCGCAGTGAAAAATGGTGCTGCTCAAACCAAACTGGAAAATGACATGGATAACGTTAACAGAATATGACCCATATCCTTGCTGTTTAAATTCATGAAACTCCAACAACAATGGTTAATAGGTATGGTGTCACGGGATTCAACACCAACATTTGTAATAACGTAAAATCTCAGTATGTATAATACATTTTTTTCTAGTTGCTTTACAATATTTGAATGAGAATAAAAACTGTCAAATAGGTAGCCTACCTACTTTCCTCAACATGATAAAGAAATATAATCATTAAAAAAAGGCAACAGAAATTTTAAGGATGGGATGCTTTTACTTACTGCAATGGTGCAGGCAACATATCCTGGTTTCTCTCTATAATCAACTCTGACACAAAGTAGAATGAAAGCTCCAACATACCAGGGAATGGCAGCAAGAAAGAAGCCAATTATAAACCTTTCAAAGAAATTTTTTTTGATACAATTAGTTCCATTTATTATTTGATATATAAACTGCACAATAATCTATAGAAAACAATAATCTATTTAAGAGCATGCATAATATAGAAAAATATATATATGTAACTGCAATAACTTACAGACACCAACCGATTCCCAAGCCACAGCAGGGGAGCCTCCGCATCCTTAATATTGGAGTTCCTTCCGCAACTGCATAAACCCAGACACCAGAATCATTTGAGGGAAATGGCAAAACAAACAATCATAACTAGCTATGTTCAACCACAAAACTATGAACTTCCAGAGATAAGAACACAGAAGACAATACCAAGGTACCCACATCAATGGCTGCGTCACAGATTATTTTCTTCTAAGCAACAAAACAGGTTTCCCCATATGCATAACTCAGAAAATAGAAGTTGAAACATTATTGTCTACTTAAAATTTAGATAAACTAAAAACATGCATCTTTCTTCATTATAAAAAAGAATGGTACACCATATACCCTAGCTGTTACCTGCTAGTATACACCATATTAATGATAAAGCAAACAAATTTTTTTTCCATAAACTATACGGGGAAGTATAAAATACAGCCCATGAAAAGTAGTAAGAGAAGCACATCCAGCAAGCGATGTGGATTAGTTGATAGTGAAAAATTGTCACAGTGAGCGGCCTCACAAGGGTTGCCAAGACGAGTTGGACTGTATAAACTATATAGACAAAACCTCTGCTAAGTAAGTTAAATAGTTAATATACAATTTCAGGCAATGCATCTGATTCAACTCCAACTTTAATTACCAAACACAATGTTGAGAATATTGAAATAAAGTGCCAAACCATTTCCATTTTGCTACCCATTGGGAGCTTGAATGATTTGTTCGGTTTCCTCCTCTGACCTTCGATATCTTTTAACAACAATTAAGATGACAAGCAAACACCCTCACAAGTCACAACCTAATCGAACTAACACATGGCCAACCACCAACAATCTTTTTGGAATTTTAATATTGAAGTAAAAGTAAGGATTTTATAAGATGTGAACACTTGTAAGCTCATCAACTGAATTTGAAAAAGACTGGGAAGATACCACTTTGAAAATCACCATAATGTTATCACTACTCTACTAGCCCAGTGTAAATTTACTCAGAACTGAATTATGTCAGGAAATTGACTCAAATCCAACAGAGAGAAATGTCAGATCATAGATGCAGACCAAAAGGGAAAACAGGCAGAGGTTGCTACTATCCAAACCCACTTGGGCCATATTTCATCACACTTGACTACCTCAGTATTACATAACGATCTCATTTATTTTTCACAAATGCTGTTTCCGTCCCAAAGTCCCCACAAATCATCAGTCCTTTAGTGCAGCCTTTTCCAAAAAGTTTGAAAGAAAGCTTCAAGCTAAACCCTTTGCATCTTTCCTTACATCAAAGTAAGCACTTTGATTAAACAATTAACATTGCAATGTTGGAATTTAAACAAATGGTTGTTATGCCTGAACATATTTGGTAGCGTGGATTTGCACTGTGATTGCTCGTTGATGATTGATTCTTATGGCATATTGGCATAACATAAAAAAGTAAATTAAGATATAAAAAAATCACAGACATCTCGATTAACTTCTTGTTCCCAAGAAAAAGGTATAAGTCTTGGGGCTAAAACAATGTTCCACAGGCTTAATCTTCATTAAATCATGAGAATGGTATGAAATTGGGCGGGCTCTATATATGCCCCTTTGATGCTAGATAAATATACTAAAAAAAATAAATTTGGATCTCTAAATTAAGCATCTTCAAAATCCCTCAAATCAGATTAAGTAGAAGAACAAAGATCAACTTATCATCACAAAAAAAAAAAAAACAGAAACAAAAACAATATATATACTTACATGCTACATTTAAAATTCCAAAATTCTCACAATTCAACACGAAAAAGGAAAAATTAACCAGCTTATTCATCAAATCAAACGAACAAAACAGCAAAAATAGGGATTCAGAAAGTCCCGATCGACAACGTTGACCAGAATCATGTAAGCGAGAGAACAATAGAAAAGATCCACAAGGATAAACACACCAGGAATGGCTTGGTAGCCATGGGAGTAGTAGGTAGGCCCGGAATAGTGCTGCGGCAGTGGCGGCGGGTAGGAAGTCGCTCCCGGCGGTGGGACGGGCCGAGGGAACCCGATCGCCGGCTGGGAGTAGTCGGGGCCGCCCTGGAACGTCCCATAGTGCTGTTGGTGATGGTGGTGTTCTCCGGCCTCTCCTCGGCTCTTCCCCTCCTCTTCGCTCATCCTCCTCTCCTCTCTCTCTCTCTCTCTCTCTCTCTCTCGTTCTTGCTGGAATTTTTATTCCAGCGATTTGACTTTTGAGAGGATAAATTAGGAAATACACGTGTTATCGTTCCAGCTCTGATTTATGTATGACACGCTATAGGACCGGAATGCCGACCAATATACCGACCTCGACTGACTAAGTTCTAGCCCTGTATTCTTTCTAATTTAAATTTTACATTCATTCTTCATTGTCTTATATTCCAGATTTTTGTTTTTTTAAAAAAATGTTCTAGAGAAAATTACTTGCATATTCCGAAGAAGAGATGAGAACTGCTTGTATAACCCTTAAAAAAAATTAATATTGCATGTATACCTATGTGAATGTGATTTTTTATTTTTTAATTTTATACAACCATCATGACTAGGGATGTCAAATGATCAAGCTATTTGTGAATAACTTGAGATCAGCTAGGTAAAAGCTCAAGCTTAGCTCAGGATTTTGAGTTTTCGAGCAAAGCTCAAGCTTTAATTTCAAGCTTGAAATTAATTTTAAGCTTGATCGAACTTAACTTGATTGAAATTTTATATTAATATATTAATATATATTAACAAATATTAATATATAATAAATAGGTTGAAATCTTATAAAATATAATTTTTAGTTATAAAAAATATCTAATTTATATTTTTATAATTGTATAGAACTAGGTTTAGAATGATAGAAAAATTAACTTATAAAAATTTTTAATTTCAATTTGAATCGAGGCGAGCTTAATCTTTCAAAATTATAATCAAGTTCTTAATTTAAAGCTAAATTGAGCTGAACTGGAGCAAACTTATTGGAGCTAATTTTGAACTCGAACTCGATCTAAACAATTTTGAGCTGAGCTCGAATTGCTCCCAACTTGATTAAGCATGCCCGTTTAGAGCCCTATATTGAATTATTTTATGGACTAACATAATCTAATGATATTTAACAACAATTTTATGTATGTGACAATTTAATAGTGCCATTTATTGTTACTAATCATAGTTGGGCCTGATTGGATCCACTCTCAATCTAGCCCAAATAAGCCCATTGGACTTGAGGCCCGCCACATGTACTATGATATATGTGTATACCTAGAAAGGTGGTGTGGTGTGAAAAGAAAAGAAGTGGAGAAATTGAGAGAAGGATTCAAGCTATTCCTAGTCTTTGATCTAGCTTATCTTTGTTACTAATTTACTTCCACCAACATTAGCAAATAATATTGTTTATCCATTGCTTAATATGTTTCAATACCATAAGAAATACAATAGCAATGATGATGGATTGAATTTTGCATTTTTTTTGATATTTTTATTTTTATTTTTACACTTATGAATATTAATTATGATTGTTATAACCAACCCTTACTTATGACCCAGTATTAATCACTGTTGTGCATTAATAATGAAAAGACATAAAATCTTTCAAAAGAAATAATTCCTCAATCTCTCTCTCGCTAATCTTTTCTCCCTCTCTTCCTTTTTCTTTATCTAATCGATATAGGTCCTTTATATAAGGGATTCGGCCCATAAAAATCCCGGGATCAAATCCCCACTAGAGTAAGGTAAGGGCGCAGGTCATGGGTCACCTAATGGGGTAGCCCATGCAAACACGCGAGTCTTCTCCGTGTTAGCTCATAGTAGACCGAACAGTAAAATAAGTGCATGTTGTGTAAAACTTTTGGACAGTAAAATAAGTTGAGATGTGTGAAATCTGGGGTTAATCGAGCCCCTGTGTACCTAGGGATGGCAATACCCGAGCCGATCCGTAGTTACCGACCCGATCCGACCCGATCCGCCCCGAAGAAATGCGGGGGCGGGACGGGTATGGTAAAGATCCTTTAAAATCCGCCCCGCCCCGCCCCGCTAAAAACATACAAAAAATACCCTTATATATATTAAATTATATAGTTTTAGGGTTTACAATGAAGCTTTGTTTTTAGTTTTTGGACTTTGGCGGCTTCTTTCCCACTCTTCTCTCGAGCTTGTATATCAAAGTGCTTTTACATTGCCGTTAAGTTTATTTTATTCTAGTTTAATCTGTAAATTTTTCTTCATTCTATGGTCTAAATGTAATATTTTATTCGAGTGTGTACATATTATTGGTGCCTGACTGACTGCCCACCCGCCCAGCCACTATTTAGGCGGTGGTAGTAGAACTGCCACCATCACTACCCCATTGCCATCCCTAGTGTACGCCCTATTTGACTGATCCTTCTGAAGGCACTCATTGCCTGTATCAAAAAAATAAAAATAAAAATAAAAACAAAAACAAAAAATAAAAAACAAGAAAAAAATAAAACTACAAGGGTAAAATTTTAAAATAAGTTTAAATGGGTATGTAATTTTCTCTATTCTCATTCATTAGTTAAGCTATTTAGGTAACCAAAGAAGTGCATAAACCATAAGAGAGAGAGAGATTTTAATAGGGGTAAACAAGTAAATATAATCAAAAGGCTCATAGTCTAGCGATATAACCTTGGGTCCCGTGCATTGGGTAATTCTCCTTGGATAAGTCCCGGGACCGAATCCTTGCCCCTGTAAATGGGGGAAGCAAGCTCGAGTCGATTTTATTCCTCGAGGACTGTACGAGATGGTGAGGGGTGAGGGGCGATCGAGTGAGTTTACTCATCAGAATCCATGGCCACGTCCCTGGCTGACCTGTATAGGGGTCTTTATGGCCTATGTCAAAAAAATAATAAATAAATATTATTTTTACATGATTTATAAATAATTTAAAAAAAATTAAGACATATGCAAAAAGAAATTAAATAATTAAATAAAAGCTAGATACCTATACTAATTTTATCAGCTTTTTTATAATTATTTTAAATATTAAAATGAAAAAATTATAAAAATTAGAATAAAATTCATTAAAATATAAAAAAATAAATATCATGGGCAATCATTAAAAATTCTATAAATTTGAAAATCGAATAATTAATTCATCATCTTGAATTTTAAAAAATAATAAATATTAGCTTCTATATTTAAAAATAATATCTCATTAAAAATCTTAAATTATTTAAAAATTATGTTTAGAAAAATGAAAATACTCAGTGGGGCGTGTTTTTCTTGCATGATAGAGCGGGAACAGGGCGTACAACAATCAGGGGTTGAAGGCTCCAAACTGCTATTATGAAGATGTAGGGAAGCCTAATGTGAGAGGGTTGAGCTACATGGAAGCACTAACCGGTGAAGCTGTGACATTGATTGATGAGGTTGATCGTACCTTTCTAGAGCTCTACAAGAAAAATAAAGGGAGATTTGAACTCCACCAATTGAGTAAATTGAGGTAGAATCATTAGCTGGGAAAGGTCTAATGATGAAAAAGGCCAATCCTAGAGGTGACACAGAGCTGATTGTTGGGGAGGAGGGAAGGAGGAAATATGTCTCTAATGCTCCCTGCTGACTAGGACAACCTCCAAAGGGATTGAGAAGGTCTGTAGAAGGTGCTTGATGTTAGGGCATCATATGAAAAACAGTAGAAGAGCTGATACCAATCTCCAGTACGGTGGCGTAGGTTACTGGAGTTTGATTTGCAAGACTGCAATGTCCGCGAGGAGCATAGGGAGCTCCAGTGATAAGGGAAAAGGCCTAATGCATCTGCGGGGGGATGGAGAAAAGGCACAAAGATGAAGGGGACCCTTAGTGGACCCATAAGAAGTCAGTGTACCCGCATGCATGGCTCAATGATGAATTTGTCAGAGCTGGAGACACACTATGTGTCTCCAGCTCTAGACAACCGAATGATGCCCAGGAAAGAGGATCTCAAAGCCTTCTCGATCTCAATGACCATTAAAACTATAGAACTTGTTAATCATAAGTCAATACTGACAAACATAGAAGAGCATTTTGACCACGCCAATGAGTGAAGTGGCAAATCTCTGAGAGATGGAGGCTTCGAGGTCATGGTTCCCTTTGCAGAGTTAGCAAGGGAAGTGGAGAAAATGGATACCATAAGATTACCCTGATTTTCTCTTAAATTCACCCCTAAACACCGGATTTATGGTCCTTGGATAGATGGATTGTGAGTAGAGGTGGATCGTTATCCGTTGGATCCCCTTATTCTATTGGCACAGAGATACAGTGGTCAAAATACTCAAACTGCTCGGGGATTTGGTCTAATTTGATAAGTGAGGAGTTTTATTTGCCGATGACCTGAGAGCCATCCTCAGGATCCGCTATGGCTGGCGACTCCTGTGTGCAATCAAGTGCAACATCGGGAGCCATTGTCATTAGGTGATGGTGGAGCTCAAAGAGGGACAGAGAGGCCTCCTCTAGATGATAGAGGCCTAGAGTGATTGTGAGGACCTTGTTGGAGTTAGGAACTCACAAGGAGTCGAGCAGCTTGTTTATATATAATAATAATAATAATAATAATAATAATAATAATAATAATAATAATAAATCAATTTAATTTAAAATTTTGATCTTATCAGTACAATACGGGGTTAAGATCTGGCGGTGTGGATTTTCTCAAAAAAAATATAAATAGATCAAAACAATTCAATTCAAATTAAATTATAATTTAAATGTTGATCTTATCTGGTTGCATGTGAGGTTAGTGGGGTTACAATCACACAGGGGGGAGAAGATTTTCTCTAGTAAGATAAAAAGACGGGGGGCTTTCAAAGAAAATGGCGATCTTTTTTTCTCAGAAGGAAGAACACAAGACCAAAAGAGAGAGAGAGAAAGAAAAGTGAGATAAAAAAGAGAGGTATGTGATGCGATGCGCAATGCTATCCACAAGTGAATAGAGTTACTCAAATAGTAAAGTACCATGAGGGTAGGGTAGTCAAATCTACAGGGACCGGCACTAGTACTCACTAGAACTCTATTATCTACCCTCAAAAGATAGAGGGTGATCTAATCCTAACTAAAAGTATAAAAGAACTAAACTAAAGTAACAGTTGGCAATCTATGGTTATTAGTCTAGAGAGCAGGCATCCCGGATCTCTATCCCTTAAGAATCCCTTGAGATTAGTTTCGTAATATAGGTTACCTAATTGATATTCCTGAACCATGGAGAACCATAAATTAGTTTGGTCCCGATATCTCGACAACCAAACCCTAGTCTCATACAACGACTTCGCCATATGACCGCATTATGCTTACAATGAGAGTGAGTTCTGTGGTTTCTTCTATTAGGTTTTTTTCTCAGAAGGAAGAACACGCGACCAAAGAGAGAGAGAGAGAGAGAGAGAGAGAGAGAGAGAGAGAGAGAGAGAAAAGTGAGATAAAAAAAAGAGAGGTATTTGATGCGATGCGTAATGCTATCCACAAGTGAACAGAGTCGCTCAAGTAGTAAAGTACCCTGAGGGTAGGGTAGTCGAATCCACAGGGACCGGCATTAGTACTCACTAAAACTCTATTATCTAGCCTCAAAAGATAGAGGGTGATCTAATCCTAACTAAAAGTATAAAAGAACTAAACTAAAGTAACAGTTGGCAATCTAGGGTTATCAGTCTAGAGAGCAGGCACCCCGAATCTCTATCCCCTAAGAATCCCTTGAGATTAGTTTCCTAACATAGGTTACCTAGTTGATACTCCTGAACAGTGGAGAACCCTAAATTTGTTTGGTCCTGATCTCTCGGCAACCAAACCCTGGTTCCATACAGCGACTTCGCCATATGACCGCATTATGCTTACAATGAGAGTGAGTTCTGTGGTTCATGCTATTATGTTTTACCCTAATCCGGAGAGTGAGTTGCGGCTGCGTAGTAACCCGAGTGACCACCTGATCTCTCGACATGCTCCCCCTATTATCTATGCTAGGATTTAGCTTGACTGCAATCTCTCGTCAGGCAACAAGCAACTCTAATTATGTGGCCGGCGCTTTCGCACTAACAAACTACAAGAATTTAGCGCACACAGATAATTCGCAAGAATAATCAAAAAGAAACCTAGTATTAAAATAGAAATTAATCAAAAGTTCATCCTAAGGTTCAAGGACCCGAGGCACCACACAAAGAGTTTAGCCTCGCATGCTAAGAACAAACATCACAAAGATAAAAAGAGGAAGACATAATAGTAATCATAAAATTCTTGGCTCCATGTCTCCTCTGCCTTCAACCTTTCTTCAAAACCCTAGTCATTGGTCGAAGATGTGCCAAAAGTTCCCTTTCAAAACAGAACCGACGGCTTTTTATAGACTTGGATTTTACGTTACATGTTTGTGTCCGGGGTCGTGTCCACGAGCGTATTCCTCTCTGGAATTCTCTGGAATCGTGATTCTGATACGTACACGGTCTTGTATATAGCCGTGCCGTCTAGTACACGCTCGTGTCGCTGAAAATCGAACGCGATCTCGAGTAAATTATGTTTAAAATCTATACGCGATCACACACGTCCGTGTTATTGACCTTGTCTGGGAAAGACTTGGAGCATCAATACCTTCACCGTGGTGTGGCCAGTGTTAGGAATCCGGTGGGATTCCTTCAGATCATGAGAGACAGAGTAAGAACAAAAAGGAAAAACAAGCAAGAAAACACACAGAGTTTTTACGTGGTTCACCCCAAAAAATAGGGCTACGTCCACGGCCGCTGGCTGGTTTCATACATACCAAACAGCGCCTTCATCAGATCTGCTTTAGTCTTCTCCTTCACAACGTTGTGTGCAACAGATCCAGATAGAGTTAACCTGATAACTCCCAATACCTGTCTGTCAAGAGAAGCCCAATCCTCAGCCTTCATCTCCTCAGGTTTTTCTCCCGAAAGAGGCAGATGCAACTTCTTTGCATGGAAATAGTTTTCGATCTGCATCCTCCAATACGCGAAGTCATTGCCGTCAAACTTTTCGATTCCAGATACCTTTCCTGCTTCCTCCGCCATTGCTCCCACTCAAACCGAAGCGTAGCTTTGATACCAGTTGTTAGGAATCCGGCGGGATTCTTTCAGATCGTGAGAGACAAAGCAAGAACAGAAAAGAAAACAAGCAAGAAAACACACAGAATTTTTACGAGGTATTTTGGGTATTTTCACTGTATTAGGGTTTGGTACCCCTGCACACCATAAGCTTTATATCTTCTTTTCCATTCTTCTTGCTTGTTTCCCTTATTAATGGGTTTGTCCAATGCGTGGCGAAATGGGAAGCCTCTTGCAAATTTAAATAATGTTTTTTTTTAACACCAACCGAAAAATCCTGTAGGGCTGTGCTGGGCCGGCACAACAAGTGTGGGCCGGATGACTGGGCCGGCACGGCACGTGCGGACAGCGGACAGGCAGCCCAAAACGAGCCCGCATCCGGGCCAGGCCATGCCCGGCCCTTGAGTCTTACCTGTACATTGAACCAAAGGCCTGGCCTTCTTGCATACTGGTATCTCACTCGTGGCTGCTGACTTGTTTGTCGGAGGAAAATACTGTGTTGTAAGAAATCGAGAACTTTGGCCATTCAGTTGCCCAAGTCCGCGCTTGCTGGCACGCAAAATGACTCACTTTTATTATAGAAATGAAACGGAACATGCAAAAGACTTGAATAAAATTCAAGCGGTAGCAGCATCACAACCGTTGATCTTCTTAGGCCAATCCCTAATCTCACCAATCAAACGGCTGAGACCCTCGTAGGAGGACCCACCGACTTTGACCGCAGCCTTAGCCTTCTCCCCGAACTCCCTCGCCGTTACCCTTCTCTTCTCCCCTTCCTCCCCGCCACCCATCACCTTCTCCACCGCCGCCGCGACGTCTCCGGCTTTGACCACCTCCTTCTCCCCCTCCTCCGTGCTCCTGAACCCCTCCCAAGCCCTCACCGCCGTCCCCAGCACCTCCACCACCAGCTTCTCATTGATGAACTGCTCTGTCGACAGCGGCCACGTCACCATCGGCAACCCGGAGCTCACCCCTTCCAACACCGAGTTCCATCCACAGTGCGTCACGAACCCTCCGACAGCGTCGTGGCCCAGCACCGCCACCTGCGGGGCCCACCCTCTCACCACCAATCCCTTCTCCCCGAGTTTCTCCTCGAATCCCTCCGGCATCCACTCCTCGCCGTCATCCCTCACCACCCACAAGAACGGGTGCCCGGCCGCCTCCAGCCCCAGTGCCAGCTCCCTCAGCTGCGCCGCCGAGAAGTGGCACCAGCTCCCGAAGCACGCGTACACCACCGACCTCTCCCTCTGCTTATCCAGCCACCTCATGCACAGTTCCCTGTTGGCAACCGCTTTCGCGTCCGCCGCGGCGCCGCGTGACGCTTTCTCGCCGCCGTCGGCAAGCGCCACGGGACCGACGAACCATGTCCGCATATTGTCGAACTTGTAGTAACAGTCAGCGTAGGCGGACTCTATCTCAGCGAAGCTGTTAACGACGACGCCAAGGCTGCCGGCCTCGGCCTCGTTGAGGGCAGACATGGCTTGGGCGATGGCGGTGTTTTCGGAGCGGAGGAAGTCTGGGAGCTCCGGGCGGAACATCTGGACCGGGTGAGGGAGGTCGGGGACGATGAAGGGGTGGACGTCGTCGGTGACGGAGAGGTGCGGGAGGTTGCGGATGAGGCTGCCAAGGACGCAGACTGGGAAGAGGCCAATGGCGTGGAAGGTTATGCGGGGGATGCGGAGGTCCCTCGCGATAGAGGTCGTCCAGGCGAAGTGGGTGTCGGAGACGACGGCGTCGGGGTGGTGGAGTCGGAGGAGCCGGTCGTGATCGCCGGCGGTGAGGAGGGAGGCGGCGTCAACCTTGGGAGCGTCAGCGAGGGGGACAGAGGCGATGTTCTCCGCGCCGGGAGGGAGGCCGACCTCGGCGGAGGGGAAGGGGTAGAGAAGAGTGCGGATGGGGAGGCCACTCGCGGCAGCGTCGTCGATGGTGCGTGATATGAGTGCGGCGTTGGAGGGGGTGACGAGAACGGTGGCGTCGACGCCGCGGGCGGCAAATAGGCGCGCGATGTCGACCATGGGGATCATGTGCCCAGTGGCGAAGAAAGGGATGAAGAACACGCGCAGGGGGCGTGGCTCGTGCCCGGCATGGGTGGCCATTGACAGTGGCCGGCGGCGGATCACCGACGAGCTTCTTCTTCTTTTACTTCCCTTCTTCACCGAGAGACGAGTGAGGATCGAGTAGTGAACCAGAAATCAGCAAACCCTAGAACGTGCTGTTAATAAAGGCAAGCAGAGCCAATGTGAAGTTATTGAAATGGAAAATATCTTTTTGGATGATTTTTTGCCATTTTGTCCTTACTAAAAATGGAGAAATTTATAACAAAACTGGTTATTGAAATGGAAAATTATCGTTTTGGATGATGATTTTATGCATTTATGTGCTTACTTAAAATGGGGGAAATATGTTCCTATGCTATTTATAACAAAACTGGTGATTGAAATGAAAAAATATCTTTTTTTTGGATGATTTTTTCCATTTATATCAATACTAAATTTAAAAATATATATGTTCATATGTTTTTTATAGCAAAACTGGTGATTCAAGTGTTGTCAGTAAAGGTAGTCAGACCCAATGTAAAGTTCCAGAAATGTAAAAATATCTTTTTGGATGATTTTAATTTTCCTGCATTTTATAGACACGTGCTGTTACTAAAGGCCGCCAGAGCCATTGTGACTGAAGTTCCCGAAATGGGAAAATATCTTTTTGGATGATTTTTTGCATTTATGTCCTTCTAAAAATGGAGAAACCTGTTCCTTTGTTATTTATAGCAAAGCTGGATGTTTTATTATTTTTTTAAAAAGGGGTTGAAGTGGGAGCATGTTTGGATTAGCTCCCAAAAAATTTACTGAACTTATAAATTTTTTTTTAAAATTATTTTTCCAAAATTATTTTTTTTCAGAAACACCACAAGACTAGGTTCTGAAAAAAACAGTGTATGAGTTTTTTTTTTTTTGAAATTTTTGTTTTTTTAAAAACTAATCTAAATAGGTTTTTTTGAACCCAGAAACATTTAATTCATAAAAAAATATTTCTAAACTGAAAAAAAAGCTAATCCAAACAGATCACTTTAAAGTGGGTTAGAATTAAGATGAGATTGAATTGATTTTTTATATTAAGATCATTTCACTTATTTTGATTAAATATTGATTAAAATGAATCTAATTAATTTTTGATAAAATTCTCATTTCAACAAATTAAAACAACACGTGTAGTAGTAAAAGTGGGTCATTTCCTGCAACTCATTTACCCCTATAACAACGACCCCTATTATTATTATTTTATCAATATAGTACTTAATTTTAGGGTACTAGAGATTGGGAAATCCAAGGCTTTGGCTTTTAATGCTGATTATTATTATATAATGACTATAATATAATAAAACAATATTAAATTATTATTTTTAAAGGAAAGAATCTATAGTTATAAAAAAATGAAAATAAATCTCTCCTTGAAAATCGAGATAGATGAAGAAGAGCACGTGGTTCTCGGTCTGGGCCTTATTGATTGGCGTCACCATCTCATTTCCGAGACAGACTGGCATGATATATAAAGTATAAACAATCCCGGGGGACCATATGGTCCACGCTGTGCAATAAGAATTGGGTTAGAAAAGGGTACTATTTTTCACAAAAAATTGAAAAGTCGAGGTGATTTCCAATTTAAAAAACCATGGAAGTGAATAAATATTTATATTTACTGATATTTATAAAATGCATAAAAATAATAAAAGTAGCATGATATTATTAATAATTTTATTAAAGTGAACTCATATATAATATATTTGTTTTAATTGTATATGTAAGTTGTCTCATTCATTAATGTGCCCTATTGACATTGATCTATTAAAATATATTTTAAAAAATATCATTTAATATAATATATATGGTTAAATAATATGTAGAAAACCATATTAATAATTAACTATAGACTAATAATTAATTATTAAAATATCTCTTATAAGTTGTTAAGAGGGTTATCATTCCAAAACTAGAGATTATTACTGTTCTCCTCTCATCTAAGAAACAGTTAAAAAAACGTGCTTTTTTGGTTTTGAAGACCTATACTCTATCATCATAGATTTGATTATCTCATTTCTTGCTTTCTTCATGGCTTCGAGTTTGAGTTCTAATTTCTTGTGTAAATGATTCTATGCATGATGTTAATAAGAATTAGGTTTAATAATTATCATACTATGAGTTTGTAACTTGGATCCTTCAATCTGGATATTAACTTTGAATATCTCCATGTAGTTTTGTAAAATATTAATATTTTTTTATATAGCGCCTTAATTTTTAAAAGATAATATCAACGTTTCTGAAAAATATACATATATTTTTTTAAAATATAACTAATACCAAAGATTTTTTGGTTTAGTGATATCACTACCTTACATAAGACGGATTGGTACCGGATTCTTCTCCACTCGCATTAAAGTAGAAAGTAATGCAGGTGCCTCTACTTTAGGGTGTTCGGCTAGCGTTGAGCCTTACTCACGTGATATAATCATATCTACGCATTAGAGTGAGAGGCGTAGTGTGAAGCGGTATGTTGAGTTTCTGCTTGTATGACGTGTTGAGACTTTGTTAAAGATGCTAGCTGTACTTACATCTTTTTAATCCCTCATGGGGTTGCTTGTCGGCTATTTTTTTTTTAAAATATAACAAATTAATATTAAGTTGATTTATTTGTGATGTTAGTATTTATAGTTAATTCACTATTAGTCTATGAAATAGTGCCCTAATTGACATGGGGTCTTTGGGGGTATTTATTTATTATTTAATATTTGTGTAGATGTTTGAGCTTTTAAGATTCGAAAAGCTTGATGCAAGGACACGTAGATAATTTCCCCTAGTATTTACAATGTACTTGGCAATTTTAATATCAACTTCAGAAGAAAAAAAAAATTTGTAAAATAAAAACACTTCGCAATAAGGGATAAAATCCAAAAATATTTTTCTATTGCAACCAAGAAAAACCAATGTGGATTTTTCATTGTAAAATATGATGTTGAGGACCTGAAATTAAAAAAGCTAGGAAAATAAAAACACTTAACAGTAATGTATAAAATGCAAAAAATCTATATTTCATTGGAACCAAAATATATTTTTCATTGCAACATCCATCCGATTTGTCCAATCTCACAAATTATTTGGTTATTTTACCCTAATATTCTCATTCACTATGATTAAAAATCAATTTAAATCATTATAAAGAGACAAGCAACCATCCACCAAAATTAAATACTCCCCGACATATAAACCATACTTGTGGACCACATCAATAAGTTGAATTGTGGAAATTTAAAAATATTTTCAATAATTGATTATTATGTCACTAATAAAATTGGAGTTGCGCATCTTGGAATTTCTTTAAAAAAAATATAGATAAATTATCTTTTTTTTTTTTTTTTTGAAAAGAGTGGATAAACCACATTCATTAATGGTTAAAGACAGAAAATTACAATGTATGAAAGTTATGAAAAATACAAAGATAAGATCACCAGGCCACATGGGCCGGTGCTCCCATTAATGCCCGAGAGTACCCATCACCCTGGGTCCTCATCCTCCACGAGATCGAGGCTTAAGGAGGTATCCCTTTCACCACCGATCCGTGGGTCAATCCCTCTCCCTCCTTGAAAGATGTGTGCAAGGCTCCGCTTGGCAATCGATTCCATCGGCATCAGCTTCTGTTTCTTGGCTGTAGATGCAGCGTCGAACCAAGATAACATAAGAAAGTCTATCTCCTGGACAATTACGGAAAAAGCAGCGGTGTTTTTGAGAAACATCTCTACAGTTTCTTTCGCGCCAAATGCTCCAAGTAATCGCCATGACCGCCAAATCGGCTTCGCCTTGGTCTCTTTGTGAGTCCTACTCCCTAGAGAACCACCTCTCGGACCCCAAATATCCTCTATACTGCGGGGGGTGGAATGTGTTCCAAAAAGCGAGCAGTAATGTCCCCAAATCTGTTGTGCAACAGGGCATGTGATGAGGAGATGTTCAACTGATTCTGCATGTACCGCGCAGAGGTGGCATAGAGTGTCCCCTCCCCTCCATCCTCGTTTGGCCAGGTTATCGAGCGTGAGTAGCTTGTTGTCCCATGCCAGCCAGGCGAATAACTTGACCTTTGTTGGCGGGGCTATTTGCGGATGTAGTTCATGGGGCATCTCGGTGGCCCGTCCACCAAGAAGTTGTATAGCGACCTCACCGCAGAAGTCCACCCCCTAGTTGCCAAAGTCTTTCGTCCTCTCGCCATTAATTTGGTTCGGTGGCCGTGATCTCTACCGCATACTGTTCTCCTCGATGTAGGGGCCGCTTCCCCTCGGAAGTGGCAATCGATTACGCCATTGATATGCTTGCACACCCAAAGCGGTGATATGCGGGTCGCGGATCATCGGCTTTAGCATTATCCATCGTTGCTTGGTGGGGCACTCCCCTTATGCCACCTGTCAAACCAGAAGTTGGTGGAGTTCCACCTGTCAAACCAGAAGTTGTAGATAAATTATCTTTTGAGTCCTATGATGTAGTCTAACTATTTCATTGGTTTTTAAAATGTTAATTTAATTGTAAGCTCAACTTTTTGTCCAATTTATCAAAGGCAGCCTACCCGGCAATATTTAACTTGAGCCTCCTACCTCAAATTGGATTTAATGCTCCCTCCAAAAAATTTCAAAAAATTTTGAATTTGGGTTGCATTGGAATTCACGCCAAACCAATTCCACTTGGTTTATTCCATTGATAGAAAGTTTGAATCATTCTAAAAAAGATGTTTTTAGTGATTTATCCATATTTAGTAAAAAAATTCTTACAATGTTTATTGGCATTAAATTACCTTATTAACATTCAGATCATTTTACTAAGATCAGCAACAAATTGAAATTTAGGCTAGAGTAGATTTGTGATTTACCCATGATTAATTGATGGTAAATTGGATTTTTTTTTTTTTTTTAACTAACCAATAAGTGATCTCACGATCACGAATGATTCAAAGGACGGGTGGTATGCTTGGCTATCAGAATCACGCGTTCGACCCCAATTCGGAAAGCTCTTTACGGTGCACACGACATGGGGACATCATATTTGAGATAATTTTAGTTATTTATATTTTTAGAAATATTTTATTCGTCGAATTAGGGTTTTCAGTCTTTTTTCTATTTTTGGTAACATTTTATATGCTAAATTAGGATATGATTTGAATCCGATTTGATCTCGGAATTTTCGAAGTTATCTTATTTGTTTAGAGTTTTAAATTTAGATAAGTTTAGTTTTAAATAATAATTTGTCAATTTTAGCAAATTTAGATTACATGATAAGGTTTCTAGGTTAATCTTTTGAGGCTATTTAACCCGGCTTGTGGGTTAGCTTTTCATTATTGAATTTTGAGTAATAATAATTTTCTGAATTTTAGAGTATTTTCTCTGGTTCTTTTGGTTCTTCGTTTGTTCTTCCTTGCAATCCTTGGATCCGGCCAGCCCCCGGGATAATCGCTACCCCGCCCGGCGTCACAATCTTTAATGAAAAGTATTTTGGTCTTATGGGTCGGTGGGTGACACATCAATTCCATGATTGTATTACCAATATAACATATTTTAATCTCTAAAAATCAATTAAATGAGCGCGAATTGGGTTGTCATTGGAACCCACACTAAGCCAGATTATTCATTGTTAAACAAGGGCGTAAAAATCTGGAGAGGTCATCAAACTATGTCCATTTTCTACTTTGGGTACCAAACTTTAAGGTGTACCTTTTTGATCACCCTACTTCTATTTGATTTCAGCCTGAAGGTACATGAGGGGAATCAGTGAGAATTATATGACGTGGTCGCCAACTTAGCCATGTGGAGGATATTAAAATCCTAATTTACAGAAATTCTAACAAATTGTACAACATTTGGAAGAAAAAAAAAACAACATTTGAACCTTGATTTCGACAAAGTCAAAACAAACAACACTCGAAATTAAGGTTCAAATGTTATTCAATTAGTTAGGATTTTTGTAAATTAGGATTTCAATACCCACCACATTGCTAATCGGGTGGCCTACGTGAGATAAATCTTGTTGGTTCCTCTCGAGTACCCTTCCACTGAAATCAAATAGAAGTAGAGTAACCAAAAAGATACAAATTGAAGTTTGGTACCCAAAGTGAAATATAAGCATAGTTGGGTGACCTATCAAGATTTTTATCCTTAAACAAGGCCTTTATGTGTAAAGGTATCAAGCGAAAGGTGCAGTCTCACTGCATGTGGCTCGTGACAAAGGTAAGTAAGCACCACCCTACTTCTAGGCCTTGTAAGTAAACTGCCATGTAACTATGGACGCCATGTCATGCCTCGTGTCGGCATATATATATATATATATATATATATATATATATATATATATATATATATATATATATATATTAAGTATAAACTATGGACAACATATAAATATTGTAAAATTTTCATAAACCAATCAAATTATCACCATTTTTTTTTTAAACCCCCAAAAGAAAAACTTATAGAAAACTAATAAAAACTTTTAAAAGCTTATAAAATTTAAAAATATACATTGCACGTTTGCACATAATGTCAAACACACACAATATTGCAAAACCAAATAAACAAATTATATTGTTGGAAAAAAAATATGAAATTATTATTAAGATTCAAAATTAACTCAAAAATTGCAAAAGAATCAAATTATGAAAAAATTAATTTTATTGAAAAAAAAAACTAATAAAAGTATTATGATTTATTTGAAAAATATGACAAGAACATGTTTATGTCATAATTTTTTAAATACAAATGTCTTCAAGTATTGAGTATTCTAGGTATTTAATCTTCATGGTCTTCATGGTAGGTCTTCAAGTCTTGATGGTCTTCATCTTCAAGTCCTCAAGTTTTGAAGTCTTTTAGGTCTTCATGGTCTTAATACCTTCAAGTCTTCTATTTTTACTCCCGGTCCGATCTTTCTGTTGTTGTATCTTCTTCAGTGTCGCTGCTTGTGTCATGTCCACCTCGATCTTGAAGTCTATCTTCAGCATTTAACCAATCCTTTGTGCATGATCTTCGCCGCATCATTTTTCGACTGGACGTAATGGAGGAAAAGAGGCAAGCCGTTGGTGCATCATTTCCGCCGCATGTCGACGATGATGACATGGTCACCCTTAGCAGCTTAATCGAAAGAAGGAAAACTTCTCACAAGGACAAAACAATGAAAGATGCTGAACAAAATCCATCCGTGTTAACCAATGTCAACGACGATGACATGGTCACCCTTAGCAGCTTAATCGAAACACTCACAAAATTGAAGCAAGAAAAATCCACCCTGAAGGACGATACATGGGAAGTTGACCCAATGGCTGCTGACAATGAAGTTTTGACAATGTTCGTTGAAATACCGAATGCAGTCCCTGAACCAATAGCTGATGACGTGATCCTCGTAGGGTCCTTCATGGCCAACATGGACATGAATCAAGTGAATACAGATTTTACGCCGAGGAAGAAACGTCATGCTGGTTTCATATGGCTGAACAAGCTGGAATATGCAACAATTGGGATGTATCTCAACTTTAAAATTGACAAGTAAGTTTTTCACTTATTTTATAAGTTTTCGCTTTTTTATATGCGTTTCTATTTATTTATCAAAGTTTCCATTTAAGTTAGTGAGGTTTCCGTTTATATTACGGAGTTTCCCTTTATTTTGAGTAGTTTCTGCTTAATATATGCTTTTCCCGTTTAAGTCTTTATGTTTTCGTTTAACATTCCTCCAGAACCATCGTATGGAAGAACGAATAGTCATTCACCACCCACGACCATCTATACGTACAGCTTGAGGGGAAGATGATGGTTCTCGACGACGTCATGGACGTCTTTGTGATGATCGTCCTTGAGTCTACGAAAAATGTTCCCTATCCCTAAAAGAGGCAGGCCACAATCACGAGGTTGTTGGCACTTCTGATGTCTAGGCAAGACCACACCACATATATATGTCACCCTGACAATGATGAAGTTGACCCAATGTCTAGGCAGGCCACAATCCCGGGACCTCGGGCACGTGTGCAGACCGGCCGTAGCCGAGTAGAGACGGGCCCCACCCGGATACAAGGCCTAAGTGTGTAAGCAGATAATGCAAAATAACAACTTAATTTATTCAAAATAAATAGAGTTCAGCGGAGAAAATAAATAACAAGGGTTCAAGTACCCTACAAATACCAGGCCCTAAGGGGACCTACAGAACATAATATCTCACTCAAAATAGAAAGATAGACAAGGTCCTCGGACCTCTGCAAACAACCCGCCCCACGATCGGCTCAGCTCCTGCGTACTAGTGTCCTACGCCTCAGGATCTGTAAACAGGAAGAAAACAAGTGCATGAGCTTTCGAATGGAAAGCTCAGTAAGTACCCCTGCGGGGTTCAAGAAATATGATATCAACAAAATGAATATCAAAGCAAACTCGGGGCACGCCCCTCAAAACAAGCCCTAGGAGTCTATCACAAAAATAAGCGGATAATGACTCTAGCTAAGAGTTCCAACGGAAGCTCCACAAACGCCTCCCCCAGCTATCTATCAGCCGAATCCTGCTGAGAAAACGACCATCCGGTCGCTACGGCCCTCGGGTCGTATGCCGGTAGCGCCACCCGCCTCTCATGCCGCCACGGCCGATCGACCCTAATCGACCAGCAAGGACAACCGTAACACTCTCCTCCGGCTAGGAGCCGAGGAACGTCAGGGTGTCCCGTCCCCAACGCTCTCGCAAAATCTGGAGCTCACCTGCTCCACTAAATCCGGGACGAAGAACAGTACAAGTAGGGATCCCAACATCCCCAAAACAAATCAAACATGCTATATATGGATTTCAACAAAATTCATGGAAGCATGTATGAAAACAATATGTCACAACAAAGACATAAATATAAAATCCCTGAAGGGAGGAACAAGGCATAACCAACATGCAATAACAAGGACAAGAATACTCATCAAAGAGTAAAGGTACTAGGCCGAAGTACTTACAAGAAACATGAATCAACAAAGTTAAGAAAGCCCACACTGGGCGGGTACTAAGCAAGAGTACTTACCTAAAGTCACAAAGTTTCGTGCTCCACGGGACTTCTCGATGCATCCAAGTCGATACCTGGTAAGATAAACCTATTCTCAATAAGCTATAAGTCTATGAGCAATAAATCTACTATGCATGCTCTCACGGCCCAAGTCCGACCTGTGGGCCTTCTCTCGCGTTTCATTGTCATTCCACCTTGATTCAATCCCCTTGGGAAATGATCTGAACCAACCTTGAGCTCATCTTCTTAGCCATCTCAACTTATTGATTTATCAAATCAATTCACCTTCTCTTTTATTTCAATTAGCCACTTAACTAACTGATCAAGTTAATTAATCTACTAATTGATTATTAAACTGATCCCTTAATCAGTTAACCAATTAACTAATTAACTAATCTCCTAAATGACCATCCATTAACCAACTTACCAGCCCCGGACTCAACCATAGATTGGTTGGACTCAATCTGCTTAGTTTAGCTAGTTGGCTCAAACCAATTAATTAATTAATTTCCCAATTAATTAATTATTCATTAGTTAGTTACCCAACCAAGTAGGTATTAGTTAATTTAGTTAATCAACTAATTCGATTAATCAAAGAAATATTTTATTTGATTATTCTCCATCATACTTGATCCCACCCTTTTTAATTTGATTAAATTTAATAATCAAAACTAGTTAATCAACCCATACTTGTTTGGTTAGTCAACTAATCCCTTAATTAATCTAATTATCCATAATAATAATAATTAGATTAAAAACTATACTTATCTGACTAATTAGTCAAATGACTAAGTTACAATAAATCAATTATGATAATTAATAAATTTAGTTACCAATATACTAAATGATTTAATTGTCATAATTTTTATTTAAATTAATTCTCTGAATTACTCAACCAATAAACTAATAATCAAATTACTTGATTTCTAATAAATCCACAGTTAAATAATTAAACCATAGTTTTATTTAAACTTTAATCAATTAATCTCAGTTAATTGATTAATTCAATTTATTTAATTCAAAATCTAAATCAATGTCTTATCCATCCGAATTTATAAATCCAAATTTATAATTTAAATTTTTATCTTTTAATTTAACTAATGAATCCTATTTCTCTCTCTCTCTCTTTTCTTCATATCTCTCTCTGTCTCTTCTCAGGCCGAGACTTCACCGGACAGCAACCGAGGTGCTCCGATGAAGCTGCAGCCATCCCGTCCCTCCTGTGTCGAGCTTCTCTCGGACATGAAGAATTTCAGTGCACCGGAGCTACCCCCCCTCACCCCGAAGGCCTACCAACTCGCTTCCTTTGCTTTCGCCGGAGCTCCAACCCCTCTCTCTTCACGGCGAGCTCATGGGCGATCCTATATGCTTCTAAAATACCGAATACTAACAGAAGTGGTCATACCTTCAAGTACGCGCGCCCCGCGGTCTCACAGCCGTGAAGGTCCTTGCACTTCTCTCCTCTCTTCTCCGGTCACCGCCGTTGTTGGTGGTGCTGTGCTTAGAGACCTCTACAGTCCCCGAAAGGGAAATCTCCAGCACAATCGATCCAGTGAGGCGAGGATCTCATGCACATCAAGCTCCTCCCCCGTTGCCTTTTCTGGCGGCCTCTGATCGCGGGATCAGAGGATACGGTGGTGGTGCGCGTGGAGACGAAGCTGGTGTTGCCTCGTGATCGGATCGTCGTTGATTAAGTCATCGGATCAACGGCTGTAGATTTGACCCTACGGTGGAGACGCGTCCATCTTAACCTTTGCCAAAGGAATGAACGGCCAGATCAGTGCCTTGAGATCTGATCGCCTTAGATCTCCAAATCACATCCGTTTATTCCATCTAATAAAATCTTCAATTGATTTGCTCGTGGCATTTTGCAGATTGACCCCTGGACTTTTCCATTTTTACATGAAGGTCCACCACATGTGAGAGAGCACAATTCCCTTTAAGCCCTCAACATTCTTGATTTTACATCCAAGTCCCTGGCGGCCTCAATTAATTTAAATTTTTCTCTCCTTCCTTAATTAAACTCTAATCACACCAACTTGGGACTTTCCCGATTAATTAGATAAATCTTAATTTAAATTTATTCTCCCTCTTCCATTTTTAATCCAATCATGAACAATTTGAATGATTCCCATATTTAAATAAATTGATAACTACCAAATTTATTTAAATCAATCACCAAGTGAATTATGAAATAATTTACTCATGCCCAACTTTACTAAAACGCCCTTGGAACTTTTTAATTATCCCTAAAATGCCCTTTTGCAAATTTTTAATTAAATAACCAATAACTTAGGGAAAATTTAAATCCTTTATTTTACTACTAAAATCTTGGATTTTACAAATTGATTCATTGCCCATATGAGTTGTTTGTAGGTATGCCGAGGACAAGACGACACACCACTTCTAGCGATCCATTGAGACCGGTTGAGGACTGTGGCCGTTCTATTGGCCCGAGTACATCTTTGCCACCCCCACTGATTGATGCCCAAGAACAACATGAGACCTCGGTACAACAACCAGCTATTGAGACTACTGAGCCGGGTGTTATGAGGGGCCGTAAAAGAAGTTCAAGAATGTGGGATGTGGGGGTTAGAGATGATTAGTATGTATATATATATATATATATATATATATATATATATTATTTGTTATCTTTGAATAGAAGGTTTTCAAGTTTATTTTTGGTTATATGCTTTGATAATCACATATGTGGTGATGTCTTAAACATTTTTGTCCTCTTGTTTTTTTTTAATTAAATGTAGGTGAAAATGGGGAAGTTAGGCGAAGGAAAATGCGAGCAATTGACATATTCTCTCTTCCTCGAGGAGAAGAAGTACTTGTGGAATGGAATCATCAGGATCAGCCGGTTGAATTGTCGGGGGGGATACTTGCTCAATTTTTAGGTCATCTTGCTAGCAATTGTCATATCTTTCCTATCGGATATGAAAAGTGGCAAAAGATTCTAGATTCATATAAAGATCATGTATGGAAGGACATCATAAAGGTCATAGATATATTTTTAATTGATATTTTATTGTTCCCATTAGTTTGTTTGTTCCTAACGTGTACTAATATGTTTATTCTTTTGTAGCCCAAGTTGGAGGTTAATGATGAGGGACATAAAAATTATATTATGAAAAGCTTGGGGAAGAAATGGCGAGACCACCGGTACCACTTATACAATTCTATGAAATGTGATCCTGATGGTCCGCGCGAAGCCAATATTGCAAAAAGACCTTCAGAGATTCCTTTGGAACAGTGGGTTGCTTTTGTGGATTATAGATCTCGTCCTGACACAAAGGTAAATATCATAATAAAATTTATATGTTTCATTCTTATTAGTAATTAACGCCTTATTATTGTACAGGCAAAAGCTGAACAGAATATTATGAATCGCACCCACCTAACAACGCCTCACACAATAGGGTCAAAGTCACTTGCTCAACTGGAAAATGAGATGGTTGTACCTTAACTTTAATATTTAGTTTTAGGTATATTTATAATGTATATAAAACTTTCTTTCAAAATTAATTATATATAATTTTACAGGAAGCTCAATTTAGTCGGCCTGTTACAAGAGCTGAATTGTTTCGGGCCAGTCACACAACATCATCTGGGTCTTTTGTAAATGAAGAAGCAAGGCGTAATCATGTAAGATACAAATGTTTTTTTACATTTGTTATGTTTGATGTTTGTATGATAATAAGTATTAAAAATTCTATAATTTTATTATGCAGGAAGATCTAATTATTCGCAGTCAGAGCTCATCTGAACATGAGGCGTTTATAAGCATTTTTGGAAAAGACCACCCCGGTTATGTTCGAGGTATGGGACTTGGAGTTGTCCCAACCCAGTTGTACGGTTCATCGAGTAGCTCGAGTAGTAGACGTGCTGGTGGTATGGTTTCAGAAACCGAACATAATGCCCTCAAGAGCAAGCTAGATAACTTAACTCAAGAATTTAAAGAGTTTAAAGAACAAGTTGCGGTCTTTATGGCGAGGGAAAACCCAAACACGGCCCCGAATGATCAGGTTTTATTTTTTTTACCACTTTCTATGTTTAAAGTTTTTTGTTTCATATAGTGTTAATGTAAGCTTTTATTTTATTAGAATTCATACTATCTTAACATTTGATATTGATTTTCTTTCAAATAGGAAAATATGGGATCCCCAAGAAGGCGTTCATCACAAGGTAGTTACTTAGCTCAGGCCGAAAACAATTCAAACTGTCATACATAGTGACAGAGTGTAAGTTTTTTCATTGAAACTTTATTGGTTGACCTACTTGACATTGTTAATACAGTGTTTTAACATTGATTTTCATAAGGTTGTTTTAAAAAATTTTGGTTTTGTATGTATAGGTTTTGTTTATGAGGGGGAAAGTTTTCATGGCTATCAATCAATGTGATGTGTTGGTAATAGCAAGTAAAGTTGTGTGGTTTCTTGGAATAAATTATCTACTTAACTTGTTTATTCCAATTTGGAACTCTTATATTGGCACTTGTTTCTTTGGCACTCTTTGAACAGGGCATCTGATGGACAGATAGGTTTGAAGCTCACCTATGGGAGGACAAGCTCAGTAGTGTACTTATGTTAGAGTTGTTATTTTTGTTGAATCATTTTTTTTGTTGTTTTTTTTTATTCTCTATAATGATGTGGGGAAGTTATCAACAGTGAACTCCATTTTTTGAGGAATAGGTGGCCTGTAAGTGTCTTGTTGAACTGTGTTTTTTTCCTTTCCCTTAATGAATTATAGCAGGGCTTGCATCTTCTTGTAGTGTCCTCTTTGCCTTCTTTAGTTAAGATTTTGTAGGATATATATGTTGGATATATATATATATATATATATATATATATATATATCTTTGATTTGGCTCCCGGCGACTCCTCGGAATTAGGCTTCGAAAGAACTTGTTCATCTTGAAGAACAATGATGTCAATTCATTTGGTATTGCGCCATCTCTCTGCCTCCTTTTTATTTATTTTAGAAGAACTATTTCGAGTATGTTTCTTCAGAGCTTGATGAATTTCCATTTTACAAGTAGGAATTTTACTGAATTATGAATATACATTGGTAATCCTGTGCAGATTGTTAAGGAAATCAGGGAATATTAAAATGAAAACAAGGACATGTATACATGAACAAATGGAAGAAAAGAAATAACTAAATTTTCATTCTCTAGTTTCTTTCCTTTCCCTGCATTTCATCAGTTTTGATTTTTTTTTTTTTCGGTGCAGGGGGAGAGATCCTTCTTTTTCTCGCCGATGTTGTCCCATTCAAGGAGTAGTTCTTTGGTTATGATGTGGGCTTTTGCTTTAGAGGTGTGGGATGTGAATCTCCATCCAGATTTTATTCATTTTATAATAAACTTTTTTTTAATCTCTTCTTCTTATTTTAACTAATCTCTCATGTCAAGTTTTCTCCATCCATCATTTTTAGTCCTTTCATTTCACAGATTCATCATCAATATCCATCTCTTCAGGCTCTTCAATGGTATTTTCCTCTTAATTTCTTCTATTAATTTGTTCTTGTTTTTGTTTCTTTTCATCATGGTTCAATTCATTTGATTATTTACATGCTCAAAGCTATGAGAATTTCATCTATGAAGAGGTTGGCATCTGACGATCAAAATTATAATAAGATGATGATAGATCAATGTTTCACTCTTTCTGGTTAATTTCAGGAGTTCATAATGAATTCCAGAGGACTGAAGCTCTTCACTTGCAGATGGCTTCCAAAAGACAAAGAACCAAAGGTTCTAATCTTCATTTGCCATGGTACTACTCCATTCACATGACCTTGTTTTCTTTATCTGTTTTAATGCATAAATAAACTCCAGGTTATGGCATGGAATGCAGAATTTCTATGAGAGGTAAACATTAATTACAAACTGAGGTAAGAAAAAGGTGTGGAAACTAGTGGAAAGAAAGAAGCTTTAATGGTGTTCACTGTTTACTGTTTAGGCACTGGAACAAGGCTTGCTGAGGCTGGGTATGCAGTTTATGGAATGGACTATGAGGGCCATGGAAAATCCTCTGGACTTCAAGGCTATATACCCAGTTTCAATAATCTTGTGAATGATTGTTCAAACTATTTCAGCAGCATTTGTGGTATCTTCATTATATACATGAATTGTTTTAGATTTCAATCATAAACTTTGTTTTCCAAAATTGTATGTATTCTGCTTCTTTGATTCCAGAGACAGAAGGGAATAAGAAGAGAAGAAGGTTTCTTCTCGGAGAGTCCACCAATATGTGATTAATTATACTTAAGTTGCCTATCAGTCATATTTATGTATGTTCTTTAAATACTTTGGTTGTATCTCAGGAGAACAAAGTTTTGAAGTTTCTTAGTTTCATGTGGAATCCATTGTCATGGGTCATGGAAGTAACAGCGTTGATGGCGATTGTTCTTGCTAATGGTGGAGTAAGTTGCATGTCTCGGAGCATTAAATTCATCAATCTTCTTTGTTGAATCATATCTTGTTCTGTTTCTCGGAAAGAGGGTCCGGATTGGCAAGACTTTGTGGGGATTGTTTGCTTGCTGATTCTCAATTCAACGATAAGTTTCATCGAGGAAAACAATGCTGGTAATGTTGCCGCAGCACTTATGGCTCGTCTAGCACCAAAAGCGAAGGTAAGCTAGATGTCTTTATCTGATCGAAGCAACTTCTCAATGAAAATGTGAGGATATATACACATATGGTTGTTAGGTTCTTAGAGATGGGAAATGGCAAGAACAGGATGCGGCTATTCTAGTACCAGGTGATATTATTAGCATTAAACTTGGTGATATAATACCGGCAGATGCTCGCTTGCTTGATATCCTCTGAAGATTGATCAGGTGATCAAACATTAATTTTGATCATATTATATTATACATCAAATGAGTTTATTTCTAAATGGCTTCTCTTCATGATGCAGTCAGCTCTTACCGGTGAATCGCTTCCTGTCACAAAGAAGACAGGTGATCATGTTTTCTCTGGTTCAACCTGTAAACATGGAGAAATAGAAGCTGTTGTGATTGCAACTGGTGTTCACTCTTTCTTCGGGAAAGCTGCACATTTTGTTGATTCTACTGTTGTTATTGGCCATTTTCAGAAGGTAAAGTGAATTAGTATCTGATCATCCTGCAGTTGGAAGCACACATGAGGGTATAAGTTTTGTGTGTATCTTCAGGTTCTTACTTCCATTGGGAATTTCTGTATATGCTCAATAGCCATCGGAATGCTTCTGGAAATCATTGTTATGTTCCCCATCCAGCATCGTTCATACAGAGATGGGATTAACAACCTCCTTGTTTCTTTGATTCCAGTTGCCATCAGTATGTTTTGAATTCCTTTCTTTGCATTTCAATCAGAATAAATTGTGTGTTTTTTTTTTTTTTTTGGGACATAAGAGCCTAAGTGGTCAGCGACCACTGCTAAGCGTGTTACTCCACGGCGCAAGTACACTTCATGGGATCGAATCCTGGCAACCACGAGGAATTGCCCATCCGAAGACTGGGTTTCCAACCTAGGCAGCAGGCATTCGCCTCACGAAATGGCCCTCAGCGCATCCTCGAACCCGGGTGGGTGTCGAGGAGCGCGACCGTTTTGACGCTAGGCTATGAAGCCTTTGTCAATAAATTGTGTGTTTAGTTCCAGGAGACTGGATAATGCTGATCAGATCTTACAAAAGGATGGAGAATATCATGACTCTTTATCTCAAGGTATTCTAATTTTTGTTCTTAAACTGATGATTTGATGTTTGAAAAAGTCTGATATCTGTTCAATTGCATCTCTCAGGTTTCACACAATTTCCATTTACTTCAGGTTATGAGGCTGGGATAAACAGGAGCAATATTGATGGAAAAAATTTAATTCCACATGGTGCACTTGTCACATTTGTGCAGAAGGGACTTCAGTATATTGAACTGGAAGCAAACTTGGCAAGTGTAGGTGTTTGTGTGCCCTTCTGTCAAATGTATGCTTTAAATCTTGGGGGTTTTTTTTTATTCATTGTATTCTCTTGTTCCTCTAATTTTGATTGTATTTGCTTTCTTGCAGGGAATGTTATATCCATTCTAGTCTTGACTTCTCCTATGTGAGTGTTTAATTAATTTGTCCCCTCTCTCTCTCTCTCTCTCTCTCTTTCTCTCTCTCTCTCTCTTTCTTTATAACTTTGAGAGGTTGAAGTTTGAATTGTTTGGTTGTGTGGTTAATTTGTAGAGGGACTTTGTCGCACTTCTTTGTGGAGTTTGCATGGACTTTTGAAGCCTGGGGGGCTTGTGTTTGATAGGGGAATATCCCACTTGGGATTGGGAATAACTTTTGAAAAGTTTTGAATTTTTTGGAGGGAAATTTTAAAGTAAAGGTATTAATGATAAAATAGTTATGTGGCTTCTATGTATTGGTGGGTGGGTTATTATTATATTCTTAAACTTCAATTAAAGTTTTTGGCGGAAAAAATTTTTATTGGGGAATGTATTGGGGATATCCCACTTGGGGATATCCTCCTATCAAACATGAGTGGTGAAAGTCAACGGGATAGGAACCTTACTGCAAGCCATTTATGTTGTTCTCTACCTCATATATGCTCCAAAGGAAACAAGGGTCACACCTCTCTGTCTGAAATCTTGAGTTGTTTGAATTCTATTTGTTCTTATTTAAGTGATATATAGTGTCATAGAAGAGTATGAAAAGCGGAAAGAGTTTTGTAATTTGTATGGACAAATGTGAATATAATTTTGTAATGAATTTGTGAATTATTAATAAAATTTATTTTTTTTTTTAATTTGATTTGAATGGTGTATACAGGTTCAAAATTCTTCTTTTTTAAAAAAAAATCTTAAATATATAATTTGATTTTGTAAAACAAAATTGGCACTCACGGCGGTTTTCAACCGCCCTCAAATAGTGATTTATAAAATACAAAAATATTTAAAAATATTAAAACAATAGCGGCCGTTTACAACCGCCGCAATAAATATTTACGACAGAGGCAAACATTGTTCGCCATTTACAATTTGCGGCCGTTCTTGTGACGGTTAACAACCGCCGTTAAACGCGAATTGCGTTTAGCGGGGGTTATACCGGCGGTTGTAAAAACCGCCGCGAAATGCTGTCTCGACACTTTTATTTACGACCGTTATGTAACCGCCGCGGAATACATTTAGCGGCGGTTTTAACCGCCACTAAATGCTTTTAAAACCGCCCCTAAAGGCTTAATTCCTTGTAGTGCTTAGCGTGAAATTATCTTCATACTTTTTATTATGAATGACCTTTTGGAGCATGAAATCTGCGGTATTATTTCTTAGTTTGGAGCAAGAAATTAGTATATGCTTGGATTTTAGTGGTACTGTTGATTGACATTTCAGTAACAAGAATATTCTGTTTAATGAAAGAAATAAAAGAGAAAAAGGAAAAGCAGAGCACCCTGTATATATTCAAAATCCTTTGTGATTTAAATGATAAAGAGAAATCTTGAATTCCGAACAATAATTCAAAGGATGATGCTTCATGGTCCATTATTTTGTCTTGTTATGTTGTCTGTTTGTTGCTACTTTTACTTGCATAAAAAGTGGGTGTCTGATTTTTATGTTTGACAATGATGCAAGCATCATATAGCTAATAAGTTTGTTTTAACAATGGCAATTCTCTTTATTTTTGCAAGCATATTGTAATAGAAGAAGAAATTTCATGCAACTAGCATAAGTATATATTGAGCAATGAGATGCTGCATATCTCCAAATTCTATTGAGCTCAGCATTGTTACTGCCAAAATGATCAATAGAAGCACCATAATATTCAGTGTATTACTTTTGTGTCTATGACTAACATAGGTCCTGGATTGCCTGAAAATGCCTCTTCTCTCTAACAATGCTTGCAAGCTCTCCGGAATGGTTCTGGTTAAAGTCATAATGTTCCAAGGGCAAAGTCCAAGCTCTGATGGTAGTGAGCCTGAGAACTCATCATGTTCCAAGTGCAATGAAATTAGACTGCTGAGGTTTCCGATTTGATGCGGTATTCCACCTGAAAATGAATTGTTAGAAGCATACAACTTCTGCAACTGAGAAAGCATTCCAAGCTCCATTGGAAGCTCACATGAGAACTTGTTATTCAGATACAACTGATTAAGGCTTATTGATGTTCGTATATATCTGCAGGAATGTCTCCTGTGAAGCCATTATCGGCAGCATCTATTATAGCAGCAGACGGAAGTCCCCACAAGCCATTTAGTATCCTTCCGGCGAATCGGTTCTGACTGATCCTGAACCTTACCAAAGACTTGCAACTAGCATAAGTATCCGGGAATTCACCAGAGAAGTTGTTTTGCAGAGCCAGAAGATACTTGCAACCTATTGTTTTGACACAAGAACCACCGGAACTCACTGGAGAAGTTGTTCTCCGTTATGTCTATACGTAAGCGGAGAGTACTATTGGCCTAAATTTTCCGGAAGCTCACCGGAGAAACTGTTTTCATATAGAGAGAAGCCAATGAGATGATGCATATATATATATTTTTTTACATAGGTCATAAAGACCTTTTCAGAGGACTGTGTCAATAAGGATTATGGCCTTTGTGCGTGTGCGCACCTGGCCTCACCATGCGCGTATAAATGTGGACTCAAACTTAGGAGCTTCGTGCTCATCGAATGAATTACCCAACTGCTCCCCCCATTTATGAGAGCGGGGACTCGAACCTGAGAACACGCTCAATCAAGTGAATTAACCAACACATGGGGACTTGATATGTCGCTAAACCAATGGTCATTTGGTTGATGCATATGTTTAAAACCAATAGGTAGCTCACCATAGAACTATATATATTTTTACTAACTGAGTGGTATAATTTTTTTATAAGTTTTAAAACTCTCTTTTTGGTGATACTTTCCCTGTTGGTTGTGCATTTGATGAGTTAAATGTTCATCACAAGGTCTCATCTAAAGCAAATTGAATTCACCGTGTCTGTTCTCCCTCCTGAGAAGCGATCTTGAGCCAACCAGAGCCCTGCTCTCCCTCCTTCTCCCTTGCCTCTACCCCACTTGCGATGGTATGAGCTGGGTGGAGGAGCGGGACCTAGGCCCCCATCTCCACCAGACCAACATAGGAAGTCGTGGAGCAGAGTTGTTTCCGGTGACCCAAAGATGAGGGTCTTTGGCAATGAAACAATCAACAATCGAGATAACTTTGAGAAGTTGAAAAAACTCCATCATCTAAGGTATAAACCAGACGATGACTTTCATCAGAGAGCTTATGAGCGGATGCAAACAGTCTTATACGGTAAGTTCCTGGGGAAATCCCTACCCCTTGATGAAGTTAGGATGGCTCTGGCAAACCTTTGGAGGGATCTAGGTAAGTTCTCTATCTCAGATCTTCCAAATGGTTTCTACTATATACGTTGCAATTCAACTGAAATGGTTGGAAAAGCTAATCGTGGGAAGACCCTTGGACCATTAATGGTATGGTATTCCAAATTATGCCATGGAAGGAAGGCTTCCAACCCGCCTTTGAGAGAAGTTTAGAGATCACTGTTTGTATGGGTTCAATTGCATCATCTCCCCATGGAGCACTGGGAAAGTGAGTATCTTGAATCCATTGGTTCCTTGCTTGCCCCTGTTTTAAAAATTGATCCTCATACTCTAAATGTGGACTCCCCATCCTCGGAGCTTGGTCGATCAAAATATGCTCGATTGTGCGTCCAATTGGACCTATCTCAACCACTCCAGAGGGCAATATGGATTGGTGAGGGAGATGAGGAAACCTTGGTAGCAGTCTTATATGAGAAGATCCCCTCTCTATGTTTCTGATGTGGTCGTATAGGTCATACGGAGAGTATCTGCAAAATGATTCAATGTCACCCAACGGAGAGTGAAGCTTGGCCGCGGCCTGAGGGTTCATCGGAGAAGCCACAGCCCATGCAAATTGTAGTGGGGAACCAGGAGACTTCTGGACAAGAGAATTCACTGGTTCAGTCCCAAGAGGAGGTAGCTATGCCTGGAATAGAGAACTATGGAAGATTTATGATGGGGGGATACAGTCGAGGTCGTGGCCGTGGCGCCACCACTAGCGGCCGTGGTTTCGTTAGGAATGATGAATCAACAAAGAGAGACCAAAGTCCTAACACCCATCACCGGGCAAATGGCGTCGCAGGGTAACGCGTGGACGTAGGTCATACTTCACGTGGTGGACGTGGCGGATACAGAGGTGGCTTCACGGATGGTCATTCATACACATCCCAAGGCAATCCTGATAAGTATCATGTGGTCCTAGATATGGAGGAGGACTTTCCCCCTCTTGGTAACCCTAATCGGGAAGACAAAGGGAAAGTTATAGCTTCTAGTTCTAGCATACCAGAGAGCCCCCCTTCTCGGAGAGCTGCAAAACTTACCGTTGGGACTACGTCAAGGGAAGTGACTGCCAAGTTACCGTTGCTAAGTCTACCACCACCTCCGAATGAATCGCCTGAAGCGGATGTCAGATTAGAACCAGGTCTAATCACTTCTCTAGATCGCAATCAGAGTGTCACATCTCTAGTTCCATCTCTTTCCCAAGATCCTCAGATGGGGAAGCATATCCAACTAGTACAAAGAGTATCTCAGGCCCTCAGTTCAAAGGCCCTTCCGATGGTCAAAGATCAGATAATGGAAGAAGTATCCTCCAAGATAGACAGTAGGCATGATATCTTTGACGATGACATGCCACTGGCGATAATTCAAAAAGATGCTAAACTTGAAGCCTTAGCCAGAAGAGGCAAAATCAAAGAAGACACTTGCCCAAAGAAGGGGCTGTGGGCAATCCAGAAGAAAATGCATGATCACTCCAACATAAGGAGTTACTCTAACTTATCCATCTATTTTTACAGTATTATTATGAATACTTTGAAAATTTTGTGTTAGAATTGTAGGGGGTCATCAAACCCAAAGACGTTGGGAAGGATCAAAGCTCTTATGAGGAGTACTCAACTTGATATTGTATGTCTGGTGGAAACCAAAACAGACGTGAACCATGCAACTAAGTTTTGCACCAAATTTTCAAGGGAGTGGCAGTGGGCAACCAACCCAGCCCAGGGCATGTCAGGAGGTATCGTCACTCTCTGGAAACAGAGAGTAGGTATGGTGACTCCCTTAACTATTACTAGATTTTCTTTACACTTGATTATCTCCTCTGTGAAACCCAAGGAATGGATTTTGTCAGTTATTTATAACTCTTAGAATATCCAAATCCAAAAAAACCCTTTGGTTGGAATTACAAATTTTTTCAACACTAGACCTTCCTTGGTGCCTAGTGGGAGATTTCAATGCAATCTTAAATCTTGATGAACATAGAGGGGGTTTTTTTGATCACTACTCGGCTAAATCTAAACTTTTTAATGAATTTGTATCTATAAACCAACTTTTTGATCTAGGTTTTATTGGAACTCCTTTTACTTGGTGTAACAACCAATTGGGTCTAGCAAGGAGATGGGCAAGACTTGATAGGGCATTAGCCAATAGCTCCTGGTTCACCAATTTTGAATCCTATTTCAACAATCACCTCCCTATGACAGCCTCTGATCACTCACCTATGTTGATAACTGCCAAATACTTTTCCCACCAAAAACATAGAGTTTTTCAATTTGATAATTTCTGGCTTGATTATGACAAATGTCATCTCAATGTTGGAAAGGCATGGAATTGCAATTCTACTGCCTCCCCAATGCAAGCTTTCAATCATTACTTATCTAGAACCAGATCTTACCTTTGCCAATGGAAGTCCAAAGAATTAACACCTCTTGATAAAGAAATCTCCAATGTAGAAGATGAGATCTCTCATCTGGAGTTACTAGAGTCCAGTCTAGATTATGGAGACCTCACAAGTGTTGCACTTAGAGGTCTATACAACAAACACAATGCCCTTCTTAGGTAGAACACCATAAGATGGGCACAAAGAGCAAAACTTCTATGGCTTAAACATGGTGATTATAATTCCACTTTCTTTCACAAACAAGCCAAAGTTAGAGGTCATAAAAACAAAGTCTCTGCAATTATGAGTGAGCAGGGTACCCTTCTGACTGAACAGGATTCCATATCTCAGGCTTTTTCTGATTTCTATAAAGAACTATGGACATCCAAGAATAGCACCCCATTAGAGGATTTAATAATGAGGATGCCTCCTAATCCACCTTCATTAGCTGAAGCAGATAAGGGCACCCTCATCAGACCTGTTACCATAACTGAAGTCTATCAAACTCTTAAAGCCATGGCCAAAGGGAAAAGCCCTGGTCCAGATGGTTTTAATGTTGAATTCTATCTTTTTTATTGGGATATTGTCAAGGAAACACTCTTCCAAGCCATTAGACAGTTCTTTCTCAGCTCTCACTTGCCTAGAGCATGGGGACAAACATATGTTGCCTTGATCCCTAAGAAGGAAGTGTCTAATACAATCAAGGATTTTAGACCCATCTCCTTGTGCAGTGTGGCCTACAAAATTTTAACTAAACTCCTCTCAAATAGATTGAAGGGTGTTATCACCAAGCTCATTGGCCCTGATCAAGCTGGCTTTATCAATGGTAGTTCAACTCATGCCAATATCATTGCCATTCAAGAAATTGTACATTCTTTAAAGCATGATTCAAAAACCCTCCCTAGGATGATACTAAAATTGGACATTGAAAAGGCATATGATACCTTGGAATGGAATGCCATCCTTGCCACTCTCCATATAATGAACTTCCCTGAGTCTTGGATCTCTTGGATAAAAGCATGCATTACCTCCCCTAGCTTCTCTCTTCTAGTAAATGGGAAGCCTACTAGATGGATAAATAGCTCTAGAGGAATTAGGCAAGGGGACCCTATATCCCCTTATCTCTTCCTTTTGGTATCCCAAAATCTCACCTCCATCTTAAACTATGCTATGAATCTGAATTCATCCCTGGCTTTGACAGTAGACTGGCCAATAATTTTAATCACCTTTTATTTTCTGATGATGCCTTGATTATCACTAGAGCATCAAGGTCAGTGGGCAGGAACTGCAGCCTATACTTAGATATATACTTTCAACTAACAGGGCAGAGAATCAATTTAAACAAATCCTCCAGTCATTTCCCTTCCTGGTTCAATAATAGAGTCAGGAGCTCTACCACTAATATTTTAGGAATGAGGGTTGGTTCTTTTCCTTTCAAATACCTTGGAGTATTGATTTCTCCCAAGAGACTCCTTGTCAACCACTGGCAACCATTGATACACAACACTACCAACAGCCTTAAATCTTGGTATGCTTCCTCCATATCACTGGCAGGTAGAGCTATTCTTGTTAATGCATCACTGATGTCTATCCCAATATACCCAATGTCTTGCTACCTTGTGTCTGACACTGTGATAGATCAAATATCTAAGGCTGCTAGGAGATTCTTATGGAGCAGTGGCACTGCTAGAGGCTTTTTCCAACCTATGAGTTGGTTACTCACTACACTTGATAAATCTGAGGGAGGGTTGGGCATTAGAAACCTTAGATTCGCTAAAACTGCACTCATGGCCAAAAATGTTTTTGCTTATCTAAATAATGAAGATAAATTTGGAGCAAATCAAACCTGCAGACAACTTCTTGGTTTTTCAAAAAACTTTGCAAAACCTCTGATCTTCTTAAACCAAATCTTTTGATAACTAATTGCAACCCTAGTCTCACAAGTTTCCTTAATGATCCATGGCTTTTTGATATCCCTCTTTCCCTCAAGCCCACTTTTCTTAACATGCATATACCTTTTGAGGCTCTGAATATTGCAGATATCTTAGCTGGTGATTACCTCAATTATTCAGATATTACTCATTGCTTTGGACATAATATAGATTGGAACAAACACTACAAATGCATATATACTGAAGAGATGGTTAACCAATGGGTTTGGTCCCCTTCTTCTTCTACAACAAATATTGCCAGGGAAGTCTATGGGTTTCTTAACCATAATAATATAAATAATGGTGACAGATGGGTTGGATGGCATAAGATCTGGAGGTTATCTGTGGCTCCAAGAGTTAGAACCTTCATCTGGAGGCTCTTGCATGGGAAAATACCCACATATGAACTCATGTATTCATTGGGGTTTGGCCCTCAAATTCCATGCCCACTATGTGGATTGGGAAGTGAAACCATCAGACATCTCATGATTGATTGCAGAATTGCCAAACTCTGTTGGAATGAGGTGTCTATTCACACTGGATGGGAAGTAGAAAGGCTGGAAAATTTTTTAGATGGGGAATGGCTACTAAGTGTCAAAGGATCAAGACACATCAACCAGAATTATACAAAAGCCTTAATTACCACTTGTTCCTGGAGCATCTGGAAAGCCAGATGTGACACCATATTCAACAATAGAAGGCAACAACCAGCCCAAATATTCAAACAAGCCTTAATTACTACTCAGGATCATTACTGGAAAATCAGAAGCCAATTCAGGGAGTACCTCCACTCTTTTGTCTTTAACAATTCCATAAATATTATGTGTGATGCTGCATGGACTGATGGAAATTTACATTGTGGTATAGATTTTGTAATCCTTCAAGGCCAAGACATGATCCTTATGGCAGGATGCTTAACACAGGAAGCAAATTCCAGCCTTGGAGCAGAAATCAAAGCTATACTAACTGCAATGGAGCAGTGCAAAATGAGAACTTGGAAGCCTGGCAATATCTCATTAGATTGTCTACAGGCTATTCAGATGATCAAACATGAAACTGGTGGCATTCCTCAATTATTTCGAGAAGACATCCTTCAGATCAAGCAACTAATGAGGGAGCAACCACAAATGAATTTAGTCTACTGTCCCAGGGACATTAACTTTATGGCTGATACTTTGGCTAGCACTGCAATGAACAATCCAGGCCTCTCCTGTTTCATAGGGGAGCTGATAGGCCAAGGTGGCCGGAAAACTTGGTAGCAGCAGCTGGTCTGCATTTCTAGGAAATTAGTCTGTTTTTTGTTGAACTTCTTATCTATCAGCATGTATTAGCTCTACTCAGTCAAAAAAAAAGCAAATTGAATTCATTCATTCACTCATATTCATTCTCTCAGTTAATTTATTAATGTTTGATTGTGCAATAACTTTCAGTATCTTTGTCATAGAATAGGATATGATTGTCATGGAATGGGAGAAGAAGCTCTTGCTCTATTCGATGAGATGCTGCAAACGAATTGGTGTTACAATGACCATCACAACACGTTTTTTTTTGTTTGATGGTGTAAAACTATGCACATAAATATTTATTTTTTCAGATTTAATAAATCTCCTTAAAAAAATTATATAAGATGGAGATCTCGTCACCGATCCTTGATCAACAGTTGAGATTTAGTTGTTGGAAAAGTCAATGATAGCCAAAGAAGACGACTGAGAGCTTCTCTGGTCCGCCGATAATCCTGCATAAAGAGTAGAGCTGAGCAGGGCTAGCTTAGTGCCTTGGTGTTGCTCCAACTCAAGTCAATGAGAGGAAGAGAGCTTGAAGGTTGGGGTGTGAGTTCAGAGAACGATTATTTAGTGCAGGGAACAAGATACTAGATGACAAAAGGGGCTTGTTGAACTAAGTTTGTAACGCCTGCCCCGAAATGAATAAAGATTTTTATTTATTAAATAAAAATGGGGAAAATTTAAGATGTAAAGTTATGTGGTTCGAGAAAATTCCTTAAGTGTTAATTAATGGAAAATTAATTAACTGTTGAACTAATCCGGATTAATTAAGCGTAATTAATCTAGATTAATTATCGAGAAGGAAAACAGACAAAAGTTGGAGTCCCGGGAAAGGTGAATCTGGTCGGGGACAAAGACGACCCCGGGATGCCACAATGGGCCCGTGACTAGCCTGATCTGGTTAAAGCCGAGAATTTCGGATCCAGGTCGGGCACGAGGACAAGGAAATTACTATGGTGAACACTCATTGAGTTTAATTAAGAAATAAGTGAACTTATTGAGCATTGGATCCTCTTCCACTCCTTTGAATGGAGCCAAGACTTTGACCACCCTAAAATCCGGATCTGGTTCCCTGAGGCAACACCAAGAGTTGGTGAATGGTGTTAATTGACATGTGACATATGATAGAGGACATTACTCTAATTAATTAAGGGCATGGTTGAATAAGGGAAGAGAGAGAATCAATCTCTATCTCATCTTTCCTTCTTCTACATCATAGAGCTACTCGTGCCCTCTCACTTTTCAGACCTCTATCTCTCTCTCTCGCCTGAACTCCATCTCCGGCCGAGCCCGGCGAGTACCGCCTCTAGTCACCGGGCTGGCCCCTTGCAGCCTTCCTACTCGCGACGCGCTTCCTTCCGCCTCGGCCAGGCTCCAGATCCGTCGGCTGCGCCTTGCGCTATAACACGCTACAAGGCCTCTTTCTCCTACCCACGCATCACTCAGCCGCCACTCCTCTCACGACGCTACAGGCTTCTCCGGCCGCTTCACCCCGGGGCCCGCCTCTCCTCGCCAAGGCAGCCTCGCGCGACGTAGCCTACAAGAACCTTGACTCCGCCGTCTCCGGACCAAACTCCGACGCCGAGCACGCCGACGAGCTCCGTCATGCACTCCACTCTCCCCGGATCATGCGGTACCTGCAAGATCGGCCAATGACGCGAAAGTGTAGCCTCCGGCCCGCCTCTTACTCACGCCGCAAGGCCGCTTCGCCTCGCCCTTTCGGCGCCCGCTCACCCGGCAGCCTCCAGAATCCAATCCCTAAGCGAGCACGCACTATCCTCCCTCGCTTCTTCTTTCCCCTGTCTCAAGCGAATCCCCCTCTTTCCTCGCGATAGTGAGCATTCATAAACTCGTATGAAGATTAAGATTAAGATTAATTACATGATATGAAGGGGATTCGGGGAGAATTAGTTAATGTTCATGTTGATTGTGGGTTAAATGAATGCTTGTTGTATGATTTTGAGAAATCCATGTGTAATGGAGTCTTTTGAGTGTATGATTGTAGAATTTCGGGGCCCTATAAATAGGGGAGGTGCTGTCGAAATTTTATTTGGAATCCATACACCTTAATTGCTTATTAATAGCATTCAAGCATGTTTGAACTTAGAGGACCACCATTTGGGGAAACTATTCTCTTGTTATAGATGGTTTAGAGATTTAAGAATAACCGTATTCCGTATTTTTGAAATGGGGTATCTAAATGTAGAGACACTAAGAGTTGTTATCCATTTACTAGATCCTGATTCGGGCGCGTGACACGCGACGTGGATCGAAAGATCGTTCCTTGTGACAGGTAGGATCTCGTACCCGTACTTTGTGAGTATTGCTCTCTCCTACCTTGCCTTAATTATTGACACTCTTATTCCCTTGAGAGGTTCCCAACGCATATTCGAGACGGACATCGGATATGTGTCGGTTTTATATCTCAAGGGATAGTTGCTTTCTACATTTCTTATACAAGTATTGCTTTCTTCTACCTTGCTTTTATTATTGGCACTCCTAGTCCCTTGAGAGGTTCCCAACATAAATTCGAGACGGACATCGAATATGTGTCGGTTTTATATCTCAAGGGATTGTTGCTTTCTATGTTTTTATACATATTTGAGTTGAGTTTTACTCCTTAAATATGTTTGACTTCTGATCTCGAGGGATCATTATTTTCGTATGTATATTCATGTGGTTTGCCTTGGATGTGCATATGTATGTATACCGTTGCTAGGTATTTGGTAATCACAATCTCTTACGCATGTGCATGATACATCTGGACGGAGGCTCCGTGAGAGTGATATTTTCCGCCATGTATACATGATTATAGCGCTTACCCGAGGCCGAAGACGCATCTTGATGGTGTCGTTGATGTCGTAGACATCTTAGTATCACATATGCCAGGAGATTGAGTACATCCGTGGATTTATCCACATCTCAGATGCAGACAGATTGCTAGTGAATGTCGTTTCGATCTGCATATTTGTTTATTACCTCTCTTACTCCTTGTTTATGGCATTTGCCACTTTTATTGCTTTATGAGGTCCTACTGAGCCCTCTTCTTTGGCTCATGCACTTGATTGTGTTTTCTCAGGTTCAGACGAGGAGTAGAGACGAGCCTAGGCAGGGGTTTCACCGAGTAGTCGACTCGGAGCTTGTTGTATCTTGAGGTCTGCGTACCTCCTTATTCAGTGTGTGAGACTTGTATTTCTTTCGTTGTTATGGACTGCTAGGGGTGACTGGACTAGATCCTAGTCTGGGGTTGTATAAACCCTGTGATTTGTACTTTTATTCAAGACTTATGCGGAGTTGTGTAAACTCCTTTTTATTTATGGAAATTCATTTGTTGTTATCTCCTGAATAATTACCATGCATAGGTCTCCAGGGGCCTTGTGCCCTGAATAGGGGTTAGCCCCGCTTTGGGTACCTACGGTTGGTCCACGTTGTGATGCGGTAGAGGTTCAGGGCGTGACAAAGTTTTTTTTTTTTTTTATAGATGTACATATGCTTGAAGGATTGATTGGATGTCGAATATATACTACAAGATCAAGGAGGACATGACACGAGTAGCGACACTCAAAAAGACATAACAACAACAACAGCTGAAACATCAGATCCGGAGTAAAGTTGACATCAGATCCGGAGTAAAGTTGCATAAAGATGTGACGATTTGAAGGCTTGAAAACTTGAAGTTCAATTTTCGGAGATTGTAAATTAGTATTTTTTTTTTTATTATAAATTTATGACATTAAAAAATAATTGTCATATTTTTATAAAATAAATCACAATATTTTTATTATATTTTTTAATACAAATCAAATTTATTATAATTTGATTCTTTTGTAATTTGTGAGTTAAGTTTGAATCTAATAATAATTTCAGATTTTTTTTTCATTTATCTAATTTATCTATTAAGTTTTAAAATATTTTGCAATATGCCCTATTGAATTTTATGTTTTTTATAAGTTTTCTCTTTTTTGGCATTTTTAAAGATTTTTTGTGGTTTATTTATTTTTTGGTAATTTCTAAAAAATTAGATATTTTTATAATTTTTCAGAGTTTTATATGTATGTGTTCTAATTTTTATAGTAATTTTTTGGTTTTTTTTAATTTATATATATATTTTTATATTTTTTAAGTTTTTTAAAAAAAAAATTGAGCCAACCCAACACAACACTAGCCTGGTACTTTGGAATCGTGCCTCATGCTGCGCCGACCCCTCAGGCATGGTTCACTCTTTGGATGGGCCGGTGCGGGCATGAATAGTGCCCAACATGAGGCCCGGGTCGTGCCGTGCGAGACTGGACTATTTGACACCTTGACTACGTCTCCAAAACAAGATGAATGTAATTATTTTGAAATAAAGTTTATTTACTAATTTTTTTTTAATTACCCTTATATTATTATATATGGACAAAGACTAAAATACATCACAGAGGTATCCCTAAGTGCTAACACAGAAATGTAACCAAACGAATATAATCACATAATATATATGGACTAGGCTAATACATGTATAGTATTAATCTAAAAAGCTTCGCTTATTTCTGTTTGTTTAAATTAAATTATCATTTTTATGACAAAATTTCAAGGACAAAATCCAACTTAAGGTCAAATAGTTTTTTTGTTATATATATATATATATATATATATATATATATATATATATATATATATATATATATATATATAATTCTGATATAATTAAGGTAAAATTTGCATCAATGCAAGTAAGTAAAGATCACTTACTCATTTTGAGGCATTTGCAGAGTATTTTTTTTTCCAAATCCAAACGTATGGAGGTAAAGAACATCGAAAAATAAAGTAACATATCGATTTTCATACAATTTGTGGGAAAGCTGATCTGTAGCCACAGATGAATTTGGGTGAACACTGTCTTGAGAAGTAGTAAACTCCAAGTCGTGGTCCTACGATAGAAGTCCAAGGGTCTATCCCCAGACCCTTCGACGGTCAAGGTAGAAAGTTTGATGGGAGGAGGCGGTAGTGAAGAAGATGAAGAGAGATGAAGATTCTCCCTGAGAGTGAATGAGTTCAAAGAGAGGGGGGAGGGGGAAGGGAGGGAGGGAGAGAGAGATCAGAGAGTCGGAGCCCCCTTTTTCTCTCTCCTATCTCCCTTTTGTGCCTCCTAACAGGTCGTTAAGGGTTGCTTGGCCACCAAGCACACGCCAACCCTATATTGGCCCTCGAGGGAACCTCCTCGCGTCTTCCCAAAGGCATTTATAGTTGCCCCTTCGCCGCTAGGCTACACTACTCCTAGCCTCTAGGATCATGCTACGTGTTCAGTCGGATTTTTCCCATAACACTTGCCCCCCGACTTGTTAGGTTCACAAGTTTTGTAACTTAAGTCAACCTAAGAAGTCAGGTAGTTAGTTGATAGCATGATTCATTACAAGAATGTTGTGCATGACATGTTTTACAAAATCGGTCAGAGTTGTTGATGCAAACCAAATCGTCATCCATCTACATGACCTAGCTGCTTAGAATCTGTTTGTCGGGGCAGACCTGTGTTGGTGAAATGGACAAGGCCATATGCTAGCCATATGTTATGTTTCCATCATTGGCCCTCTGTTATTTATTATGACCTGCTTTCCAGAACAGGTCTGGGTTGAGCTATCCGATTCTCGTAACTTTTGTCATTTGTCTCGACCTATTTTGCGATACAGATCTTGGCTGACGAGTTGTATGTTTCATATTAGCCTCAGTTTTTGAACCAACAACTTTTCGATGGTACTTTAGCTTTCGATACACCTTCATTAATGGAATTCGGCAGGTGGCATGACGGGCGTTGTTTCCAACACAATCGTCTCGAAGGGTCGGAAGGATCATAACCCATATGTCGATCATCGATCAGGCGTCTTTTAAACAAATGATTAGGACCATTAGATTGTAACCACTACAGTTTCAGGAAAAAGGTGCGCCTTATGCCCTTCTTTTTAAGTAATTTTTCAAATGCTCTTTCATTCGTGCTTGTCTTCTCCCTAGCTATCACCTTCAACGAGTTTTAACATCCCTTAGAAGCAAACTTCTTTCTGCTCGCTGGCTGAGGTAATAGAAATCCAACTTTTTGCGTCCACGGTTTCTTGTGTCGGTTATGTTTTTTTGTGGGGTAAAATCTTCTAATTCTCCCGGTTTCATGAAAGTATTTGGTGTTCTTGTGGTACAGACATGTCTTCTGGTAGGGATCGCTTGTTATTGGTTATGAAGACATGCCCAAAGTCTCCTTCACCGAGAGCTTCGACTCCCCAGAGGTATAGATGTCAGGACGCAGACCAACCTTTGCCTAGGAAGAGGTTTAAGACCCAACCAAAGGGGGTCAATCGACTCACCTTTAAGCCATCACTTGAGAAGCTCGATGTCTCTTCGACTCCCACTCAGAGGTCAATAGAGCTTCGGTCTAATCCCCGGGATCTTGTTAATCTCAAGGAGGCTGAGGGGCCTCGACCTTTTCCTCAAGGGTCATATAGGAACCACTTGTTATAACGCCTTCCTCGGCTCCCGAAGTGCCAAGCTCTGACATCCTGGACCCCACTCAACTAAGGTCGGAGGATCACCCTTTAAGGGACAAGGCTTGGACTTCGAGGGATACCGTAGTGATGTTGTTGTGTAATGACGAGGTCACGACAACAAAAGCCCTTCAAGCTACCCTTCTCGAAGACAACCTTGTCGCTTTGAAAAAGCTCGTTAAGGTATCCTCAAACTTATACTTTGCTCTGTTGGCCTCTCTCTTTTTTGACCAGTGACTTGTTAATACATGTAGTCTGCTCTACTGATGGCCTTTACGGTTGCCCGACATCAAGAAGAGATCACCACCGACACTCTTCTTCACGAAAACTTGAAGAAGGTCAAGTCTGACTTGGTCCAGAGTGATAAGAGAATACAAGAGCTAGAATAGAAACTCGAAGTTGCTGTGAAAGAGAAGACTATGCTATCGAGCTATTTAAGCTCTTAAAAAGATGTTGCCAAATCTCACCAAAGAAATGTTGAATACTTGGAGGTGAAGTATAAGGATGAGATCAAAGACTTGAGGAAAAAGCATTGGGCTAAGCTTGAACATATGAGGAAGGAACATGAGGACGTGCTTGGAAAACAGGAAAACGAGCATGCTAAGGCTCTTGGTGAGGGGGACGAGAATGCCATCGAAGAGTACCAATGTTCCGCAAAGTTCTTCGAGCATCTCAAGAAAGCTTCTAGGAATGTTGTGGTTGAGTTTAAGAAGTCGTCGGCTCCTTGATTCAAGGGTTGAAGCGCCAGAAAAAGCCATAACTCACTTCATGAATTCTATTGAATTTCGATCTATGCTAGATAAGGAGGCCACAACTGGGGTAGTGGAGGGTTTTGGGATCTTCCAGGATCTTTCCCGTGATCATCCAGAGTTAGATCTTAAAACTTTGGATTACCAAGAAGTTGTAGGTTACCTTCTTCTCCTTGTCGTGGACGAAGACAATGAAGCGGAGGTTAACACTACGCATGACTCTTAGGAGTTCATACCACTTCCTCCCGAGGGATCAGGCAACCTTGAAGCGCTTACCAAGGAGCCTGAAACAAAGCCTACTATGATCGAGGTTTTGACTGGAGCTCCGGCTCTCTGATCTCTCTCTCCCTTCCTCTCTTTGGACTCCTTCACCCTTAGTGAGAATCTTCATCTCTCTTCATTTTCTCCACTAACTCTTTCTCCCATCAACCTTTTTAACTTGACTATCGAAGAGTATGGGATAGACCCCTGGATCCATTGCAGGACCACAACATTGAGTTAACTATTTCTTAAGACGGAGTTCACCCATATCCATTTGTGATTGTAGATCAGCTTCCCCACAAATCACTCGGAGGTAATTTTCTCCATCAAATCTCACCAGGTGATTCGGATCTACACCAATTGTGATAACGCACAGATTTTCGGCATCACTATAAATATATATATACTAATTAATCTCCTTGAATCTAGGATCATGTTAATAGTTGTATATTTTTACTTTTTTAGGTATCTCTCAATCAATTTCTTTATAAAAAAATAATAAAATAAAATAAAAACCATCCCACAGATCTCATGAACTTATAAAAAGACAAGGAACAACGCTATCTAGACCAGGCGCTGGTCCTGCAGCGAGGCCCGGCAAAAAGCAGAGCTAAAAGCCAAACACATGAGCACAAACAACCAAGACCACCCAACCCCCCAACCCAATCCTCCTCAATCCTCCTCAATCCTCCTCTTCTCACGCATTTCATCAAACATCATTGGAGAGCACTTTCTCTGAGCCATCTCATCAAACACCATATGGAACCCACTCGTACACAACTTCAACTGGACCATGGTCCATGACCTCGCAGTGCATGCCATGGTCCACTCTGACAAGGTCCTCACGACACGTGCACTCCATAAAATGAGAATAACCACACACACACACACAGTACAGTCTAATGACGCTTTTGTTTTTTTTGGGGGATAGATAGAGCCGCTAATAAGTGGTCAGCTATTAAATCAAAATCAAAAACATACACAATCTTCGAGGCAAGACATTGAGGCCGAACTTCTGTGTACAGTGGCGTTAGATATAACCTAATCACTAACCATTGCTCACACCTTTCAGAAAAATGTCCTCCCCATGGATCGAACTCACGCCAATCTAGAAAATAAGCCCTTAGCAAGGACCTGGGACCTGGGTACCAACAGCCCTTTCAGTTGTTGGTCAGTCTGATGATGCATTGCTTATTAATTTGCTTTAGAGATAAAGAGCATGAGAACCAAATCATCCGCCCAGAGATTCCTTTCTGCTAAACTAGTGCTTCAGTGGAATCCAGTTTAGCCACCAGATTATAAAACAACCACCCCAATCCTTTCCCGTGAATCCCATCCTCATTCTCCATGCCATGTACATACATATAAATATATATATTACCTCGACAGCTAGTACAGTCACACTATTGCTTCTTTGTTTTGGAGCTCTAAGAAAGATAAAAGAGAGAGAGAGAGAGAGAGAGAGAGAGAGAGAGATGTTTGTTTCTTCTCATTTGTTCTTCTTATTAGCCATCATGATCTTCTTCTCCTTCTATTTCGTCTCATATCTTGTTGGCATTGCACACTGCTCAGCAGTTCATCACCAGCTCTCATTAGACTTCTACTCGAAGAGCTGCCCCCAGCTTGACCAGCTCGTCTCCTCGGTCACCTCTCGGCGCTTCCGCGACTTCCCGGTCTCCGGCCCGGCCACCATCCGCCTCTTCTTCCATGACTGCTTCGTTGAAGTACGTAAGTAAATCATGCACCATATATATATATATATATATATATATATATATATATATATATATACTCAGCTAGCTAGCTTATACGTACACTCGATCGATCTCTCATTAATTAATTAATTGAAAGAAATTAACAAGAAGAATTTGTGTGGATTGAAAAAGGGTTGTGATGGATCCATACTGATAGCTTCTAATAATGGAGGAGGAGGAGGAGTGGTGGTGGAAAGAGATGTGGGAGATAACAAGAGCTTGGCGCCGGAGGGGTTTGAGGCTGTGGACGAGGTGAAGGCGCTCGTGGAGACCAAGTGCCCTGCTGTCGTTTCCTGCGCAGACATCCTCGCCATCGCCGCCCGGGATTTCGTCCATCTGGTAATTCCATCAATTTTATTTTTATTTTTTATTTTTTATTTTTTATTTTGGTGAAAAAGGAGTTTGTTCTTATAATTAATGCTGTTTATAAAGTTAGAGATTTAAGAATATGATTAATAAGTTTATATAAAGCTGTTTGATATGGCAAATTGGCAATTGAAAAACACTAAAAAGTTAAAATCTGACAAAGTCAGTTTTCTGCAGGTAAATTCTGAAATTGTTCACAGTTTAATTAAAGTTCATGAAGATAAAATTACCAGGAGGTCTGTAAAATTTTTGGTTTTCACCGTAAGATTGATCTGATTTCTTTTTTAAAAAAATAAATAAATATGAATAAGTCATTTGTGATTTGAACCTCAACCTGGACTAATCAATTTTTTTTTTTTGATTGTAAAAGTTAGTGGTCTGTCAGATTTTTGCAATCCATCAACAGAACTCTATTTTATATAAAATCTTTCTCCTCTGTTCACTCATTTATATATGAAAATTAATAAGGATCTTAGACCAATGATATCCAAGTCTATTGGTATTCAAGTCTCTTGTTAAGAGTGCGTTCTCTTGTAAGCTACTCCAGAATCGAGCTGTCACCCCTGTATAAGTCCTTGACTTCCCTCATGTGGCCGCTTGTTGCTTTTATCAAATATATATATATTTAAGGATCTTACAGGAAGAACCAAAACTTTTAGGGGCCTATTTATAGTTTTCTTTTTAATTAATCAAGTAGCTCGTCAACCACATACAACTGGGACATTTTGGAGGTTTGGATTATCGATCAATCCAAGACTTCTTACAGCCTATCCTACCATGTCGGACTACTGTTATTTATTAGGTTCCATCCAATCTAGACACTTAAACAAATAAGAGGGATTCATACTTATATCTTCGGATTAACATTCACAATTGTATCATTATTATTCGTAATAATTGTTTCGATATAAACCTCAAACTAACAAGAAGATTCAGCTTGTATTTTGGCACTAGTGTTTAATTAATTAATTCATGTAAAATGTCCATTTTACATGGACTAGTTTTTTTTTAGCTAACCCCATTCAAAGAATATTTTCAAGTCATAAGTTAATTAATTAAATATTAAAATAAATTGTATTTTTAACTTTACCAAGTTTTTGGTGTATGGAACTTTCAAATTTTTTCCAATTAAGTTTGTATATTTTCAAAAAGTCAGTTGTAATATAAATTCTCTATTTAATTTATTGTCAACTAGATGTTATTTTCTGAGTTGTCTTTAAATGTGATGTGACTTTTAGATATTTTCTGTTGGATATGTTAATTTAAAAAAACTGTTATAGTTGAAAATTTTCACTAATTATATGATCCCGAAGACCCAAAACCTATGTTTTTCTTTGTTTTCATAAGAATGGTTTGGACAAAAGACCATTGGTTTAGCGGTATCTTGGGTCTCATGAATTGGATAATTCACTTGATTGAGCATGCTCTCAGGTTCGAGTCCCTACTCCGATAAATGGGAGGAAAGTTAGGGGCCAGTATTCATTCTTGGCTGAAAGACAAAGCTCTCCTGCGCTCGAAGGTCCTCACATCTCAGACATCAGAGTTTTCTCGAAAATGGCCAGCTGTTTCATTATCTAAAGCCACACGCCTTGACGTCCCTCTATGGAGGAGTTTATCCCCTATATTAATAAATAATTATAATAATGGTTTGGTAATTAATATTTTTCATAGCAACTACTCTGGAATGGCTTTTTTTCAGAAGCCACAAACAACTAGCTTCTCAAAAAACATATGTTTCAGATAAAGTCAATATAAATGTTTTTTTTTGTCCCAAAAGCACTTAATTTATAAGAAAGTATTAAAGTGCTTTTGGAGAAAAAAAAAACTGATTCAAACAGACTCTAAGTAACACAGAATAAAAACAAAATCTTAAAAAATATTTGTGCTAGCTAATTTAACTATTAAAATAAATATTTAAACCACAAAAAATTATAAAAACTATATGATTAAATGAGACATTATAATATTCAGGAGCTGTCGTTGTGATTTTTGTCTGGACCTGGTGCATTGTACAATAAAAAATGAACAGTGCAAACATCTCTGTTCCGGGTATTTCTAACTTGCAGAACTTTTTTAAAAAATATATATTAAAATTTACTTGCTACTTATCACAATTTTACTGTCCCAGTATAACAATGTTTGATGGGAACTAAATTGGAAAATCAGAATTTAATCAAGAAAAATTAAAATGTAAAAAGGAAAAAAAAATAATGAGATTAAAAGAAATTAATTTAGCCCTGTGATGTTCAGGCAGGAGGTCCTTACTACCAAGTGAAGAAGGGAAGGAGAGACAGCAAAGTCTCACTAGCATCAAAGGTGAAGCTCAACCTCCCTCGCGCCAACTCCACCATTGATGAGCTCCTCCGTCTCTTCACCTCCAAAGGGCTGAGCCTCGCCGACCTTGTCGCACTCTCGGGCGCCCACACCATCGGCTTCTCGCACTGCGACCAGTTCCTCGGCCGTCTTTACAACTACAAGGGCACCAAGAAGCCTGACCCTTTCATTGATCCTCGTCTCCTCAAAGCTCTTCAAATGTCTTGCCCTCACTTCGGTGGAAACACCGATATCGTAGCGCCATTCGACGTCCAAACTCCGTTTCTTTTCGATCATATGTACTATGGCAACCTTGAGGCTAACATGGGCTTGTTGGCCAGTGATCAGGCACTGTTCTTGGACAATAGGACAAGGCCATTGGTGCAAGCTTTTGGGAAGGATAAGGCTAAGTTCTTTGAGGCTTTCTCTTTGGGAATGGAGAAGATGGGAGCTATTAGGATTAAGAGAGGGAAGAAAGGAGAGGTTAGAAGGGTGTGTAGTAAGCACAACAAATCGGGTTGATGTACGTTTTTGATTGATTGTGTGTGTAGCAGTGTAGGTGTGTTTGTTTATCTTCATGTATGTTTCTTGTTTTGAGTTTGAGTGGGTTTCTTGCATTGGTTCATTTGATTTGTTTGTTTTGCATGCATGCAATTGTGTAGAGAGTTTTATTTGTGTAGCTTTTGGGTTGTCATTTTAGAAGCACATGAATTTCATTTTGTTAGTCATTTGCAGTAAATAACGTGACACTTATTGTTACTCATTGCAGCAATGAAAGGTTTATTCCATGTTAGGAAGTTTGGAATGGACAAATTTATAACTATATATATTTATATTAAATAGTTCTATTATTATGAGAAATGCAATCAATAAACAAACAAAATGCATTGAAATGTACCTATACCAAATTTTTGGGTGCATTTACAATAGCAATTGGATATTAATGAGTGAGAACTGACAACCAAATAAGATGAATCAGTACATCACAACCCATCGACTCTTTCAGTAAGATGAATAAGTACTAAGTGATCAATATATTAAATAGTCTTCAACTCAACCATGCTAGGTAAGTGGTAGTGGAGGATTCTCACAAGACAAGCCACTGTTTGTGGGCAGATACTCAAATGTCATACTTTTGGAACACAACATCGGCCCTTTCCATAAGGCGCCATCCAAGGCCCTCTTCTTTCGGAAAGGGGTCACCCATCGACCGAAGGCACTCCTACACAAAATGACTGTCACAGCAGGACAAGGGAACTCCATTAACCTTTGGGGTGACAACTGGTTTGATGGTAGGGCCCCAAGGTCGAAATGCATGTGCTATATGCTCTAGCCTAGCAACTAGGAAGCACCTGTTATAGATCAAATGAGTGCTTCACAAGCGGTCCGACTTAACCTGTTAATTGATCAACTGAATGCTTCACAAGCAGTCCAAGTCAACCCATTAACTGAAATAAATAATCAGTTAAGCAAGAAACATTTTCATCTTAACAACCGCGATTAGGAAACTCATCCGAATAAATCCCCCTGTTGGAGATCGAGACGTGTGTCAGCAGAGCACACATGTGAAGATGCCAAATCAACGGCTCAAGGACTTCATCTTTGAAGGCGGGAAGACAATATAAAAGGGAGAGGCGAAGTGAGATCGAGGGGGAGAGAGAAATTTGAGAAGTTAGTAGGCCTGTGATCTCATATCGAGAGAGCGGAGAACGAAGCGACAAGGGTTCGTATGCGATCCTCACTGTCTTCACAGGAAGTTCTCTGAGAACTCTGCTTATCTTTAATCAGTACAACATTTGAGATCTCATAGAAATCAAAAAAATGGCTCAAGCCTGATGTTTGGTTGAGGGATATCTTATTAATTGCCGTTAGAATTAACTTTTTAAAAGTTTTGAATATTTTTTTATAGTGAAATTTTAAAACAAAGATTTTACTAATAATCTATTCATTAGTTGATGATCCATTATTATATCTCTAAATAGTCATTAGAATTTTTAGAGATAACATTATGTATTATTGAAAACCATATTAGGGATATTTAACTTGGTACCTAACACAAAGTCATTCAGTTGACCCCAAATCTGTGCTTGAAACGGCTCACTTATTATAAAAATGATGAGAGGCGCAACACTCATCTTGGGCCAATCACAACCGTTGACCTTCTTAGGCCAATCACAACCATTGACCTTCGTAGAAAAGACAAAAGATTAGAAAAAATTCAACCTGAAGCCGCATCACAGCCGTTGATCTTCTGAGGCCAATCCCTGATCTCACCAATCAAACGGCTGAGACCCTGGTACGAGGACCCACCGACCATGACCGCAGCCTTGGCCTTCTCCCCAAGCTCCCTCGCAATTACCCTTCTCTTCTCCGCTTCCTCGCCGCCACCCATCACCTTCTCCACCGCCGCCGCGACGTCTCCGGCCTTGACCACCTCCTTCTCCCCCTCCTCCGTGCTCCTGAACCCCTCCCACGCTCTCACCGCCGTCCCCAGCACCTCCACCACCAGCTTCTCATTGATGAACTGCTCCGTCGACAGCGGCCACGTCGCCATCGGCAACCCGGAGCTCACCCCTTCCAGCACCGAGTTCCATCCACAGTGCGTCAAGAACCCTCCGACGGCGTCGTGGCCCAGCACCGCCACCTGCGGGGCCCACCCTCTCACCACCAACCCCTTCTCCCCGAGCCTCTCCTCGAACCCCTCCGGCATCCACTCCTCACCGTCATCCCGCACCACCCACAAGAACGGGTGCCCGGCCGCCTCCAGCCCCAGTGCCAGCTCCCTCAGCTGCGCCGCCGAGAAGTGGCACCAGCTCCCGAAGCACGAGTACACCACCGACCTATCCCTCTGTTTCTCCAGCCACCTCAAGCACCGTTTCTTGTTGGCCATCGCTTTCGCGTCCGCCGAGGTGCCACGTGACGCTTTCTCACCGTAGTCGGCGAGTGCCACGGGACCGACGAACCACGTCCGCATATTGTCGACCTTGTAGTAGTATTCGGCGTAGGCGGACTCCATCTCAGCGAAGCTGTTAACGACAACGCCAAGGCTGCCTTTCTCGGCCTCGGTGAGGGCGGACATGGCTTGGGCGATGGCGGTATTTTCGGAGCGGAGGAAGTCTGGGAACTCCGGGAGGACCATCTAGACCGAGTGAGGGAGGCCTGGGACAGTGAAGGGGTGGAGGTCGTCGGTGACGGAGAGGTGCGGGAGGTGGCGGATGAGGCTGCTAAGGACGCAGTCGGGGAAGAGGCCAATGGCGTGGAAGCCGATGCGGGGGATGCCGAGGTCCCTCGCGATGGAGGTCGTCCAATAAAAGTGGGTGTCGGAGACGATAGCGTCGGGGTGATGAAGTCGGAGGAGACGTTCGTGATCGCCCGCGGTGAGGAGGGAGGCGGCGTCAATCTTGGGAGCGTCAGCGAGGGGGACAGAGGCGATGTTCTCCGCGCCGGGAGGGAGGCCGACCTCGGCGGAGGGGAAGGGGTAGAGAAGAGTGCGGATCGGGAGCCCACTTTCGGCAGCGTCGTCGATGGTGCGTGATATGAGTGCGGCGTTGGAGGGGGTGACGAGAACGGTGGCGTCGACGCCGCGGGCGGCAAATAGGCGCGCGATGTCGACCATGGGGATCATGTGCCCAGTGGCGAAGAAAGGGATGAAGAACACGCGCAGGGGGCGTGGCTCGTGCCCGGCATGGGTGGCCATTGACAGTGGCCGGCGGCGGATCACCGGCGAGCTTCTTCTTCTTTTACTTCCCTTCTTCACCGAGAGACGAGAGTGAGGATCGAGTAGTGAACCAGAAATCAGCAAACCCTAGAACGTGCTGTTAATAAAGGCAGGCAGAGCCAATGTGAAGTTATTGAAATGGAAAATATCTTTTTGGATGATTTTTTGCCATTTTGTGCTTACTAAAAATGGAGAAATTTATAACAAAACTGGTTATTGAAATGGAAAATTATCGTTTTGGATGATGATTTTATGCATTTATGTGCTTACTTAAAATGGGGGAAATATGTTCCTATGCTATTTATAACAAAACTGGTGATTGAAATGAAAAATATCTTTTTTTTGGATGATTTTTCCCATTTATATCAATACTAAATTTAAAAATATATATGTTCATATGTTTTTTATAGCAAAACTGGTGATTCAAGTGTTGTCAGTAAAGGTAGTCAGACCCAATGTAAAGTTCCAGAAATGTAAAAATATCTTTTTGGATGATTTTAATTTTCCTGCATTTTATAGGCACGTGCTGTTACTAAAGGCCGCCAGAGCCATTGTGACTGAAGTTCCCGAAATGGGAAAATATCTTTTTGGATGATTTTTTGCATTTATGTCCTTCTAAAAATGGAGAAACCTGTTCCTTGTTATTTATAGCAAAGCTGGATGTTTTATTTTTTTTTAAAGGGGTTGAAGTGTTTGGATTAGCTCCGAAAAAATTTATTTAACTTATAAAAAAATATTTTTTTTAAAATTGTTTCTCCAAAACTGTTTTTTTTTCAGAAGCACCACGTGACTAGCTTTTGAAAAAAAAACAGTATTTGAGCTTTTTTTAGAATTTTTTAAAAAACTAATTTAAACAGGTTTTTTTGAACCTAGAAATGTTTAACTTATAAAAAAACACTTCTGAACTCAAAAAAAAAAGTTAATCCAAACAGACCACTTTAAAATGGGTTAGAATTAAGATGAGATTGAATTGATTTTTTATATTAAGATCATTTCACTTATTTTGATTAAATATTGATTGAAATGAGTCTAATTAATTTTTGATAAAATTCCTATTTCAACAAATTAAAACAACACGTGTAGTAGTAAAAGTGGGTCATTTCCTGCAACTCATTTACCCCTATAACAACGACCCCTATTATTATTATTTTATCAATATAGTACTTAATTTTAGGGTACTAGAGATTGGGAAATCCAAGGCTTTGGCTTTTAATGCTGATTATTATTATATAATGACTATAATATAATAAAACAATATTAAATTATTATTTGAGAGAAGTAATGAAAAGCCCCCCAAAAGTTTTGAATTCCATATATAGTCCCTACAACTTTAGGTAGCTATATTCAGTCCCTCCTTTATCTGAGGGGATTTACTTTTAGGTCCCCTGCGGGTAAGAAAGCGGTGTTAAGCGGGGAACGTGAAAAGACGCCGATGCCCTTTGGAGAAGCCTAGCGGTTCTCGGCATCAATGCAGACAAAGACACCATTTCGCGGAAAAGACTAAAATGCCCTTTGAGATCGTCTTCTCCCCTTGAATCATTCTTTGCTCCCAAATTAACTAAACCACCGACACTCCCTCTCCCACACGAAGAAGGCGATTGACTGCCAAGATTCACTTCCGCCGGTGTCATCCTTCATCTTCTCTTCCAGCGGCCGATTCTTGAGGGTGTCGCAAACGAGGTAGCAACCGAAACCCGAACTCTAAACCTTTTGAGATCAGGGCTTCGCCGCCGGGCTTCGATCTCTCTTTTTTTTTCTTTTTTTCTTGCTATTTTTCTATCCTCCGCGGTAGAATGCAATTTGTGCATGTGGATTGTAAACTCATTGTGGAGATATAAGGTTTAGGGTTTTGTTCATGTGCAAGGATTTGTTATTTTCTCAGTTGTAACTGTAGACCACTAGTCATGTACACCGTGGTGTTGTTCATGTGCTTTTGGTCGTAATTTATGGAATGTGTTTCATTGTGGGTTGTGGTTTTTAAAATCGATAAAAAGTGGTTAAAATCGAGCTACATCGCTTAGTATCTTCGGAAATCAGCTTGATATTCGCCTTATGTGTTTAAAATCAGGAGCAACTATTTAGTACAATTCAAAGGGCTTAATTGTTTCTATCTCTTTTCAGCGTTTTAAATTTGTAGTTAAGCGCACAATGGCTCGTAATTTGGTTAATGGACGATGCTACACGGGTCCCCTTGTTGGTACCTCGATGAATTGAAGAAACACATGAACAAAAACACAGTAATTCATCAACATCACGCCATTTGCTCCCCTGCTTGGAATCAAGCGAATAGTACAAGAGAGGGGCGTGCTTGACGCACTGATGCAAGCTTATGACGTTGGCTTGCAGAAATTTAAAATCGGGGAAAGCTTGCTGAGCTTTCGTCCGGAGGACGTCGCCATAATCCTTGGACTCCCCTGCTAGGAACCGCCGTGGAATTCAAGCGGCCACCGCCCGATCCACATTTGAGGACAGATATCTCGACAAAGCCTACTCAAGGAATCGAGATTGCATTAAGAACGCTCTGTTGGATCTTGTTCATAAGAGAGGAGAGGAGGAAAACCTCGTGAAATTTCTGATAGTGTATTTGATGGGTGTCTTCACATTTTCCTCACTACAAACCGCGGCCCCAAGTTGGAGCGCGCATTATGCGATAACTCAAGAACCTAGGGACATATGCATGGGCAGCGCCGTGCATAAATGGCTCATGGACGACATCCAACCGACAATTTGCTTTCGAAAGTACGTGAGAGGTGTTCGGGAGAAAAAGGCGAAAACGAGGTTATCTTAGGGGGTGCTCCATAGTCGTCGATAATATGGTTCTATGAAGTCACCTAGGTTACGGAAAGAAGGTGGAGTTCAAATGGACTCCAAGAATTTTGGGCTCTGGTGAGACCACCGCAAGAAAGTTACTACATCACAAGGCAATTATCGAATCATTCAACGGGAAATCGCGATGCTTACTTCGTCCTTTCATCTCTTATTTCTTTAGTTTTATGCCCCAGGCTTTAGTATTATGCTAAAGCCTTTAGTATTAGGATAAAGTCTTTAGTAATACTATAAAGTATTTAAAATTAGGCTAAAGTCGTTAGTATTTTTCTAAACTCTTTAGTATTAGGCTAAAGTCTTCAGTATTCTTCTAAAGTCTTTAGTATTTGGCTAAAGGCTCTTGTATTCGTGTAAAGTTTTTAGTATTCACTACATGCTTTACTTGTTTAAACTACTTATAACGTTACTAAAGATTTTGCAATATTGTCTCACAGTTCCACCACCTCGTCCCAGAAACCGCGAAAAGAGGTCGCCTCACCAATAACCTGGCTACTACATAGCACTACGGCCATGGAGGAGAGAACTAGATGCGGATGCGAGGTCCAAGCGTGGCGGAAGGTGAGAACAGCAGCATGACGAAGAGGATTGACAAGAAATCCCAGCACCGCAGGTCGAAAGCGGCCGCCTACGGTTAGCAACTCCGTTCATACGGAGGACCCCAAGCGCAAGCAACGACGACTTTATTCAGCCAGGACCTCATACGATGTGCTTGATAGGTAGCGAGGTCGTTACAATGCGCGAGCAAATTGATATATTGCTTGCGGGAATACGCCTACCAAGCCCCCACGCCGTAAAGGCGCTTGTCTCAAGCGGCGGCAAGCTCACGATACTTCCACAATCCCATTAGCGGATATCGCCGGCAAACAGCTTGCCCGCAAAACCGCGGACTCAGAACTGCTCTAAGAGGATAGCTCCCGGGTTGTTGAGGGAAGCCCACGGTATCGGAGAAGGAAGGCGAGGAACCAGTGCGCATCGTCGACGCACTAATTGAAACGTGTGAGATATTGAAGGACGCGACACCAAGTGATGCAAGGATGTTGATTCCCACTGGCGCGGAAGGGCCCATAGAAGCCCCCCACATCATCGTTTCAATGGTTCCCACCGACGAAGCCCCCACTGAAGAAGCCCCGACGGAAGAAGCTCCCACTGAAGAAGCCCCCACTGAAACAGCCCCCACTGCAGAAGCCCCCACTGAAACAGCTCCCACCGAAAAAGCCCCCGTTGAAGAAGCAGGCCCCCTCCCCGTCCCTATTGAAGCCCACGCCTCTGCAACTGTGATTGATGCAGAGGCGCCCTGTACGCTGAGAAAATGTACAACTGTGAGGACAAATTTCATTCCTAAGAACAAGCCCAAATGTGGTTCTGCAAAATGAACAAGGAGAAGCAAGCACTCATTTCATTCTTCCCGAATCAGTGCGATTGGGATGGTGAGAACAATCTTCATAGTATTTCTCGTAAATGCTTAGTATTGCACTTAACCGCTTAATATTTCTCTTAACTGCTTAGTATTTGGCTTAACTATTTAGTATTTCTCTTAATTGCTTAGTATTTGGCTTAACTCTTTAGTATTTCTCATAAATGCTTAGTATTCATGTTTAACGCTTAGTATTTATCTTAACTGTTTAGTATTTACCTTAACTCTTTAGTATCTTTCTTAACTATTTAGTATTTCCCGTATCGGTTTAGTATTTCTCTTAACCGCTTATTATTTCTCTTACATTCCTAGTATTTATCTGAACAGTTTATTTTATCTTTTAGTACAATTGTTTGGAAGAATGAGTGGGCATTTACAACTCGCGCGCAATTATACCCATTGGTCGAGGGAAGAGATCTCGTGGCTGACGACGTCATGGACGCCTTTGTCATGATCTTCTTTGGAGGAGTCAAGAAGACACCGTCGAAGTACAAGAGGCGTGGATCCATCACTGTGCCTTCAGACCGCGCATCTTGTCCGAAGCAAAAGACCACACAACCGATGCATTCCCTCAAACTAATAACCATCGCAAGAATATCTTTTCAAAATTTGGAAGTTGTTCTAATGCTCATCATTCTCGAACAAACACTTCCACCTACCGCTTTGGATAAAGAATCCGCATTACACTACACTCATTACTCATCTCTCAACGGTAGGGTGTATGACAAGCGTCACGAGGATATGGTAAGCCAAACACCTATCACCTCCATATTTCGTGGTTCTCCCTTCGCACCGCCTTAACCATCTTTGTTCTAAATGCAGAGGGTTATTTTCGAAAACGCACTTACCATCTGCATGGGCATTGCTTTGAAATAGACATTATACATTCTCACATGACCGCGGATCGCCCATTAACAAAGAGAGGGACGGTGGATCGTCCCGTGTTCGCGTGATGCGGTTTATGGAGCAGATATTGGGTGGTGAGAAGCTTCACCTCAATCGATCCGAAGTTCCTCGCTCACGCCTAGAGTATGTATGTCGCATACTTTCGGACGGATTCCGTCGAACAACTCCTCACAAGCAAAGGGAAGGACCCAAAAATTGATGAACCAACGTCGAAGGAACTCTAAAGACTTTTCAATCATATTCTACCTGTATAATATCAGTACTCATTGTCTACTAACTGTTCACTGTTTAGTATTTACCTTAACCGTTTAGTATCTGCCTTAACTATTTAGTATTTCTCCTAACTGTTTAGTACTCATTATTTACTAAGTGTTCAGTGTTTAGTATTACAAGAAGGAGAACAGTTTCAAACAAAGACGTTCACAATCAACAAGTTCAATCACACACACAGTAACACCAAAGACAGCTATTTAAATATTACGATTTTATTTGCAAGACAAATAGCTACAGACTACCGTCTGTAGTTACACTTGGGCGAGCAGAAACAGAAGACATTTTCAAACAAGCATGTGTCCGAAAATGTGAACATCAAAATCTTTATCCTCGCGGAGTGAAGATCAGCAGTCCCTCACCGAGATGATGAGTCACCCAAAAGGCAGCCACCCGTCTTTGGAAGATAGCCTCTCTCCGTACTCCCTCGCTCCACCCGCCATCATGGCCAAGGGTTCCTTTCGGTCCCATTACCTACCGGTCCATTCTAACGTAGTGCATAAAGCTGGAACGATCGAGAATCCACAATCGACGTGGAGAGTCGAGAGGAGAGATGCACCTGTAGAAGGAGGCGCATATTTGCAACTCATGATGGTGAAGCAATGGTAGAATCCCTCATTCCCCACCACACCTATTTAAAGCCAAGTCTCGGAGAAAGAGAAGTTTATATCGGATATCTCAGTTCTAAATCATTAAACGCCGGTTCTAATAAGCACGGCTTCATTAAAGTCGCCGGTTTCCAATAACTATTTAATATTTTTCTTAACCGCTTAGTATTTTTCTTAAGCTTAGTACTTCCCTTTAAGCTTAGTGTTTCTTTCCCACAAAGACCTATTTAAAGCCAAATCTCAAAGAGAGAGAGAAGCGATTTCGAGATCTCGATTGTAAATCGGCCGCTTAAGCGGTTCCCAATAAGCACCCGTACGCTTCATTAAAAGTCGCAACCTTCTTTCCAATAACTACTTAATATTTTTATTAATCAAGCTTAGTATTTCCTTAATCGCTTAGTATTTTTCTTATCCGCTTAGTATTTCTCTTAACTCTTTAGTATCTCGCTTATCCGATTAATATTTCTCTTAACCGCTAGTATTGTTACTATCTCTCGATTACTCATGTAAACATTTTATAAACGTGATAATGTCAAAACTTCATAAAAATCACATTATTTACATTAGGCAAAATGTAAACCTTATGGCCAAGACGGATCAAGCTAATCACCTATTACAAATAAGGTAAGTCCTTGATTTGTGGCGGTGTTTTCTGGCAATGGCCGCACCTCAACTCTCTCACGCGTCTAAAGCACGCGACTCAATTCTTGTCGCCTCGGCCGCCTGTGCCTTCTCTTAAGTAATAGGTGAAGTATCGCGAAGGAGGGCGGGATCGCGTCTGGCCGGTTTATTGGTAGAGTCTTTGGAGAAATATAGATGCATATGCATTGGCGCATTTATTTGTACCAGTGGTAAGTAGTAAATCCGCAGGCGATATGCGCTTACCTCCAAAGTCGCGATTGACGCACTGCGCATGCGTCACGAGGTATTCCATAGACTTACCCAGCGTCTACATGAGCATGTCCTTGTCTGCTTGAGATTGGCCGCGTAAACTGACCTTGGTCGATAACTTGAATTGCTCACCATCCAGAGCGGCCTTCACAGCAAGCGGCTTGACTTCGATAGTGTCCCCGAGGTTTCGATGTATTCTTTGGGCAAAGATATGTTCCCAGTAGCCACGGACATATTTCAGCGTCGAGGCATTACATCATATTCATGAGCTTGTACCGCAAAGATGTTTTATAGAATATACTAAAGCCTTACGAAGATACTAAGCAGCTTTTACACCTGATACTAAAGACTTACGCCTGATACTAAAGGGATATATCTGATACTAAAGCGTTATCGCTGATACTAAAGAGTTACGTCTGATACTAAAGACTTACACCTGATACTAAAGCGTTACCCCTGATACTAAAGCTTTATGGACGATACTAAAGAGTTAAGCTAAATAATAAAGTTTTTAATTCGCGGGTGAATATTACCTGATTAAGTCGACCATTTCGGTCACAGGGAGGTGGCGCGCTTCCTTGATCCACGCATTGAATGACTCGGCGACGTTCGAGTACATCTCACCCCATCTTTGCCCCTTAAACAAATAGTTCGACCAATGGGCCACATCGACTTTTGGATTAGCGGTAGGCGCTTGTGCCGAATCGCGCCAGAGGTCCTTCATCGCCATCGTAATTCTTTAGAAGTACATGCGTATGCGCGCGGGTAAAGAAGGGCCCAACACTCCTCCTTCAATGCTTTCCCAAGACTAGTATTTCCCTTCATGAAGTTCGCCAGAGGTGCCGCAAACAATATGCATGGGGCGATGAAGGGAACACCCTTTGCGATTGCATTAACTAGACCTTCGATGCATGCGATATGAATGTAATGCACTTGTCATAATCCTCATCTCCACATATTGTATTCCCCGAGAGTGGTGAGGAACCAAGTCCAATTATGCGTCGATTTCATTGTCCAGTATTATGCGAAATGCGGCGTGGAAGAATCCCTCATCGCCGCCTTTGCCTGCCGCTCCTAACAAGATGCCACCGTATTTTCCAAGCAGATGTGTTCCATCGGCCGAACAACGCGACACAACGACCTGCAATAACTGAAGCCGGCGGCACAGAAACGCGAGGAAGCAAAAACCACGTCACGGAGATCACCTCCATCACTTTCCCGATTTGTGGCAGCGCTTTCACAGGGATTTGTCTCCATCACCTTTTCAACGCACCATAATAGCAAATCGTAGCTCAGTACCTCACTCCCGTGGAGAACGGTTCGGCAACCTCTTTTCCCATCCATGCTTGCTTGTAAGGAAGACCCACGCCGTGCTCTCGCAAAAATATCCCGTTGAATGTCGACGGCCCGATACAAGGGACGCATCCTGAGCTTCGGATCACACGATCGCGAAACCCATTTTTGATGCTTTGGTGGGAACTCCTCCCGATACCGCCACCACACACATGTGTGGGCTGCAATGTCTTTATTCTAAAGGTGTGGAGATTTGCCTCCCGAGAAGCATGAACCCTCCAATTGCAGTCTGTTTGGGCGCATCTGGCAGTCACCCTTTCTCTACCATTTTTTATGAAGGTAAAGTCAAATTTCCTTTTGATAGCAAAGGCACGGAGCGTATTCCTCAAGTGTTCCACGTTCTGAAATCGATCGCCAATTTTGAGCACTGCAATATCGTGAGTTTGAGAAGAACCCACAATATCCAAGGACATGCTCTCGGCTCGGGGATCCCTGTTGATTGATAAGGTACTCTTTTAAGTGAGACAATATACTAAATAGAACGACTTAATACTAATTAGATACTCATGGATTTTAAAATTTTCAAGAGAGATACTAAAGAGATAAGCGTAATACTAAAGACTTTCAAGAGATACTAAAGAGAAAAGGAGAATACTAAAGCCTTTAAGTTGATACTAAAGGGATAAGTAGAATACTAAAGACTTTAAGAAAATCACGAAGTCTTACATGTTTATAATACGGTTTAAGGGAAATAATAAACACATACAAAAGGCTTTACGGAAGCTTAAGAGCCGCGACTCGTAGTCCACGGCCACTTCACTGTGTCCACAATAAGGTCGACAATATTTTTGTTGAACGAGTGAAAAATGTTGCACATATGCACAAAGTCCATAGAATTGTCAATGGGACAAGCTGTTCTACGTTGATCTGGTGCGATATAACTCACTCTCAAGCCAGAGGGGTCAAGGTTCCACCGTTCACATATATCACCTATCACTGAATCCCAACAAGTGAGCCTTTGTGAGCTCGATAACGCTAGACCTTCTCCCCATATCAAGGCTTAAAAAGGGTTTCCATCAAAATCCTGCAAGAAGAATGCCATTGCAAAAAATGAGAGAATTATACTACGCATGTTATGAAAAAACAATGGGTAATCTATTACCTTTTTCGTTTGCCGCCGCAGACTCACTACGTGGTAGCTTCTCAACAAGACTAAAAGCTCAACAAAAGCTCTCTGTAAAAGAACAAAGGAAAGGAGACGAAGAGAAGGAGTAGAATTGGACTCTTCTCTACAAGACTAAAAACAAAACACAGGCCCTCTGCAAAAGAACAGAGGGAAGGAGACAAAGAGGAGTATAAGAGGACTAGCTTATCTTACAAGCATGGAAGTACACAACCTGTCTTTTCAGCAGAAAGGTTGTTTTTGGCGGGAATTCAATGGGTATTTTGGGGTTTTTTTTTCAAAACCTAACGTTAGCAGGTCACGGCAGGGACTAAAGAGTAAGTAGGTTGAAAAGGAGGGACTGAATAGTATAGTCTTTAGTCAGAGGGACTAAAAAGTCAGAAATGAAACAGTCAGGGATGCTACAGTAATTATCCCTTATTATTTTTAAAGGAAAGAATCTATAGTTATAAAAAAATGAAAATAAATCTCTCCTTGAAATCGAGATAGATGAAGAAGAGCACGTGGTTCTCTGTCTGGGCCTTATTGATTGGCGTCACCATCTCATGTCCGAGACAGACTGGCATGATATATAAAGTATAACAATCCCGGGGGACCATATGGTCCACGTTGTGTAAGAAGAATTGGGTTAGAAACGGTACTATTTTTCACAAATAATTGAAAAGTCGAGGTGATTTCCAATTTAAAAAACCATGGAAGTGAATAAATATTTATATTTACTGATATTTATAAAATGCATAAAATTATTAAAAGTAGCATGATATTATTAATAATTTTATTAATGTAAACTCATATATTTCATTGGAACCAAAATATATTTTTCATTGCAACATCCATCCGATTTGTCCAATCTCACAAATTATTTGGTTATTTTACCCTAATATTCTCATTCACTATGATTAAAAATCAATTTAAATCATTATAAAGAGATAAGCAACCATCCACCAAAATTAAATACTCCCCGACTTATAAACCATACATGTGGACCACATCAATAAGTGAAATTGTGGAAATTTAAAAATATTTTCAATAATTGATTATTATGTCACTAATAAAATTGGAGTCGCATTTGTATCTTGGAATTTCTTTAAAAAAAATATAGATAAATTATCTTTTGAGTCCTATGATGTAGTCTAACTATTTCATTGGTTTTTAAAATGTTAATTTAATTGTAAGCTCAACTTTTTGTCCAATTCATCAAAGGCCTCTTGGCCAAGCATACCACCCGTCCTTTGAATGATTCGTCAGGTGATCACTTGTTGGTTAATTTCAAAAACAAAAAAACAAAAAAAAAACACTTTGTCCAATTTACCATCAATTAATCATGGGTAAATCACAAATCTACTCTAGCCTAAATTTCAATTTGTTGATGATCTTAGTAAAATGATCGGAATATAAATAAGGTAATTTAATGCTAATAAACTTTGTAAGAATTTTTTTTAATAAATATAAATAAATCACTAAAAACATCTTTTTAGAATGATTCAAACTCTCAATTAATGGAATAAACCAAGTGAAATTGGTTTGACATGGATTCGAAGGCAGCCCAAATTCAAAATTTTTTGAAATTTTTTTGAGGGAACATTAAATCCAATCTTTAATGAAAAGTATTTTGGCCTTATGGGACGGTGGGTGACACATCAATGTCAGTGTGAGTCATATTTGGGTCCATATCGGATCCGGGTTTGGAGTCATTAACGGATCCGGGTTAACGGATCCGTATTATAAGAGTTGTATATATATATATGCACTTAGGCCATGTTTGGCAAAGGAGGGGAAAATGAGGGGTAAAGGAATGAAGGGTAAAAATTTTCAAAATTTTTTAAATTTGTGGAGGGAAACTATTAAATCAAAAGGCTTAATAATTTTAAAAATATTAGTTTTTTATTCCTCATTCTCCTTTATTATGTGTAGTTACGAAAATACCCCCATGGAATTATAAATATTAATGTAAATATGTATTTTAAATATATTTATTACGAAATAAATATTTATAACATATTTAATTTAAAATAAATTTCTACAAATATGTTATAAATAAATATTTTAAAATAAAAATATTTAAAACATATTTGTAAATATTTATTTTAAAATAAAACATATTTTAAAAATATTTAAAACATATTTATAAATAACATTTTTAAGAATACATATATTTATAAATATGTTATAAATAATTATTCTAAAATAAAATATTTAAGACATATTTATAAATATTTTATAAACCAATATTTTAGAATATATGTTATTTAAAATATAAATAAAAGTATTTATAAATAAATATTTAAAAAAATAAACATTTGCATAACATCTTTATAAATAATTAAAAAAATATATTTAAAACATATTTATAAATATTTATAAATAAATATTTTGAAATGAACATATTTTATAACCTATTTATAAGTATTTTGAAATAAACATATTGATAAATATGTTATATATAAATATTTTAAAATAAACATATTTATAAATAAATATTTTAAAAAACATATGTATAAATATTTATAAATAATTGTTGTAAAATAAACATATTTAAAACATATTAATAGATATGTTGTAAATAAATATTTTTAAATAAACATATTTAAAACTATTCTATAAATATGTTATATATAAATATTTTGAAATAAACATATATTTATAACATATTTATAAATAAATATTTTAAAAAATATATGTATAAATATTTATAAATAATTCTTTTAAAATAAACATTTTTAAAACATATTAATAAATATGTTATAAATAACATTTTTGAAATAAACATATTTAAAACATATTTATAAATATATTATATATAAATTTTTGAAAATAAACATATTTTTTAACATATTTACAATATATATTTTAAAATGCCCATATTTATAGCCTATTTATAAATATTTATAAATAAATATTTTAAAATAAACATATTTAAACTATATTTATTGGGAATTGTGACAATCTTAAGGGCTAATTAATGACAAATTCCCAATTTATTTGGGAGTGTGATCAGTCTTAAGAACTGATTAATGGCAATTGAAGTGAATAATGTACCAATTCAAATGCAATCATAAGTGAATATTAGTGCATTTGCTGATGTGGCCACTCAAATTAAAAACAAGAATAAGGGCAACTTGGTCATTTGTAAAGGTGAGTAGTTATGAATGTCAGCATTTAATTTTCACCTAAACACGTGCTTTACACCATCATTAATCCCTCAAATCCCATATTTAATTTTAGGCGCCAATTCAAATGCTTTGGAACCTGTGTCAAGCCTTTTACCCCCTTTTCACCCCCTTGCCAAACACAGCCTTAGGGTTTGTAATTCTTTTAAGTTGGTGAATATAACAGGAGAGTAGCAACCACTTGTGTGCTGTTTGCATTCCATCTCCGATCATCTTCCGATCACCTTCTTAACTTGGTATCAGAGAGGCGATCTCCGGCCGTGACTACGCTTCTTCTCTAGTGTGATTCTTCTCCGGTGTGTTGCTGCGCCTCATCGGACGATCCTCCAGTTGAAGGGAACTTCTCTTCTAATCATCTCTCGGGCAGGTTGCTGTCGGCTTCGTCTTTGTCCAAGACCGCCGGTTCTCTCTTGGGTGTTATCACGGATCTCAGTTGAAAGAGTTCAGATCTGGGGTCATCTTCATCTTGTTGAAGGAGTTGAAGATCTTAGTTGAAGGAGCTCAGATCTAGGGTCACAGAGCTTAGTTGAAGAAGCTGAAAAAAAATTGGTGGTCCGAGCCTTACTTGTCTGTCCCTTCCTTCATCCCCTGCCTTGATTCTCCGGCGACAAGCCACGAGCTTCTTCGGCTGCGCGTGCTTCTCCGGCGACGGGTGACGAGCTCCTCCGGCGATGGGTGATTTCCACATCTCCGGTGACGCCCTCGGAATTGGGTCAGTCGCTCATAATCCCAACAAAGGGACGAGCACTGAGCTCCGGTGTTGGACTAGCACTACGCTGTCCTTCTCCTGTCGTAACATTGCTGAGGCTGTGTTGCTGTCATTGAGTTTCTCTCAACGTGTTGTCACATCAACCTGCTTTTTCAAGTTGCAGCTCCTTTGGTCAACATCATTTGCTTTGAAAAATTCAATTCAACCTGCTTTTGCAACCTTCTGAGCAAATTCAACATCAACCACGTGCTTTGTTGGCTTTTTGGGACTATTAAATAAATATATATATTCCTTTTAAAAGGAGATGGTGGATCAGAAGGAAATTATATAAAAAGGGGACTATTAAATTTCTGAGCCAATTCAACACCAACTTAAACGCTTCACCAATTTCAATTTCACTACTTGATTGAGTTCAAACTCCAACCCGTGACTTGAAGGCTCATTTATTTGGAGTATTGTCGTGATGGGTGAAAATTCTAAGTTTGAGATCTCTGTCAAAGATGGTGGATCTGTTGGAGGATCTAAACTCAATGGGGAAAATTATCGAACATGGAAGAATGTCATTTCAGCTACCCTTCTCAGGATGCATCTGCTGGGGCACGTGACAGGAACCACCAAGCTGCTCCTAGTGAAAAAGAAGTAGAGGCCTATGTCAAATGGGAAGATAGTGATGGACTCGTAATGAGCATCCTATTCCGGGCTGTGACTGATGATGTTTTGGTACCGGTGGTGGACTAAAGCAGCGCATCACGCTGAGGCAATATGGAAGACACTAGAAGACCTTTATGCAAATGAGTCTGACTTTATACAAGTTGATGAGTTAATGTGCAAAGCAGCAGAAATGAGACAAAATGGACAATCATTGTCCGTGTTTTACACCAAACTGAAAAATATATGGGCTGAGATTAACCAGAAGCTTCCGTGCATGATTGAGGATCCAAAGGCACGCACGTGGTACCAGAAAGAGAAGGAGCTTGAGAGGGTCCATGTATTTTTGAGGGGGCTTGATGCAAAGCATAACAGTGCTAAAGGGGAGTTGCTTCGCATGCCAAAACCTCCTAGCTTGACTACGGCTTTCACCTATATTCGTAAGGATGAGTCACAACAAGAAAGTCTCAATCAAGCACAAGTTGAAGTTTCATGCCTGGCGATCCAAACAAAGACACCCGCACCTCCCCTTCAACTGCAAGGGCCTTCACCTGGTGTTCCTCGTCGTCCTCGTCCTCAGTGTTCTCACTGCCATGATGTTGGGCATACTAGAGAGACCTGTTGGACATTGCATCCACATCTCAGGCCCAAGAAGCAAGGGTATCGTCATAAGGCGAAAGTAGCAAATGGCTCAGCCTAGTCCAGAACCCGATTTCTTGACTGCTCACGCACAAGAGATCATTCTACACCAGGAGGGACTACTCCTATCGCCTCTATTGTTGGTCGCGGTAAAATTGGTATGGCCTTAAAAGTTTTAAATTTTGTTGGTTCTGACAGTTGGATCATTGATTCAGGTGCATCTGATCATATGACTTATGATAAAGCCTTTTTTTACCAAACTATCTCCTCCACCTATGTCTTATGTTGCCAACACCAATGGTGAAGCTTTCCCTGTGTTAGGAATAGGGTCAATTCGTATTACACCATCTTTACAACTCCATAATGTGTTATATGTGCCTGACCTGTCTCACCACTTGATATCCTGGCCCCATAAATCAATAATCGAAGTCTAAGTGTTCTGTAACTTTTTTCCCTGTGTATGTAATTTTTCAGGATCTTCTCACCAGGGAGATAATTGGTCGGGGGTATATGAGGAGTAGACTGTTCCATCTGGATCTGACATACGCAGGCGAGAAACCAGGAGCACCGTCCCGAGCCACTTTGACTTCGAGTTCTGATCAGCTAAGTGATGTTTGGTTGTGGCATCGTCGTTTAGGGCATCCAGCCTTTAGTCTTATGAAAAAAAACATGCCTACCTTGTTCATTGGGGTGGATGAATCTACTTTACATTGTGAAACTTGTGTTTTGGCCTAAAGCCATCGTGCTACTTTCTCTCCCAGTATTTCAAATAGAAGTAGCATTCCTTTTGAACTTATTCATTCTGATGTTTGGGGTCCTTCTCGCGAGCCCACTGTCTTGGGTATGAGATATTTTGCTTTATTTATTGATGATTGTACTAGATCATCATGGGTCGCACTTCTTAAAACTAAAGATGAAGTTTTCCCAGCTTTTCAAGCGTTTCATACTCTTGTTCAAACACAATATAATAGTCCCATTAGGGTTTTGCGCTCTGACAATGAGGGAGAATATATTAGTCATGTTTTTTAAGAGTTTTTCACTACACATGGGATCCTTTACCAAACTACGTGTCCACAGACACCTGAACAGAATGGTGTATCAGAAAGGAAAAATCGTCACCTACTTGATATTGCTCGCTCCATTCTCTTTAGTGCTCATATGCCTAAGTATCTTTGGGGTGATGCGGTAGAAGCTTCCACTCACCTTATCAACCGTCTCCTATCTAGTGTCCAAAATTCCCTTTGAGGTTCTTGCATCTCATGTCTCCCTCCCGTCATTTCATAATCTTCCTGCTCGTGTTTTTGGGTGTGTTGCTTTTGTTCATGTTCCCAAGAACCAGCGGACTAAGTTGGATGCCCGGGCCATTAAGTGTGTATTTGTTGGCTATGGAGGATCTCAGAAAGGGTACAAGTGCTTCCATCCCCCTACTAGAAAATACTATGTTACCTTGGATGTTACCTTCTTCGAAGATATGAGCTATTTTACCTCCCCAGATACTGCTCTTCAGGGGGAGAATACTTATTATGAAGATTTGTATCGTGGTGAGGAAGAGACAAATTCAGTTGAGATTCTCAGTCCTCCGACTTCACCAAGTCCAGTTGGCGAATTTGTATGCAGATTGAGGAAATCCTTATATGGTCTCAAACAGTCACCACGTGCTTGGTTTGGGAGGTTCTCCCAGTTCATGCACCAGATTGGTTACAGACATAGCAACTCAGATCATTCTTTGTTTCTCCAACACCAACAAGGAAAGGTCACAGCTCTAATCATCTATGTAGATGATATGGTAATTACAGGGAATAATCATATTGAGATAGAGAGACTGCAAAGACAACTAGCCTCTGAGTTTGAGATGAAGGACTTGGGTGAACTCAAGTACTTCTTAGGAATTGAGGTAGCTAGGGGGAGAGAAGGAATCTACCTGTGCCAGAGAAAGTATGTTCTTGACTTGCTGACGGAGACAGGTATGTTGGATTGCAAACCTATTGATACTCCTATTGAGCAGAACCATTGTTTGGCTGAGTATCCGGATCAAGTACCTACTGACAGAGCTCGCTATCAGCGGTTAGTTGGACGCTTGATTTATTTGGCTCATACTAGACCAGATGTTACATATGCAGTAAGTGTAGTAAGTCAGTTCGTGCATAACCTAAGTGCGAGTCACATGGATGTTGTTGTACGAATTTTAAGATACTTGAAGTCAGCTCCAGAAGAGGAATCTTGTTGTCTAAACATAACAGAATTCTTGAAGTTTGTGGCTTCACAGATGTAGATTGGGCTGGAAGTATTACCGACAGGAGGTCGACGTCAGGTTACTTTACTTTTGTGGGAGGTAACTTGGTTACATGGAAGAGCAAGAAACAGAAGGTTGTAGCACGATCAAGTGCTGAGGCTGAGTATAGAGGTATGGCTCATGGAGTGTGTGAATTGTTGTGGCTGAGGAATTTGTTATGTGATTTAGGTTTTGAACTCAAAGATACTATGCAATTATATTGTGACAATAAAGCCGCCATTGATATATCACAAAATCCAGTGCAACATGACCGTACCAAGCATGTGGAAGTTGATCATCATTTTATAAAAGAAAAGTTAGACGCTAAGATTATCAGCTTTCCCTTTGTTCCTACTGAAGAGCAACTTGCAGACGTACTTACAAAGGGAGTCTCTAAGAAGGTGTTTTATGACTCACTAAGCAAGTTGGGCATGGTTGATATGTATGCTCCAACTTGAGGGGGAGTGTCAGTGTGAGTCATATTTGGGTCCATATCGGATCCGGGTTCGGAGTCATTAACAGATCCGGGTTAACGGATCCGTATTATAAGAGTTGTATATATATATATATGCACTTAGGGTTTGTAATTCTTTTAAGTTGGTGAATATAACAGGAGAGTAGCAACCACTTGTGTGTTGTTTGCATTCCATCTCCGATCATCTTCCGATCACCTTTTTAACTATCAATTCCATGATTGTATTACCCATATAACATATTTTAATTTCTAAAATCAATTATGAAATGAGCACGAATTGGGTTGTCATTGGAACCCACGCCAAACCAATTTCACTTGAATTATTCATTGTTAAACAAGGTCTTTATGTGTAGAGGTGTCGAACGAGCAGGCCCGACAGCATAAGCTCAGACGGTGGCATTCCCGGCCGGCCTAGCGAGGTGGCATGCTATGACCACATGTGATGACGTGCCATGCGCCAGTATACTGCCCCGTCTTTTTCTTTTTTCTTTTAATTTTTTAAAAACTTAAAACTTTATTAAAAAATCATAAAAAATAAGAAAAATATCAGGAAAAATCCTAAAAATTTCTATATATATATATGTTATGAAAACTATAGAAAATAGTAATGAAAAAAAGATAAAAGAGAGAGCAAGACAAAGAAAATAGAGGAAGTTCTCTTCTTCTTCTTCTTGTTCTCATTAGATACAACCACATATATATAGTTACAAGAGAGAATGAAAAACCACCTTATGGGCAAATGAAACGATAAGAAATGGGGAGTTAAAAATAAAGGGGGTAAGGGTAACGTAAGGACATTCACTCTAATAAAATATTTCATAACACTCCCCCTTGAATGTCCATTGTATAGGAATCTGTCTCGTTAAAACCTTACTAGGAAAAAACCCAGTGGAAAAAAATCCTAATGAAGGAAAAAGAGTACAGCTTTCTTAATATACGTTTCTTGTGCTGCCTTATTAAAACCTTGTCAGGAAAACCTAGTGGGACAAAACCATAACGAAGGAAAAAGAGTACAACGCGTATACGACTCCCCCTGAAGAGGACATTATTGAAGATCCTTGAGGCGACGCTTCCCAATCTTGCGAACAAATTTCTCAAAAGTTGAAGTGGGTAATGCCTTAGTGAATAAATCTGCAGAATTTTCACTAGATTGTATTTTCTGAACATTAATATCACCATTTTTCTCAAGATCATGTGTGAAAAATAACTTTGGTGATATATGTTTTGTTCTGTCGCCTTTAATGTATCCCCCTTTCAATTGAGCTATACAAATTGTATTGTCTTCATACAATATTGTTGGTGTGTCCTTCTGGGACAACAAACCACAAGTTTCTTGAATATGGTGTGTCATTGATCTTAACCAAACACATTCATGACTTGCTTCGTGAATTGCAAGTATTTCTGCATGATTTGAAGAAGTTGCAGCTATGGTTTGCTTCATAGAACGCAATGATATGGCCGTTCCCCTATGTGTAAACACATAACTAGTTTGTGATCGGGCTTTGTGCTGGTCAGATAAATAACCCGCATCTGTATATCCAATCAATTGCCCGTCTAATTCACGTGTATAGAATAAACCCATATAAACTGTTCCTTGAAGATAACGTAGTATATGTTTAATACTATTCCAATGTCTCCGTGTTGGTGCAGAACTGTATCTTGATAATAAATTTATAGCAAAAGCTATATCTGGTCGAGTACAGTTAGCAAGATACATCAGGGCACCAATTGCACTAAGATATGGTACTTCTGGACCAAGTAATTCTTCGTTATCTTCTCGAGGTCGAAAAGGGTCTTTATGAATATCAAGGGATCGAACAACCATAGGGCTTGTTAATGGATATGCTTTATCCATATTAAATCTTTGCAAAACCCTTTTTGTATATGTTGATTGGTGGATAAAGATACCACCCTCTAAGTGTTTGAACTGCAGGCCGAGACAAAATTTTGTTCTCCTTAGATCTTTCATTACAAATTCCTTTTTCAAATAATCAACAGTATTTGGAAGCTCTTCAGGAGTTCCAATTATATTTAAATCATCAACATATACCCCAATTATCACGAATTCCTTTTCGGATTTCTTTGTGAACACACATGAGCAAATAAGGTCATTCTTATACCCTTCCTTAACAAAAATTCATTGAGGCGATGATACCACATACGCCCTGATTGTTTCAAACCATATAAAGATTTTTGTAACTTGATTAAACACATGTCTCGGTATTTTGAAGTACATGCTTCAGGCATCTTAAGTCCTTCTGGGACTTTCATGTATATATTATTATCCAGCTGGCTATATAAGTATGCAGTAACAACATCTATTAACTGCATTTGTAACTTTTCATGTACTGCAAGGCTAATTAGATAACGAAACGTGATTGAATCTATTACAGGGGAGTACGTTTCTTCATAGTCAATACCTGGTCTTTGTGAAAACCCTTGTACAACGAGCCTTGCTTTATATCTAACAATTTCATTTTTCTCGTTTCGTTTTCGCACAAATACCCATTTGTATCCAACTGGTTTAACATCTTCAGGTGTTATAGTTATGGGTCCAAAAACTGCTCGTTTCATGAGACAGTTTAACTCTGCCTGGATTGCATTTTTCCATTCTGGCCAATCTTTTCCTTTTCGACATTCTTGAATAGATTTAGGCTCATAATCCTTATCTTCTTTCAAAAGATCAACTGCCACATTATATGCAAAGATATTGTCAACAATTGTTTCTTTTCTATCCCATTTCTTTCCATTTGAGACATAATTTATGGAAATTTCCTGATTTTCCTCATCAATTTCAGGATCTTGAACTTCTTCTGGAAGTTTGCTATCATTTAATTCAATATCCGTTTTCTACCCTTTTCTTTATGATCATTTGTTCCCCTTTTCTTTCGAGGATTTTTATCTTTTGAACCAGCTAGTCTTCCACGCTTCAGGCGTACTTTAGATTCATTTGTTATAGAAGGTCCTTCTGGGATATCAATTCTAATAGGGGCATTTTCCGCGGGTACATGTGATTTTGTTATCCTTTTTGGATCAGAGAATGCATCTGGTAGTTGATTTGCAACCCGTTGTAAATGAATTATTCGTTGAACTTCCAGTTCACATTGTTTTGTGCGAGGATCAAGATGATTTAAACCCAGAGCATTCCATATAATTTCTTTTCCCAACATTTTCATTTTTCTATTTTCTCCCCCTAATGTTGGAAAAATTGTTTCATCAAAATGACAGTCGGCAAATCGAGCCGTGAAAACATCCCCTGTCAATGGCTCAAGATATTTAATAATAGAAGGGGATTCATATCCAACATATATCCCCAATCTTCTTTGAGGACCCATTTTAGTCCTTTGTGGGGGAGCAATTGGGACATATACTCCACACCCAAAAATTCTCAAATGAGATATATTTGGTTCTTGCCCAGAAACCAATTGAAGGGGGGAGAATTTTTGATAACTTGTTGGCCTTATGCGCACAAGTGATGCGGCATGTAAAATTGCGTGTCCCAAACATAAACCGGAATTTTGTTTTCATTAACAACGGTCTAGCAATTAATTGGAGCCGCTTTATAAATGATTCTGCTAAGCCATTTTGAGTATGAACATGAGCAACAGGATGTTCAACTTTTATTCCAATGGACATGCAGTAATCATCAAATGCTTGGGATGTAAATTCACCAGCATTATCAAGCCGTATTGTCTTAATGGCATGTTCAGGAAAATGTGCTCGTAATCGAATAATTTGAGCCAACAACCTCGAAAATGCCAGGTTTCGAGTTAACAATATGCAAACATGAGACCATCTCGTTGATGCGTCAATTAATACCATAAAATACTTAAATGACCCACATTGTGGATGGATTGGTCCACATATATCACCATGAATTCTCTCTAAAAACATAAGAGATTCAGTCCCAATTTTATTTGGTGATGGCCTGATAATCAATTTGCCTTGAGAGCATGATGGACACCAAAATTCATTTGATTGAAGAATCTTCAGGTTCTTAAATGGATGTCCATATGAGTTTTCAATTATTTTGCGCATCATTATTGATCCAGGATGGCCTAACCGATCATGCCATAGAATAAATGTATTGGAGTCAGTAAACTTCTGGTTTACGATAGCATTTGCTTCAACTGTTCGAATATATCTGTAATAAAGGCCAGATGAGAATGCAGACAGTTTCTCCAATACATGCTTATTACCCGAAGTAATAGCAGTAATGTATAAATATTCTTTGTTTCCCACATTCGACATCTCTATATGATACCCATTGAGACGTATATCTTTAAAACTCAATAAGTTTCGGTGGGACTTTGGAGAATATAATGCATCAGTTATAATAAAATTTGTTTCTCCAGGAAACAATATATTTGCTCTTCCGGAGCCTTCAATCAAATTTATACTGCCCGATATTGTATTGACACTGGTTTTACCCATTATTAAATGGGAAAAATATTTCTTGCTAAGTATTGAGTGCATTGTCGCACTATCAACAAGGCATACATTCTCATCTTTGATGTTCAATCGAACCATGGATTTAGCAATATCCATATATTCTGCAAAATAAATATAAAGCACACATGAAAATTCACTTGATAAGAGAAGCTTCTGGTTCTTTAATGGATTCCCCCATGAATTTTCAATGATTCTTTTTCTTTTATTGGTGCTTGATAAAGATTGACAAGGTGCTTCGATGTACGACAGGTACACGATCAGTGCCTTTCTTTTTACTCCATATCGATAACCACTTTATCGAATATCTTTAAAATTGAGTAAGTTTCGTTGTGATCTGCTGGAAAACAACGCATCACTAATAATGAATTTAGTTCTTTCAGGGAACATGATATATGCTCTTCCAGAATTGTCTATTAAATTTGTGGTAACAAAGAGGGTGTTGACATTAGCCTCAACATGACATAGAGTAGAAAAATAGATTTCATTTCTCAAAATGGTGTGTGTTGTTGCACTGTCTGCTAGACATAGATCTCCATCATTGAGTTTGGTAAATGCCACAGAGGTTAGTAGACCAAGATGTCAACAAGATGCTTGGACGTACGACAGATACGTGACGAATAGTCTTTCATACCACATATATAACAAGCACCCTCTTTCAAATTATAAAATCAATCTTTTGTGTTTAAGGCTTCAAGCCTTATTTATTCGCACAAGACTTCAGGTCTTGTATTGATCCTTAAGCCAAATTATGAAAAATAATATTTTGGTTAGGCTTCAAGTCTTAATTGATGTGGCACAAGACTTCAAGTCTTTCCTTTAGCTTCATGTTGTAATTTTTTTTTCAATGAAAATTGTAAAAGATAATAGATCTTTTTGCTTATATAAAAATGCAAATTCAATTCAAATAGAAAAATTATGAATATAATTACCGGCACAGAGAGGTCACTAGAAAATTCCTTCGACAAGACTACGACCCTGAGGCCGGGCAGTGAATTTGATTCACACGGGAAGAACAAGGAGGAATTGTTGCATGTAGAGAACAATTCGTGTTGATAACGTGTTATGAAAACTATAGAAAATAGTAATTAAACAAAAGACAAAAGAGAGAGCAAGACAAAGAAAATAGAGGAAGTTCTCTTCTTCTTCTTCTTGTTCACATTAGATACAACCACATATATATAGTTACAAGAGAGAATGAAAAACCACCTTATGGGCAAATGAAACGATAAGAAATGGGGAGTTAAAAATAAAGGGGGTAAGGGTAACGTAAGGACATTCACTCTAATAAAATATTTCATAACAATATATACATTTGTTAAGTATAAACTATGGAAAACATATAAATGTTGTAAAAATTTCATAAATCAATCAAATTATCACCAATCCTAAATAAACCAATTTTTTTTTTTAAAACCCCCCAAAAGAAAAACTTATAGAAAACTAATAAAAACTTTTAAAAACTTATAAAATTTAAAAATATACATCGCACATTTGCACATATTGTCAAACACACACAATATTGTAAAACCAAATAAACAAATTATATTGATGGAAAAATATGAAATTATTATTAAGATTCAAAATTAACTCATAAATTACAAAAGAATCAAATTATAAAAAAATTAGTTTTATTGAAAAAAGAACTAATAAAAATATTATGATTTATTTGAAAAATATGACAAGAACATGTTTATGTCATAAATTTTTAAATACAAATGTCTTCAAGTATTGAGTATTCTAGGTATTTAATCTTCATGGTCTTCATAGTCTTCATAGTCTTCAAGTTAGGTCTTCAAGTCTTCATGGTCTTCATCTTCAAGTCTTCAAGTTTTGAAGTCTTCTAGGTCTTCATGGTCTTAATGCCCTCAAGTCTTCTATGTTTTACTCCCGGTCCGATATTTCTGTTGTTGTATCTTCTTCAGTGCCGCTGCTTGTGTCATGTCCTCCTCGATCTTGAAGTCTATCTTCGGCATCTAACCAATCCTTTGGTGCACCATCTTAGCCGCATCATTTTTTGACTGGACGTAATGGAGGAAAAGAGGCAAGCCGTTGGTGCATCGTTTCCGCCACATGTCGACGACGATGACATGGTCACCCTTAGCAACTTAATCGAAAGAAGGAAGACTTCCCGTAAGGGCAAAACAGTGAAAGATGATTAACAAAGTGCATTCGTATCAACTGATATCGACGACGATGACATGGTCAACCTTAGTAGCTTAATCGAAAGAAGGAAGACTTCTTACAAGGACAAAACAATGAAAGATGCTGAACAAAATCCATCCGTGTTAACCGATGTCAACGACGATGACATGGTCACCCTTAGCAGCTTAGTCGAAACGCTAACAAAATTGAAGCAAGAAAAATCCACCCTGAAGGACGACACATGGAACGTTAACCCAATGGCCTTTGACAATGAAGTTTTGACAAAGTCTGTTGAATCACCGACTGTAGTCCCTGAACCAATAGTTGATAACGTGATCCTCGTAGGGTCCTTCATGGCCAACATGGACACGAATCAAGTGAGTATAGATTTTATACCCAAGAAGAAACGTCATGCAGGTTTCATGCGGCTGAACAAGTTGGAACATATATCTCAACTTTAAAATCGACAAGTTTTTCACTTATTTTAATAAGTTTTCGCTTATTAATATTATGCGTTTCCGTTTATTTATCAAAGTTTTCGTTTAAGTTACCGTGGTTTTCGTTTATGTTACTGAGTTTCACTTTATTTTGAGTAGTTTCTGCTTAATATACGCTTTTCCCATTTAAGTCTTTACGTTTTCGGTTAACGTTCCTCCAGGACCATCGTATGGAAGAACGAATGGTCATTCACCACCCGCGACCATCTATACACATAGCTTGAGGGGAAGATGATGGTTCCCGACGACATTATGGACGTCTTTGTGATTATCGTCCTTGAGTCTATGAGAAAAGTTCCTTATCCCTAGGCAGGCCACAATCACTAGGTTGTTGGCGCTTCTGATGTCCAAGCAAGACCACACCACATATGTCACCCTGACAATGATGAAGGATGTTGTACGCACGTTCCACAAAGTTGAGTTGGTCCTTTCCCATCATTCTTAATAAGCATGTTCATACCAAAAAAAAAATATAAAGAAAATAAATAAATAAATAAATAAAATTACAAGTCCCATGATGGACTAATACCAATCTTGAGGCGATATGGGAAAACACAAATCCCTAGATGTCCAAAAAATCATATCACGAGGCAAATTCATTTTAAAATCTAATTAAAAAAATTAATGAATTAATTTTTTAAATTTAATTTGACCCTATCCTCTTTTGATTTTATCCATTGAGAGGTTATGATGTTACAATGGTTGAGATCTCTCGAAGTGGGGAGGATTTTCTCTCTCACCAGGATAAAAAGACAAGGGGTGCGTAGAAGAAAGAGGGGATAGGCAAGAGAAGGGATCAAAAGAAGAAAAGGGAAGAAAGACAGAAAGAGAAAGGAAGAAATCTCGCTCTGCTTCCAAAGACGCTACGCTTCTTTGTTATACTGGCATAAGGCGCGCTGCGCTTCATCAAGGCATGTAAGGCGGCCATACAGGCCAAGCTTGGCCTATACAGCAGATCATAAGACGCTTCTTGTCTCTGGCCACAAGGCTTCGAAGGCTTCTCGCCAAGCAAATTCCAAGATCTACTATTTCCGCTCAAGGCCGCAAAATGGGGCCAAATAAATTTTCCGCTCGGACGCGTACGCCATTTACTACGACCTTCAAGCCCTCTAAAGCTACCGCTGCCAAAAGAGATCCCATCCTCCTCCAGCCACCGCTGCCGGCCAAATACGCCAAGATTGCTACCTGCTATTGTTGATGCCGCCCATACGCCACCGCTTCCAAAGACTTCACCACATGCGCCTCACGCCTTTAGACGTCTCCAACTACCACCGCAGAAGAGAAGTCCTCTACCGCCTTCCCCGCACCACACCTCACTTGATTTCGAATGGATGCAATGCGCCGCCACACTTGAGTCAGCCATTCCATGAACCATAGTTTGATTGATGAAGACATGGTTGCCGAATGAAGACATGGTGCCGATCGATGGCGTGTATGTTGATCAAGCTTAGTTGCGCATGGTTCTTGATTGAAGCCCTGCGCATTAAAGAAGATTGAAGACCAGTTCTTTGGTTGAAGAAATGGATTTGCAAATTAAAGCCTTGGTTGTTGATCAAGAATATATTGTTGATCAAGGCCATGGTTGCTTGATCAAAAATTGGGTCTGCCGTCAAGAAACTTGGTTACTTGGAAGCTCTCCATCGACATTGAACTCAAGACCTGAATAGATGACTTAGTTGTTGCTCCAAGATCCCGGTTGCTAACTGATAAAGACTCAGTATGAACTGAGGAATGTGTGGGTGCTTGTATAAAATCAAAGCCCTAAAATACAGAGGGAACTATGTCAAAATTTTATATGGGGAGCTGTCATTGGGCTGATGCCGTTATTGATGAACAAGGAAGAAAGACGGTTGCTGAAAATTTCTAAAAAAAAATGGTTATTGAAAACTGTTGAGAATTGCTGAAAATTGATGAAAACGCCTGCTGAAAACTGCTGTAGAATGCTGTAGAAATCATCAAGCTACACTTTAAGAAGAAGCTCGCAGATGTCGCTGATTTCTTCGGCCACGCTGCAGAAAAATTTCGCCAAATGTCTATTCAAACGTCAATAACTTTTGCTAAGCAACTCTGATTGAAGTGAAATTTGCGGCGTTAGAAACTAGACTTCCAGAGCTTTTCAACCATGTATGGTACAACTCCTATCAGCTGCCCAGTTGGCACAGTTTTGATGGGAAGGGAAGCCAAGTTTCTGCAGTTTCGCCGGTTTGACCACCCTTCATTCAAACGGCAAGAACTTTTGGTAGAAAACTCTGATTGAAAGGAAATTTGCGGCATTGGAAACTAGACTTCCAGATCTTTCCAACCATGTATGGTGCATTTCCTATCAATATCCCAGTGTATAGCAGATTTTAATGGAAAGAGAGACTAGTTCATGCGATTCAACTAGCTCGACACCCGTTCGTTCAAGCGCTGATAACCTGTGCTAGAAAACTCCGATAGAGATGAACTTTGAGGCATCGGAAACTAGACATCCGGAGCCTTCTACCCATATACAGTGCAGCCCATATTGATAGCTCATATGGTACAGTTTTCAGTTATAAGGCGGGGCAGACTGCTAAAGGTTCATGAGCTATTAGCGGCCATGCTTACTCAAGACTACAAAAAGGAATTCAAAGGGTCATGCTGTAGGCATACAAAGCTGCGCGTTGCTTAAATAAATGAATAAATAAATTATATATATATATATATATATATATATATATATATATATATATATATATGTAATGAAATTTATGTTATGCAAATAAATGAAGTACTTTTGTTACCTCTACTTGTTCTTTTGCCCTTAATCGGAGGTTCCCAAGATTATATCTGGGGTAATTAATAATAAAGGCTTGCCTCTATTAGGAATAAAAGAGCCCATAAATAAATAAAATATGACATTTGTGATTCGATATATCGTTTGGTGTCTTCACAATGCCAGGCGCGTATTTTCGATCCCACAAAGCACTTCCATCTTGTCATCCTCGATAAGCAAAAGAGGGAATATGTTCACTACTCCTTACTAGAAAGCCCTATATCGGACGCCGACGCCTGGGCAATGGTAATACGAGTCAACTTATTCTGTTATCAGCGGGAACTCTTTGACGACTGTATCGCAATCAATCTTGGAGAGAGCGAAACGAAGGCCTACCAACTAAACCACGACTACAATTGCCCGCATCAGAAGGAGGGGAGCATCGACTGCCCTGTCTATATTATGCGGTTCATAGACCAAACTCTCTATGGTCAAAAACTTCACCTTCCCAATTCGAACATACCTCTCATGCGTTTGCGCTACATCACACGTATACTGATGGACCGCATCACTCGTGATGATGGAGATAGACCAAGAAAAGAGAAACGCACTGAAGATTCAAGGGCGGCGTGATTTGGTATAATATATAATTTTCACAAAGACTGTTTTCGCATAAGTTTCGGAGTTCCAATGTATATACTTTGCACTGACTCTTATTACATATGGTTTTCTCCTGTTAGCAAGTGTTTACATTTAAATCATCCTCTGTCAGTCAATAATCGGTGCATTGTAGGATTTCCGGTTATGGCCAGCCTCATGGCAACCTCGAAATGATCCTTGTCTGAATGACCAACCAGTAGGGTACTACTTTCTTCAACAGTTTCCTCAACTTATTGTGTATGTCAGGGCATAGTTGAGTTTCCCATTGTCGAGAATTCTCCCGACGGTTACACAACATGATCATGAGCTTGAACCTATGTTTGGCAAGAAAGCAGTGATAAACCAAGAACAACAAATATTAATTAGAAACGAGATATATTAAACAAAAACGCTAGAACATAAGTAGGAACATAGAATATTAAACAAAAACCTAGTATGATAAACGAAAACACGTTATATTAAAAGGTAACGTGAAATTCTAAACGGGAAGATGTTATGTTAAACGGTAACAACTGAAAATAAGTATAAATGTCACACGATTACATTGTATCGATGCATGGACATGCCACTGGTAGCCTATCACGACACATTGGACAATCACCCTCTGCCTATCGTTCTTTATGAAGGTAAAGTCAAAATTACGACAATAATGAGGAGCTGGAGGGCATATCCACCGCATCTTCAATGGTATAGACAATGAGGTTGACGACAACCCTGTTGAACATGCGGTATATGTGGCACATATGCTGAAAATCCACGTTGGTATCAATTAGGCAAACAGTTTGGTGTGCATCCGGTGTGACAAACTTCACCCTTACACGGGAAACTCCAAGATCCCATCGCTCGCATATCTTGGCTAGTATTGACGCCCAAGAATTTAACACGGTAAATTGCAACACTCATCACTCTTCCTTATATCTGGCGACTACCCAAAAGGTTTCCATTGACAACCTACAGTAAGAGCACCTTAGATTGACATGGTTTTAAACTGCACGAGATATGGAAAACTTTTTTTAGAAAAACGAGAAAAGAAACTCTCTGCGAAAGTGGATGTTTCTTCGACTAGTCTTGCGCGGTGACTCACCGAGAAAGAGATGGTCACAGTACTCGTCACACCGAAGATCAAATGGATGGTAGAAGAGACAAATAGATGGAAACAAACAGGGACAAAAGGGATTGAGGAAGAAAAAGAGCAGAAAGGAAGCTTGGCGGGAGAAAAGCTAGGAAAAGGGAAAAATTGAAAAAACAAAAAAGTACAAAAAGTAGGTGAAAATATAACAAAAAGGTGATGATGTGATGGGTGGAGTACAACATTCAAAAAATAAGATATGATTTGGCAGGAATACTTCTCACCAAAAACAAGGGCAATGTTAGAATTAAAATAAAATATGACTGTCGGAGTGAGGTTAAAGGCCTAAAAGTTAATTTATCAAAAATGAGGAACTGTTTGGGAAGTTTAAAAACTTCCAGGGACCTATAAAAAAAAAGTTATTATAAATGTGAACAAACCATTAAAAATATATCAACGTGATTTGAATCCTCAACACCCAAATTTTTCTCATGAAAGTTATTTATTTAACAAGAAAAAGATTATTAAGTTTTATAAATTATATATTAAATATAATTGTGAATCTCAAAAATAATGAGTGTGTTAATATATTCGTCTGTTTGAATGAGTGGGTTATGGTGTCTATTATCACCATTAAATGAATGGATCCCTGATGTAACTTGGATCTTTGTGGATCCGACCCGATGGCGAAGCATCTTACTACTTGTCTCCCTTTAAAAAGAAGTGTGGGCCCACGTCATTGAAAGTTATGCACTGTTTCCAATTTACTTGTTTTGGCATATCTCACACGTGAGCAACTATCATGAGAATTTTCTAATTTGAACCAGAGGGGGCACGGGCCGGGTTTTGGCCCGGCCCGGCAAAACCCGTCGGGTCAGCTGACCCGGCGGGCCGGGCCGGAAAACCGTAACCGGCCCGCTACAGTGGCGGGCCGGTTACGGTTCAACCTAAGCCCAACCCGTGACCCGGCGGGTTGGCCCGCCGGGTCAACCCAAAGGGTTGGGTTTTTTATTTTTTATTTTTCAATTTTTTTTAATTTTTTGCACTCATGTAAACATCATATATTTTTTAATTGATTTTTTAATGTTTGAATAATTAGGAAAGTATAATAAATTTTATAGATTTGAGTTTTTTTCCTTGAGGAGAGATTTTTGCATTCTTTGGTTACCAATAATGTGGCTTTTCATTGTTATTTCCTTATTTTAAATAGCTTGCCATTTATATATTTTTTATGATTTTATTATTTTTTTGGTTTTTATAATGTTTGAATAATTAGTGTAGGACAATGAATTTTATATTTTGTGTTTTGTTTACTTCAAGAGAGATTTTTGTATTCTCTAATTATCAATAATAAAGATTTTTTATGGTTATTTTCTTATTTTTAAATAGCTTACTATTTATATACTTTTTGTGATTTTATAATTTTTTGGGATTTCTTAATGTTTGAATAATTAATGTAGGATAGTGAATTTTATAGATTGAATTTTTTTTTTCTTTCATGACATATTTTTGCAATGTTTGATTGTCAATAATGAAGGCCTTTTATGGTTAAGTAGCTTGCTATTTATATGATTTTGTAATTTTATATTTTTTGATATTGTTAATGTTTGAATAATTAGTATAGGATAATGAAATTTATAGATTGATTTTTTCCTTCAAAAGAGATTTTTGCATTCTCTAGTTGTCAATGATGAAGATTTTTATGGTTATTTTCTTATTTTTAAGTAGCTTGCCATTTATATACTCTTTTTTTATTTTATAATTTTTTTTATTTTCTTAATATTTGAATAATGAGTGTAGGATAATGAATTTTATAGCTTTTAATTTTTAAATTTTTTTTCTAATTCTATTTTTATATCAAAATATCATAGTTTTTTTATATATTTTTTAATTTTTTTTGCTATTTTTTAAATTTACATTTAGATATTTAAAAAAATTTAAAAATAAAAATAAAAACCGGTGGGCCGGCCGGTTAACCGGCGGGTTAGGCCCGGCCCACCGGTTCTACATCAGGGCTTCGAAGCTACGGGTCACCCGGCAGATGACAGTGACCCGTGTCCGGCTACAACCCGCCCGCTGGTTAGCTCCCCTGGGGCCCGCCAGCCCGTTCCTGATTTTGCTTGTAACCAGGCGGGTTGGGCCCTGGCCCGGTTCTAAGCTCGTGCCCCCCTCACTGGTGTCACTTCAAACGGCCGTGCTGCCAATTTCCAATTTACTTATTTTTGCCATATTTGACATATGGGCGAGTATCATGAGATTTTTCTATTTTGAACCAAAAGCTACAGTTCCGGGCTGTCCAAGCATGAGTGATATTATACCGTCCGATGAAATCACACAAAACAGTGGCACAAACCATTGAATATGCTTCGGGATCATCAACACATTCATTTTAAGGCAAGCTCAATGATTTTTCCCAAAGAAACTCATTTTTCCCGACTCTTCAGTTGAGATTAATTTTTTTGATTAAGACGACAAACAACCCCTGAAAGATGTCAAGGACGTGTACAGGTTTGGTAGTACGGGAACACAGAGACTTGGCAAAGATCCGTTTACCTGATCCTCATCTTGTGAGGGAGGGGGTTCGAACCCGGATCTTCCACAGGTTTATTATCTATCACTTAACAAGAAACTCTGATACCAATAGACATTTGTGGCCGTTGGTCTTCACTTGAGATTAATGATTTGGATAATGAGGTAGCTGAGATCAAGGTCAATGTGGCCAATGTCGTCAGGAAGGATTTTAGGATCTGTCATCTTGGTTTAAGGAGTCCTGCCATTGATCTGCATATTTTTTTTTTTTTTTTTTTTTTGATAAAGGCCCTAAAGACCCCCCGTCAGGGAGGGGTCACGCGCAACACCCGTGCAAACGCGCAACCCCCACAACTCGCAAGGCGTGAGACTCGAATCTGTGGCGTTCGCACAAGGATCGAGGCCAGCGCCTTGAGAGAGAACCCGGTTATCGATAGACCGATTGGTCGTTGGTGATCCGCACTTCTATATTTCATCTGTGAAGCCGTGCTTTCTATGATAGTCAAAATTATTTTTCAAGTGCTGAGAGAAAAGAACTTGGTTGTCAAAACTTACTGAACTTTTAACAAAATAAAGAAATAAAAAAATAACACATTGCTTAGCATGAAATTATCTTCATACTTTTTGTTATGAATGACCTTTTGGAGCATGAAATCTGCGGTATTATTTCTTAGTTTGGAGCAAGAAATTAGTATATGCTTGGATTTTAGTGGTACTGTTGATAGACATTTCAGTAACAAGAATATTCTGTTTAATGAAAGAAATAAAAGAGAAAAAGGAAAAGCAGAGCACCCTGTATATATTCAAAATCCTTTGTGATTTAAATGATAAAGAGAAATCTTGAATTCGGAACAATAATTCAAAGGATGATGCTTCATGGTCCATTATTCTGTCTTGTTTTGTTGTCTGTTTGTTGCTACTTTTACTTGCATAAAAAGTGGGTATCTGATTTTTATGTTTGACAATGATGCAAGCATCATATAGCTAATAAGTTTGTTTTAACAATGGCAATTCTCTTTATTTTTGCAAGCATATTGTAATAGAAGAAGAAATTTCATGCAACTAGCATAAGTATATATTGAGCAATGAGATGCTGCATATCTCCAAATTCTATTGAGCGCAGCATTGTTACTGCCAAAATGATCAATAGAAGCACCATAATATTCAGTGTCTTACTCTTGTGTCTATGACTAACATAGGTCCTGGATTGCCTGAAAATGCCTCTTCTCTCTAACAATGCTTGCAAGCTCTCCGGAATGGTTCTGGTTAAAGTCATAATGTTCCAAGGGCAAAGTCCAAGCTCTGATGGTAGTGAGCCTGAGAACTCATCATGTTCCAAGTGCAATGAAATTAGACTGCTGAGGTTTCCGATTTGATGCGGTATTCCACCTGAAAATGGATTGTTAGAAGCATACAACTTCTGCAACTGAGAAAGCATTCCAAGCTCCATTGGAAGCTCACATGAGAACTTGTTATTCAGATACAACTGATTAAGGCTTATTGATGTTCGTATATATCTGCAGGAATGTCTCCTGTGAAGCCATTATCGGCAGCATCTATTATAGCAGCAGACGGAAGTCCCCACAAGCCATTTAGTATCCTTCCGGCGAATCGGTTCTGACTGATCCTGAACCTTACCAAAGACTTGCAACTAGCATAAGTATCAGGGAATTCACCAGAGAAGTTGTTTTGCAGAGCCAGAAGATACTGCAACCTATTGTTTTGACACAAGAACCACGGGAACTCACTGAGAAGTTGTTCTCCGTTATGTCTATACGTAAGCGGAGAGTACCTGTTGGCCTAAATTTTCCGGAAGCTCACCGGAGAAACTGTTTTCATATAGAGAGAAGCCAATGAGATGATGCATATATATATATATTTTACATAGGTCATAAAGACCTTTTCAGAGGACTGTGTCAATAAGGATTATGGCCTTAGGTGACGAGCACCCTTGACCCTCACCATGCGCGTATAAATGTGGACTCAAACTTAGGAGCTTCGTGCTCATCGAATGAATTACCCAACTGCTCCCCCCATTTATGAGAGCGGGGACTCGAACCTGAGAACACGCTCAATCAAGTGAATTAACCAACACACGGGACTTGATATATCGCTAAACCAATGGTCATTTGGTTGATGCATATGTTTAAAACCAATAGGTAGCTCACCATAGAACTATATATATTTTTACTAACTGAGTGGTATAATTTTTTTATAAGTTTTAAAACTCTCTTTTTGGTGATACTTTCCCTGTTGGTTGTGCATTTGATGAGTTAAATGTTCATCACAAGGTCTCATCTAAAGCAAATTGAATTCACCGTGTCTGTTCTCCCTCCTGAGAAGCGATCTTGAGCCAACCAGAGCCCTGCTCTCCCTCCTTCTCCCTTGCCTCTACCCCACTTGCGATGGCGAGTGGGGGTGGAGGAGCGGGACCTAGGCCCCCATCTCCACCAGCCCAACATAGGAAGTCGTGGAGCAGAGTTGTTTCCGGTGACCCAAAGATGAGGGTCTTTGGCAATGAAACAATCAACAATCGAGATAACTTTGAGAAGTTGAAAAAACTCCATCATCTAAGGTATAAACCAGACGATGACTTTCATCAGAGAGCTTATGAGCGGATGCAAACAGTCTTATACGGTAAGTTCCTGGGGAAATCCCTACCCCTTGATGAAGTTAGGATGGCTCTGGCAAACCTTTGGAGGGATCTAGGTACGTTCTCTATCTCAGATCTTCCAAATGGTTTCTACTATATACGTTGCAATTCAACTGAAATGGTTGGAAAAGCACTGTGGGAAGACCCTTGGACCATCAATGGTATGGTATTCCAGCTTATGCCATGGAAGGAAGGCTTCCAACCTGCCTTTGAGAAGTTAGAGACTGCTGCTGTATGGGTTCAATTGCATCATCTCCCCATGGAGCACTGGGAAAGTGAGTATCTTGAATCCATTGGTTCCTTGCTTGCCCCTGTTTTAAAAATTGATCCTCATACTCTAAATGTGGACTCCCCATCCTCGGAGCTTGGTCGATCAAAATATGCTCGATTGTGCGTCCAATTGGACCTATCTCAACCACTCCAGAGGGCAATATGGATTGGTGAGGGAGATGAGGAAACCTTGGTAGCAGTCTTATATGAGAAGATCCCCTCTCTATGTTTCCGATGTGGTCGTATAGGTCACACGGAGAGTATCTGCAAATTGATTCCATGTCACCCGACGGAGAGTGAAGCTTGGCCGCGGCCTGAGGGTTCATCGGAGAAGCCACAGCACACGCAAATTGTAGTGGGGAACCAGGAGACTTTTGGACAAGAGAATTCACTGGTTCAATCCCAAGAGGAGGTGGCTATGCCTGGAATAGAGAACTATGGAAGATTTATGATGGTGGGATACAATCGAGGTCGTGGCCGTGGCCCCACCACTAGCGGTCATGGTTTCGTCAGGAATGATGAATCAACAAAGAGAGACCAAAGTCCTAACACCCACGCTGGCAGTCGTCACGAGGGTAACGTGGACGTAGGTCATACTTCACGTGGTGGACGTGGCGGATACAGAGGTGGCTTCACGGATGGTCATGCATACACATCCCAAGGCAATCCTGATAAGTATCATGTGGTCCTAGATATGGAGGAGGACTTTCCCCCTCTTGGTAACCCTAATCGGGAAGACAAAGGGAAAGTTATAGCTTCCAGTTCTAGCATACCAGAGAGCCCCCCTTCTCGGAGAGCTGCAAAACTTACCGTTGGGACTACGTCAAGGGAAGTGACTGCCAAGTTACCATTGCTAAGTCTACCACCACCTCCGAATGAATCGCCTGAAGCGGATGTCAGATTAGAACCAGGTCTAATCACTTCTCTAGATCGCAATCAGAGTGTCACATCTCTAGTTCCATATCTTTCCCAAGATCCTCAGATGGGGAAGCATGTCCAACTAGTGCAAAGAGTATCCTAGGCCCTCAGTTCAAAGGCCCTTCCGATGGTCAAAGATCGGATAATGGAAGAAGTATCCGCCAAGATAGACAATAGGCATAATATCTTTGACGATGACATGCCACTGGCGATAATTCAAAAAGATGCTAAACTTGAAGCCTTAGCCAGAAGAGGCAAAATCAAAGAAGACACTTGCCCAAAGAAGGGGCGTGTGGGCAATCCAGAAGAAAATGCATGATCACTCCAACATAAGGAGTTACTCTAACTTATCCATCTATTTTTACAGTATTATTATGAATACTTTGAAAATTTTGTGTTGGAATTGTAAGGGGTCATCAAACCCAAAGACGTTGGGAAGGATCAAAGCTCTTATAAAGAGTACTCAACCTGATATTGTATGTCTGGTGGAAACCAGAACAGACGTGAACCATGCAACTAAGTTTTGCACCAAATTTTCAAGGGAGTGGCAGTGGGCAACCATCCCGACCCGAGTGGCATGTCGGGGAGGTATCATTACTCACGGAAGCAGAGAGAGTAGGTATGGTGACTCCCTTAACTATTACTAGATTTTCTTTACACTTGATTATCTCCTCTGTGAAACCCAAGGAATGGATTTTGTCAGTTATTTATAACTCTTAGAATATCCAAATCCAAAAAACCCTTTGGTTGGAATTACAAATTTTTTCAACACTAGACCTTCCTTGGTGCCTAGTGGGAGATTTCAATGCAATCTTAAATCTTGATGAACATAGAGGGGGTTGTTTTGATCACTACTCGGCTAAATCTAAACTTTTTAATGAATTTGTATCTATAAACCAACTTTTTGATCTAGGTTTTATTGGAACTCCTTTTACTTGGTGTAACAACCAATTGGGTCTAGCAAGGAGATGGGCAAGACTTGATAGGGCATTAGCCAATAGCTCCTGGTTCACCAATTTTGAACCCTATTTCAACAATCATCTCCCTATGACAGCCTCTGATCACTCATCTATGTTGATAACTGCCAAATACTTTTCCCACCAAAAACATAGAGTTTTTCGATTTGATAATTTCTGGCTTGATTATGACAAATGTCATCTCAATGTTGGAAAGGCATGGAATTGCAATTCGACTACCTCCCCAATGCAAGCTTTCAATCATTACTTATCTAGAACCAGATCTTACCTTTGCCAATGGAAGTCCAAAGAATTAACACCTCTTGATAAAGAAATCTCCAATGTAGAAGATTAGATCTCTCATCTGGAGTTACTAGAGTCCAGTCTGGATTATGGAGACCTCATAAGTGTTGCACTTAGAGGTCTATACAACAAACACAATGCCCTTCTTAGTTAGAACACCATAAGATGGGCACAAAGAGCAAAACTTCTATGGCTTAAACATGGTGATTATAATTCCACTTTCTTTCACAAACAAGCCAAAATTAGAGGTCATAAAAACAAAGTCTCTACAATTATGAGTGAGCAAACCCTTCTGACTGAACAAGATTCCATATCTCAGGCTTTTTCTGATTTCTATAAAGAACTATGGACATCCAAGAATAGCACCCCATTAGAGGATTTAATAATGAGGATGCCTCCTAATCCACCTTCATTAGCTGAAGTAGATAAGGGCACCCTCATCAGACCTGTTACCATAACTGAAGTCTATCAAACTCTTAAAGCCATGCCCAAAGGGAAAAGCCCTGGTCCAGATGGTTTTAATGTTGAATTCTATCTTTTTTATTGGGATATTGTCAAGGAACCACTCTTCCAAGCCATTAGACAGTTCTTTCTCAGCTCTCACTTGCCTAGAGCATGGGGACAAACATATGTTGCCTTGATCCCTAAGAAGGAAGTGTCTAATACAATCAAGGATTTTAGACCCATCTCCTTGTGTAGTGTGGCCTACAAAATTTTAACTAAACTCCTCTCAAATAGATTGAAGGGTGTTATCACAAAGCTCATTGGTCCTGAGCAAGCTGGCTTTATCAATGGTAGTTCAACTCATGCCAATATCATTGCCATTCAAGAAATTGTACATTCTTTAAAGCATGATTCAAAAACCCTCCCTAGGATGATACTAAAATTGGACATTAAAAAGGCATATGATACCTTGGAATGGAATGCCATCCTTGCCACTCTCCATATAATGAACTTCCCTGAGTCTTGGATCTCTTGGATAAAAGCATGCATTACCTCCCATAGCTTCTCTCTTCTAGTAAATGGGAAGCCTACTGGATGGATAAATAGCTCTAGAGGAATTAGACAAGGGGGCCCTATATCCCTTTATCTCTTCCTTTTGGTATCCCAAAATCTCTCCTCCATCTTAAACTATGCTATGAATCTGAATCTCATACCTGGCTTTGACAGTAAACTGGCCAATAATTTTAATCACCTTTTATTTTCTGATGATGCCTTGATTATCACTAGAGCATCAAGGTCAGTGGGCAGGAACTGCAGCCTATACTTAGATATATACTTTCAACTAATAGGGCAAAGAATCAATTTAAACAAATCCTCTAGTCATTTCCCTTCCTGGTTCAATAATAGAGTCAGGAGCTCTATCACTAATATTTTAGGAATGAGGGTTGGTTCTTTTCCTTTCAAATACCTTGGAGTATTGATTTCTCCCAAGAGACTCCTTGTCAACCACTGGCAACCATTGATACACAACACTACCAACAGCCTCAAATCTTGGTATGCTTCCTCCATATCACTGGCAGGTAGAGCTATTCTTGTTAATGCATCACTGATGTCTATCCCAATATACCCAATGTCTTGCTACCCTGTGCCTGACACTGTGATAGATCAAATATCTAAGGCTGCTAGGAGATTCTTATGGAGCAGTGGCACTGCTGGAGGCTCCTTTCAACCTATGAGTTGGTCACTCACTACACTTGATAAATCTGAGGGAGGGTTGGGCATTAGAAACCTTAGATTCGCTAAAACTGCACTCATGGCCAAAAATGTTTTTGCTTATCTAAATAATGAAGACAAATTTTTGGTCAAAATTACTCAATTGAAATATGGCACATTACAACCCTGGAGCAAATCAAACCTGCAGTCAACTTCTTGATTTTTAAAAAAACTTTGCAAAACCGCTGATCTTCTTAAACCAAATCTTTGATAACTAATTGCAACCCTAGTCTCATAAGTTTCCTTAATGATCCATGGCTTTTTGATATCCCTCTTTCCCTCAAGCCCACTTTTCTTAACATGCATATACCTTTTGAGGCTCTGAATATTGCAGATATCTTAGCTGGTGATTACCTCAATTATTCAGATATTACTCATTGCTTTGGACATAGTATAGATTGGAACAAACACTACAAATGCATATACACTGAAGAGATGGTTAACCAATGGGTTTGGTCCCCTTCTTCTTCCACAACAAACATTGCCAGGGAAGTCTATGGGTTTCTTAACCATAATAATATAAATGATGGTGACAGATGGGTTGGATGGCATAAGATCTGGAGGTTATCTGTGGCTCCAAGAGTTAGAACCTTCATCTGGAGGCTCTTGCATGGGAAAATACCCACATATGAACTCATGTATTCATTGGGGTTTGGCCCTCAAATTCCATGCCCACTATGTGGATTGGGAAGTGAAACCATCAGACATCTCATGATTGATTGCAGAATTGCCAAACTCTGTTGGAATGAGGTGTCTATTCACATTGGATGGGAAGTAGAAAGGCTGGAAAATTTTTTAGATGGGGAATGGCTACTAAGTGTCAAAGGATCAAGACACATCAACCAGAATTATACAAAAGCCTTAATGACCACTTGTGCCTAGAGCATCTGGAAAGCCAGATGTGACACCATATTCAACAATAGAAGGCAACAACCAGCCCAAATATTCAAACAAGCCTTAATTACTACTCAGGATCATTACTGGAAAATCAGAAGCCAATTCAGGGAGTACCTCCACTCTTTTGTCTTTAACAATTCCATAAATATTATGTGTGATGCTGCATGGACTGATGGAAATTTACATTGTGGTATAGATTTTGTAATCCTTCAAGGCCAAGACATGATCCTTATGGCAGGATGCTCAACACAGGAAGCTAATTCCAGCCTTGAAGCAGAAATCAAAGCTATACTAACTGCAATGGAGCAGTGCAAAATGAGAAATTGGAAGCCTGGCAATATCTCATCAGACTGTCTACAGGCTATTCAAATGATCAAACATGGAACTGATGGCAATGCTCAACTACTTCGAGAAGACATTCTCAAGATCAAGCAGCTAATGATGGAGCAACCACAAATGGATTTAGCCTACTGTCCCAGGGACATTAACTTTATGGTTGATGCTTTGGCCAACAATGCAATGAACAATCCAGGCCTTTCCCTGTTTCATAGGGGAGCTGATAGGCCAAGGTGGCTGGAAAATTTGGTAGTAGCAGCTGGTCTACATTTCTAGGAAATTAGACTGTTTTTGTTAGCTTTCTTTTATCAGCATATATTAGCTCTACTCTGTCAAAAAAAAAAAAAAGCAAATTGAATTCATTCATTCACTCATATTCATTCTCTCAGTTAATTTATTAATGTTTGATTGTGCAATAACTTTCAGTATCTTTGTCATAGAATAGGATATGATTGTCATGGAATGGGAGAAGAAGCTCTTGCTCTATTCGATGAGATGCTGCAAACGAATTGGTGTTGCAATGACCATCACAACACTTTTTTTTTGTTTGATGGTGTAAAACTATGCACATAAATATTTATTTTTTCAGATTTAATAAATCTCCTTAAAAAAATTATATAAGATGGAGATCTCGTCACCGATCCTTGATCAACAGTTGAGATTTATAGTTGTTGGAAAAGTCAATGATAGCCAAAGAAGACGACCGAGAGCTTCTCTGGTCTGCCGATAATCCTGCATAAGGAGTAGAGCTGAGCAGGGCTAGCTTAGTGCCTTGGTGTTGCTCCAACTCAAGTCAATGAGAGGAAGAGAGCTTGAAGGTTGGGGTGTGAGTTCAGAGAACGATTATTTAGTGCAGGGAACAAGATACTAGATGACAAAAGGGGCTGGTTGAACTAAGTTTTTTTTTTATAGATGTACATATGCTTGAAGGATTGGTTGGATGTCGAATATATACTACAAGATCAAGGAGGACATGACACGAGTAGCGACACTGAAAAAGACATAACAACAACAACAGCTGAAACATCAGATCCGGAGTAAAGTTGCATAAAGATGTGACGATTTGAAGGCTTGAAAACTTGAAGTTCAATTTTCGGAGATTGTAAATTAGTATTTTTTTTATATAAATTTATGACATTAAAAAATAATTGTCATATTTTTATAAAATAAATCACAATATTTTTATTATATTTTTTAATACAAATCAAATTTATTATAATTTGATTCTTTTGTAATTTGTGAGTTAAGTTTGAATCTTAATAATAATTTCAGATTTTTTTCATTTATCTAATTTATCTATTTAGTTTTAAAATATTTTGCAATATGCCCTTTTGAATTTTATAAGTTTTTTTATAAGTTTTCTCTTTTTTGGCATTTTTAAAGATTTTTTGTGGTTTATTTATTTATTTGGTAATTTCTAAAAAATTAGATATTTTTATAATTTTTCAGAGTTTTATATGTATGTTTTCTAATTTTTATAGTAATTTTTTGGATTTTTTTAATTTATATATATATTTTTATATTTTTTAAGTTTTTTAAAAAAAAAATTGAGCCAACCCAACACAACACGAGCTCAGCGGACTGGAATCGTGCCTCATGCTGCGCCGACCCCTCTGGCATGGTTCACTCTTTGGATGGGCCGGCGCGGGCATGAATAGTGCCCAACATGAGTCTGGGTCGGGTCGTGCCGTGCGAGACTGGACTATTTGACACCTTGACTACGTCTCCAAAACAAGATGAATGTAATTATTTTGAAATAAAGTTTATTTACTAATTTTTTTTTTAATTACCCTTATATTATTATATATGGACAAAGACTAAAATACATCACAGAGGTATCCCTGAGTGCTAACACAGAAATGTAACCAAACAGACATAATCACATAATATATATATGGACTAGGCTAATACATGTATAGTATTAATCTAAAAAGCTTCGATTATTTCTGTTTGTTTAAATTAAATTATCATTGTTATGACAAAATTTCAAGGACAAAATCCAACTTAAGCTCAAATAGTTTTTTTGTTATATATATATATATATATATATATATATATATATATATATATATATATATATATAATTCTGATAGAATTAGGCAACTGCATCACTGTGCAAGTAAGATCGCCTCATTTTGAGGCATTTGCAGAGTATTTTTTTTTTCCAAATTCAACCGTATGGATGTAAAGAACATCGAAAAATAAAGTAACATATCGATTTTCATACAATTTGTGGGAAAGCTGATCTGTGGCCACAGATGAATTTGGGTGAACACTGTCTTGAGAAGTAGTAAACTCCAAGTCGTGGTCCTACGATGGAAGTCCAAGGGTCTATCCCCAGACCCTCCGACGGTCAAGGTAGAAAGTTTGATGGGAGGAGGCGGTAGTGAAGAAGATGAAGAGAGATGAAGATTCTCCCTGAGAGTGAATGAGTTCAAAGAGAGGGGGGGAGGGGGAAGGGAGGGAGGGAGAGAGAGATTAGAGAGTCGAAGCCCCCTTTTTCTCTCTCCCATCTCCCTTTTGTGCCTCCTAACAAGCCGTTAAGGGTTGCTTGGCCGCCAAGCACACGCCAACCCTCTATTGGCCCTCGAGGGAACCTCCTCGCGTCTTCCAAAAGGCATTTGAAGTTGCCCCTTAGCCTCTAGGCTACACTACTCCTAGCCTCTAGGATCATGCTACGTGTTCAGTAGGATTTTTCCCATAACACTTGCCCCCCGACTTGTTAGGTTCACAAGTTTTGTAACTTAAGTCGACCTAAGAAGTCAGGTAGTTAGTTGATAGCATGATTCATTCCAAGAATGTTGTGCATGACATGTTTTACAAAATAGGTCCGAGTTGTTGATGCAAACCAAATCGTCATCCATCTACATGACCTAGCTGAGAAGTTCGCCTTAGAATCTGTTTGTCGGGGCAGACCTGTGTTGGTGAAATGGACAAGGCCATATGCTAGCCATATGTTATGTTTCCATCATTGGCCCTCTATTATTTATTATGACCTACTTTCCAGAACAGGTCTGGGTTGAGCTATCCGATTCTCGTAACTTTTGTCATTTGTCTCGACCTATTTTGCGATACAGATCTTGGCTGACGAGTTGTATGTTTCATATTAGCCTCAGTTTTTGAACCAACAACTTTTCGATGGTACTTTAGCTTTCGATACACCTTCATTAATGGAATTCGGAAGGTGGCATGACGGGCGTTGTTTCCAACACAATCGTCTCGAAGGGTCGGAAGGATCATAACCCACATGTCGATCATCGATCAGGCGTCTTTTAAACAAACGATTAGGACCATTAGATTGTAACCACTACAGTTTCAGGAAAAAGGTGCGCCTTATGCCCTCCTTTTTAAGTAATTTTTCAAATGCTCTTTCATTCGTGCTTGTCTTCTCCCTAGCTATCACCTTCAGCGAGTTTTAACATCCCTTAGAAGCAAACTTCTTTCGGCTCGCTGGCTGAGGTAATAGAAATCCAACTTTTTGCGTCCACGGTTTCTTGTGTCGGTTATGTTTTTTTGTGGGGTAAAATCTTCTAATTCTCCTTGTTTCATGAAAGTATTTGGTGTTCTTGTGGTACAGACATGTCTTCTGGTAGGGATCGCTTGTTATTGGTTATGAAGACATGCCCAAAGTCTCCTTCACCGAGAGCTTCGACTCCCCAAAGGTATAGATGTCAGGACGCAGACCAACCTTTGCCTAGGAAGAGGTTTAAGACCCAACCAAAGAGGGTCAATCGACTCACCTTTAAGCCATCACTTGAGAAGCTCGATGTCTCTTCGACTCCCACTCAGAGGTCAATAGAGCTTCTGTCTAATCCCCAGGATCTTGTTAATCTCAAGGAGGCTGAGGGGCCTCGACCTTTTCCTAAAGGGTCATATAGGAACCACTTGTTATAACGCCTTCCTCGGCTCCCGAAGTGCCAAGCTCTGACATCCTGGACCCCACTCAACTAAGGTCGGAGGATCACCCTTTAAGGGACAAGGCTTTGACTTCGAGGGATACCGTAGTGATGCTGTTGTGTAATGACGAGGTCACGACAACAAAAGCCCTTCAAGCTACCCTTCTCGAAGACAACCTTGTCGCTCTGAAAAAGCTCATTAAGGTATCCTCAAACTTATACTTTGCTCTGTTGGCCTCTCTCTTTTTTGACCAGTGACTTGTTAATACATGTAGTCTGCTCTACTGATGGCCTTTACGGTTGCCCGACATCAAGAAGAGATCACCACCGACACTCTTCTTCATGAAAACTTGAAGAAGGTCGAGTCTGACTTGGCCCAGAGTGATAAGAGAATACAAGAGCTAGAATAGAAACTCGAAGTTGCTGTGAAAGAGAAGACTATGCTATCGAGCTATTTAAGCTCTTAAAAAGACGTTGCCAAATCTCACCAAAGAAATGTTGAATACTTGGAGGTGAAGTATAAGGACGAGATCAAAGACTTGAGGAAAAAGCATTGGGCTAAGCTTGAACATATGAGGAAAGAACATGAGGACGTTCTTGGAAAACAGGAAAACGAGCATGCTAAGGCTCTTTGTGAGGGGGACGAGAATGCCATCAAAGAGTACCAATGTTCCCCAGAGTTCTTCGAGCATCTTGAGAAAGCTTCTAGGAATGTTGTGGTTGAGTTTAAGAAGTCGTCGGCTCCTTGATTCAAGGGTTGAAGCGCCAGAAAAAGCCATAGCTCACTTCATGAATTCTATTGAATTTCGATCTATGCTAGATAAGGAGGCCACAACTGGGGTAGTGGAGGGTTTTAGGATCTTCCAGGATCTTTCCCGTGATCATCCAGAGTTAGATCTTAAAACTTTGGATTACCAAGAAGTTGTAGGTTACCTTCTTCTCCTTGCCGAGGACGAAGACAATGAAGAGGAGGTTAACACTACGCATGACTCTTAGGAGTTCATACCACTTCCTCCCGAGGGATCAGGCAACCTTGAAGCGCTTACCAAGGAGCCTGAAACAACGCCTACTATGATCGAGGTTTTGACTGGAGCTCAGGCTCTATGATCTCTCTCTCCCTTCCTCTCTCTTGACTCCTTCACTCTTAGTAAGAATCTTCATCTCTCTTCATTTTCTCCACTAATTCTTTCTCCCATCAACCTTTCTAACTTGACTATCGAAGAGTATGGGATAGACCCCTGGATCCATTGCAGGACCACAACATTGAGTTAACTATTTCTTAAGACGGAGTTCACCCAGATCCATTTGTGATTGTAGATCAGCTTCCCCACAAATCATTCGGAGGTAATTTTCTCCATCAAATCTCACCAGGTGATTCGGATCTACACCAATTGTGATAACGCACAGATTTTCGGCATCACTATAAATATATATGTACTAATTAATCTCCTTGAATCTTGGATCATGTTAATAGTTGTATATTTTTAGGTATCTCTCAATCAATTTCTTTATAAAAAATAATAAAATAAAATAAAAACCATCCCACAGATCTCATGAACTTATAAAAAGACAAGGAACAACGCTATCTAGACCAGGCGCTGGTCCTGCAGCGAGGCCCGGCAAAAAGCAGAGCTAAAAGCCAAACACATGAGCACAAACAACCAAGACCACGCAACCCCCCAACCCAATCCTCCTCAGTCCTCTTCTCACGCATTTCATCAAACATCATTGGAGAGCACTTTCTCTGAGCCATCTCATCAAACACCAATGGAACCCACTCGTACACAACTTCAACTGGACCATGGTCCATGACCTCGCAGTGCATGCCATGGTCCACTCTGACAAGGTCCTCACGACACGTGCACTCCATAACATGAGAATAACCACACACAGTACAGTCTAATGACGCTTTTGTTTTTGGTTTTTTGGCGAGAGGGGGAGGGAATAGATAGAGCCGCTAATCAAGTGATCAGCTATTAAGTCAAAGTAAAAAATATACACAATCTTCGAGGTAAGACATTGAGGCCGGACTTCTGTGTATAGTGGCATTAGGTATAACCTAGTCACTAAGCACTACTCACACTTCTCAGAAAAGTGTCTTCATCCGTGGATCGAACTCACACCAAACTAGAAAATAAGCCCTTAGCAAGGACCTGGGACCTGGGTACCAACAGCCCTTTCAGTTGTTGGTCAGTCTAATGATGCATTGCTTATTAATTTGCTTTAGAGATAAAGAGCATGAGAACCAAATCATCAGCCCAGAGATTCCTTTCTGCTAAACTAGTGCTTGAGTGGAATCCAGTTTAGCCACCAGATTATAAAACAACCACCCCAATCCTTTCCCGTGAATCTCATCCTCATTCTCCATGCCATGTACATCCATATAAATATATATATTACCTCCAGCTAGTACAGTCACACTAACTGCTTCTTTGTTTTGGAGCTCTAAGAAAGATAAAAGAGAGAGAGAGATGTTTGTTTCTTCTCATTTGTTCTTCTTATTAGCCATCATGATCTTCTTCTCCTTCTATTTCGTCTCATATCTTGTTGGCATTGCACACTGCTCAGCAGTTCATCACCAGCTCTCATTAGACTTCTACTCCAAGAGCTGCCCCCAGCTTGACCAGCTCGTCTCCTCGGTCACCTCTCGGCGCTTCCGCGACTTCCCCGTCTCCGGCCCGGCCACCATCCGCCTCTTCTTCCATGACTGCTTCGTTGAAGTACGTAAGTAAATCATGCACCATATATATATAAATATATACTCAGCTAGCTAGCTTATACGTACACTCGATCGATCTCTCATTAATTAATTAATTGAAAGAAATTAACAAGAAGAATTTGTGTGGATTGAAAAAGGGTTGTGATGGATCCATACTGATAGCTTCTAATAATGGAGGAGGAGGAGGAGTGGTGGTGGAAAGAGATGTGGGAGATAACAAGAGCTTGGCGCCGGAGGGGTTTGAGGCTGTGGACGAGGTGAAGGCGCTCGTGGAGACCAAGTGCCCTGCTGTCGTTTCCTGCGCAGACATCCTCGCCATCGCCGCCCGGGATTTCGTCCATCTGGTAATTCCATCAACTTTAACTTTATTTTTTATTTATTATTATTTTTTTGGTGAAAAAGGAGTTTGTTCTTATAATTAATGCTGTCTATAAAGTTAGAGATTTTAGATGATTAATGAGTTTATATAAACCTGTTTGATATGGCAATTGAAAAACACTAAAAAGTTAAAATCTGACAAAGTCAGTTTTCTGCAGGTAAATTCTGAAATTGTTCACAGTTTAATTAAAGTTCATGAAGATAAAATTACCAGGTCTGTAAAATTTTTGGTTTTCACCCTAAGATTGACCTGATTTTTTTTTTAATAAATATGAATAAGTCATTTGTGATTTGAACCTCAACCTCGACTATTCAATTTTTTTTATGATTGTAAAAGTTAGTGGTCTGTCAGATTTTTGCAATCCATCCAGAGAACTCTATTTTATATAAAATCTTTCTCCTTTGTTCACTCATTTATATATGAAAATTAATAAGGATCTTAGACCAATGATATCCAAGTCTATCAGGGGCGGAAGGAGGGGGGTCAAGGGGGTGCTCAAGCACCCCCTTGGCTCCAGGAGAAGCTTTACTTCCATTGTGTTTGGAGGATACCTCCTTGATGTTTATTATAACTATGTAAAATTGTTAGTATATTATAAAACAATTGTTGTAGTATAGTGGTTAGAGTCCTCTCCTATTATTGGGATGACTTGGGTTCAAATCTCATCACTCGCGATATTTATTTTTTTTAAACTAAGTATTGATATTATTTATAGAATTTAAATTTTACTTATATATTTCCAATAAATCTTTCTTTTTGGCTTGTATGTCAGTGATTTCTTTTATTGTTTGAACTTAATATCAATATCATAATTTTTTTATTGTGATTTCTATGTTTTTTTTTACAAACATTCCTCCAATAAAATATGGATAGAATTAGACCTCTACCCAAAGAATTTAAAAAAAAATAGCTCAAATCCAAATGTTGATTTGTTTTAAGATTAGATGAGAATCACTTATAAAATTTAAATTTTACTTTATATATTTTTAATAAATCTTTTTCTTTTTTCTCAGATCTCAAGGTAATTTAACTTTATTATTTTGAAACTTAATTCCAATATCATAATTTTATTTTGATTGGATTTACATGTCTTTGGTAAAAATATTATTTTTCAAGATAAAGCACCATTTAAATTAGACTTAGGGACCGAATAGAATTAAAAAAACTTGTTATTTTTTAAGGAGGAATTAGTATAAAAGAAGTAATTTTAATTTTTAAGTTTGAATTAATATATTTTTTTAATAATGAAAGTAAAAATTTAAATTATGAGATATCCCCTTAATTTTTCTTCCTGCTTGAATCGATTTCATTGATATTGAATAATTGTTAGATGACGTTCTCTTGTTTTACTCGGATGGTATTTTGCACCTCTCAGATAAGTCACTTCCATTTGTACATGCCAGCTTAGCTTTATCAAATATATATATATATATATATATATATATATATATATATATATATATATATATATATATATATAAGGATCTTACAGGAAGAACCAAAACTTTTAGGGGCCTATTTATAATTTTTCTTTTAATTAATCAAGTAGCTCGTCAACCACATACAACTGGGACATTTTGGAGGTTTGGATTATCGATCAATCCAAGCCTTCTTACAGCCTATCCTACCATATCGGACTACTGTTATTTATTAGGTTCCTTCCAATCTAGACACTTAAACAAATAAGAGGGATTCATACTTATATCTTCGGATTAACATTCATATACCACTACAAGAAAACTACAACATCACAGTATCTTTAATTTTTCCAACTGTAATATTTTTAAAAATTGGTTGTAATATGATAATGACGGTGGATTTAGTGAAGATTTCCAACAATCTGAAGGATTTTAGACACCAACTAACATAGAGATAGCGTGGAAAAGCGATTCCGTTGGAAAAACACGAACTTTATGTTAAAAAATAGTTAACGTTTGTTGGCCGATTTTGGTAACCAACTCAGTTTGGTGGAAAATATTACGAAGATTAAAATTATGGTATATATTAGGACGGAATTTTGGATTATCACTAGGAATTTTGAATTATCACTAACTAATTTCGCACTATCCATGGCGTAGATTCTATATTATTATAAATGGATTTTTTGACTTTCATCCATCAGAAAGTATAGACTTAGGAATTATGGGATATGGCACCGGAATTTAAACTATCACCAAATGGCGGTAATTTATATTCTTGACGGAATAATTGTTTCGATGCCTAAAAAGCTCAAACTAACAAGAAGATTCAGCTTGTATTTTGGCACTAGTGTTTAATTAATTAATTCATGTAAAATGTCCATTTTACATGGACTAGTTTTTACAACCCCATTCGGCAAAGCACTTTATATTTTCAAGTCATAAGTTAATTAATTAAATATTAAAATGGAATATCTTTGTATTTTAACTTTACCAAGTTTTTGGTGTATGAAACTTTCAAATTTTTTCCAATTAATTTTGTATATTTTCAAAAAAGTCAGTTGTAATATAAATTCTCTGTTAATTTATTGTCAACTAGATGTTATTTTCTGAGTTGTCTTTAAATGTGATGTGACTTTTAGATATTTTCTGTTTGAATATATTAATTTAAAAAAACTTTTATAGTTGAAAATTTTCACTAATTATATGATCCCAAAGATCCAAAACCTATGTTTTTCTTTGTTTTCAAAAGAATGGTTTGGACCAAAAGATCATTGGTCTAGCGATATCTTGGGTCTCGTACATTGGATAATTCACTTAATTGAAAGACGCCTCGCGCTCGAGCCCCTCCTGGGAGAAATAGTTTGGGTAATTCATTTGGTAAAGCTCCTGAGCTCAGTCCCCACATGCAGACACGGTGAGGGGCCACATCTAAAGTCATGCCCCTTGACGTCCCTCTGTAAAAGGGTTTATCCCCTATATCAATAAATAATAATAATAATAATGGTTTGATAATTAATATTTTTCAAAACAGCTTCTCAAAAAAATATGTTTCAGTTTTTTTTACAACTTCTACTTCTCTAATAAAGTCAATATAAATGTTTTTTTTAACACTTAATTTAAAAGAAAGTATTAAAGTGCTTTTGGGGGAAAAAACTGATTCAAACAGACTCTAAGTAACACACAATAAAAACAAAATCTTAAAAAATATTTGTGCTAGCTAATTTAACTATTAAAATAAATATTTAAACCACAAAAAATTATAAAAACTATATGATTAAATGCGACATTATAATATTCAGGAGCTGTCGTTGTGATTTTTGTCTGGACCTGGTGCATTGTACAATAAAAAATGACCAGTGCAAACATCTCTCTGTTCCGGGTATTTCTAACTTGCAGAACTTTTTGAAAAAATATATATTAAAATTTACTTGCTACTTATCACAATTTTACTGTCCCAGTATAACAATGTTTGATGGAAACTAAATTGAAAAATCAGAATTTAATCAAGAAAAATTAAAAAGTAAAAAGGAAAAAAAATGAGATTAAAAGAAATTAATTTAGCCCTGTGATGTTCAGGCAGGAGGTCCTTACTACCAAGTGAAGAAGGGAAGGAGAGACAGCAAAGTCTCACTAGCATCAAAGGTGAAGCTCAACCTCCCTCGCGCCAACTCCACCATTGATGAGCTCCTCCGTCTCTTCACCTCCAAAGGGCTGAGCCTCGCCGACCTTGTCGCACTCTCGGGCGCCCACACCATCGGCTTCTCGCACTGCGACCAGTTCCTCGGTCGTCTTTACAACTACAAGGGCACCAAGAAGCCTGACCCTTTCATTGATCCTCGTCTCCTCAAAGCTCTTCAAATGTCTTGCCCTCACTTCGGTGGAAACACCGATATAGTAGCTCCATTCGACGTCCAAACACCGTTTCTTTTCGATCATATGTACTATGGCAACCTTGAGGCTAACATGGGCTTGTTGGCCAGTGATCAGGCACTGTTCTTGGACAATAGGACAAGGCCATTGGTGCAAGCTTTTGGGAAGGATAAGGCTAAGTTCTTTGAGGCTTTCTCTTTGGGAATGGAGAAGATGGGAGCTATTAGGATTAAGAGAGGGAAGAAAGGAGAGGTTAGAAGGGTGTGTAGTAAGCACAACAAATCGGGTTGATGTACGTTTTTGATTGATTGTGTGTGTAGCAGTGTAGGTGTGTTTGTTTATCTTCATGTATGTTTCTTGTTTTGAGTTTGAGTGGGTTTCTTGCATTGGTTCATTTGATTTGTTTGTTTTGCATGCATGCAATTGTGTAGAGAGTTTTATTTGTGTAGCTTTTGGGTTGTCATTTTAGAAGCACATGAATTTCATTTTGTTAGTCATTTGAAGTAAATAACGTGACACTTATTGTTACTCATTGCAGCAATGAAAGATTTATTCCTTGTTAGGAAGTTTGGAATGGACAAATTTATAACTATATATATTTATATTAAATAGTTCTATTATTATGAGAAATGCAATCAATAAACAAACAAAATGCATTGAAATGTACCTATACCAAATTTTTGGGTGCATTTACAATAGCAATTGGATATTAATGAATGAGGACTGACAACCAAATAAGATGAATCAGTACATCACAACCCATCGACTCTTTCAGTGAGATGAATAAGTACCAAGTGATCAATATATTAAATAGTCTTCAACTCAACCATGCTAGGTAAGTGGTAATGGAGGATTCTCACAAGACAAGCCACTATTTGTGGGCGGATACTCAAATGTCAATACTTTTGGAACACAACATTGGCCCTTTCCATAAGGCGCCATCCAAGGCCCTCTTCTTCTGGAAAGGGGTCACCCATCAACCGAAGGCACTCCTACACAAAATGACTGTCACAGCAAGACAAGGGAACTCCATTAACCTTTGGGGTGACAACTGGTTTGATAGTAGGGCCCCAAGGTCGAAATGCATGCGCTATATGCTCTAGCCTAGCAACTAGGAAGCACCTGTTATAGATCAAATGAGTGCTTCACAAGCAGTCCGACTCAACCCATTAACTGAAATAAGTAGTCACTTAAGCAAGAAACGTTTTCATCTTAACAACCGCAATTAGGAAACGTATCGGAATAAATCCCCCGGTTGGAGATCGAGACGTGTGTCGGCGGAGCACACATGTGAAGATGCCAAATCAACGACTCAAGGACTTCAACTTGGAAGGCGGGAAGACAATATAAATGGGAGAGGCGAAGCGAGATCGAGGGACAGAGAGAAATTTGAGAAGTTAGTAGGCCCGTGATCTCATATCGAGAGAGCGGAGAACGAAGCGACAAGGGTTTGTATGCAATCCTCACTGTCTTCACAGGAAGTTCTCTGAGAACTCTGGTTATCTTTAATCAGTACAACATTTGAGATCTCATAGAAATCAAAAAAATGGCGCAAGCCTGATGTTTGGTTGAGGGATATTTTATTAATTGCGGTTAGAATTAACTTTTGAAAAGTTTTGAATATTTTTTTTATAGTAAAATTTTAAAACAAAAATTTTATTAATAATCTATTCATTAGTTGGTGACCCATTATTATATCTCTAAATCGTCATTAGAATTTTAGAGAAAACATTATGTATTATTGAAAACCGTATTAGGGATATTTAACTTGGGTCTCTGTACCTAACACAAAGTCATTCAGTTGACCCCAAATCTGTGCTTGAAACGGCTCACTTATTATAAAAATGATGAGAGTCGCAACACTCATCTTGGGCCAATCACAACCATTGACCTTCGTAGAAAAGACAAAAGATTAGAAAAAATTCAACCTGAAGCCGCATCACAGCCGTTGATCTTCTGAGGCCAATCCCTGATCTCACCAATCAAACGGCTGAGACCCTGGTACGAGGACCCACCGACCATGACCGCAGCCTTGGCCTTCTCCCCAAGCTCCCTCGCAATTACCCTTCTCTTCTCCGCTTCCTCGCCGCCGCCCATCATCTTCTCCACCGCCGCCGCGACGTCTCCGGCCTTGACCACCTCCTTCTCCCCCTCCTCCGTGCTCCTGAACCCCTCCCACGCCCTCACCGCCGTCCCGAGCACCTCCACCACCAACTTCTCATTGATGAACTGCTCCGTCGACAGCGGCCACGTCACCATCGGCAACCCGGAGCTCACCCCTTCCAGCACCGAGTTCCATCCACAGTGCGTCACGAACCCTCCGACTGCGTCGTGGCCCAGCACAGCCACCTGCGGGGCCCACCCTCTCACCACCAACCCCTTCTCCCCGAGCCTCTCCTCGAACCCCTCCGGCATCCACTCCTTCTCCTCGCCGTCCTCCCTCACCACCCACAAGAACGGGTGCCCGGCCGCTTCCAGCCCCAGTGCCAGCTCCCTCAGCTGCGCCTCCGAGAAGTAGCACCAGCTCCCGAAGCACGCGTACACCACCGACCTATCCCTCTGTTTCTCCAGCCACCTCAAGCACCGTTCCCTGTTGGCCATAGCTTTCCCGTCCGCCGCGGTGCCGCGTGACGCTTTCTCGCCGCCGTCTGCGAGCGCCACGGGACCGACGAACCACGTCCGCATATTGTCGACCTTGTAGTAGTAGTCGGCGTAGGCGGACTCCATCTCAGCGAAGCTGTTAACGACGACGCCAAGGCTGCCTTTCTCGGCCTCGGTGAGGGCGGACATGGCTTGGGCGATGGCTGTGTTTTCGGAGCGGAGGAAGTCTGGGAGCTCCGGGCGGACCATCTGGACGGGGTGAGGGAGGCCGGGGACAATGAAGGGGTGGACGTCATCGGTGACGGAGAGGTGCGGGAGGTGGCGGATGAGGCTGCTAAGGACGCAGTCGGGGAAGAGGCCAATGGCGTGGAAGCCGATGCGGGGGATGCCGAGGTCCCTCGCGATGGATGTCGTCCAGTAAAAGTGGGTGTCAGAGACTATAGCGTCGGGGTGGTGGAGTCGGAGCAGACGCTCGTGATCGCCAACGGTAAGGAGGGTGGCGGCGTCAATCTTGGGAGCGTCAGCGAGGGGGACAGAGGCGATGTTCTCCGCGCCGGGAGGGAGGCCGACCTCGGCGGAGGGGAAGGGGTAGAGAAGAGTGTGGATCGGGAGGCCACTCGCGGCAGCGCCGTCGATGGTGGCTGAGATGAGTGCGGCATTGGAGGGAGTGACGAGCACGGTGGCATCGACGCCGCGGGCGGCAAATAGGCGCGCGATGTCGACCATGGGGATCATGTGCCCAGTGGCGAAGAAAGGTATGAAGAATACGCGCAGGGGGTGTGGCTCGTGCCCATCGTTGGAGCCCATTGACGATGTCCGGCGGCGATTCACCGACGAGCTTCTTCTTCTCTTCAACCGAGAGACGAGTGAGGAGCAGTCGTAACCTTTGCATATGGAAATGTGATTTTAATTTTTAATATTATAGACGTATCACAAGCACGTGCTGCATGGTAAGTGCCAGAATTGAAGAGTTTTTTACGTGAGACTTGAAAAACAGTGACTAGTTAACCCCACCAACTTTCCAATGTTGGCTAGCCTGTTCTGTGTGACGATTTTTAATAATATTTCATAACTATTGTTTTATTTTTATTGTGCTTATCAACCCAGTTAAATCTCTTAACTAAAAGTTTTAAATATTTTTTAAAAAATCATTTAAAATTTTAAATGAATGACAAAAATATATTTATTTTTTTTCACAGTTGATATTTATCCTTGACTAATAAATAAATAATAATATTTTGAAAGGGTCATAAATAAAATATGATTTTATTAACAGGGTTAAAAGTAAATTGATATTTAATATATAAAAAATAAAATTAATATATGTTATGGGGTGAAAATATTAAAGGACACATGACATTATCGCAAACACTCTGATAAAGCTTCATCTGTCTCCAACGGTGGAGAATAGTTTTCTAGAAAGCCTCGGAAGGTTCTAGAAGATGGAAATTAACTATTTCCAGCAAGGCACCCAGCTTTCTCCAAGCTGGCCCCATGTTATCTTCTAGTTGGTAGCAAATTGTATCCTAGTTGGCCAATGGTCTTAGGACTATATAAGGACCTTAGCTTACTATGAGACTATCTATTATCTGACAACTCGGGTATGCTATCTATGACTCCAATGAGACTGATTGTCTACTTCTGCATCACTTTCACTTGGAATTCTCTTCACTCTCTTTCACTCTCTCTCATGCTCCTCCTTGCTTTCCCCTCCATTTGGAGCCTTTAACTTAAGTATTGGAGGCTACCCTAAGATATGAGCTCTCAACCCCCTATTTCTACAAATCTTTCTCCCAGTGAGGCGTAATCATTGAAGGTCCAATCTATAGACAAGTTGTTAGTCCTGTGAACATAGAATTCATCCGAGAAGTCACCACTACAACTGATCTCTCCCTCAAAATCACTAAAACTTCACAATCGTCACCGACCTCTCTTATATGTTGATCTGGATCTATTTTGATCCCCATGAGGAGCAAATCTCTGAATTAATAGTTGGCACTGTCTGTCGGAAAGCTTGATTGTCTTGATCAAGAAACTGTGAAGCTCTTGGCAATCGTAAAAGGCAAGATAAGTCAGATCCCTGACCAGCTGGACAATAACACCAATGGACGCAATGGCGTCTAAGAAGCTGAAGACCCTCACTAGGACCAACACATGGTCCTCAAAGGATATGTTTAAGACTCAAGGTACCAAGTCCTTGAGGATAGAATCGAGGCACTCACTCGAGCCCTCTAATTAGCGAGGCAACGGATGTCTTAGCTCCCGCCTCTCCCAAGAAACACTATAACGGACTCATCAAACGAGGGATGACGCTCCACTACATGTGCCCGAGAGCCTAAGGGCACGGCTCCGGCCAAGAGGAAAATGAAGCGTAATTCGTTAGCAGATAGGTCTGGATCGCCTCACCCTCAACCTCATCCCGAGAGTTCCGAGATCTCGGCATAAGGTCATATCATGAGAAAGTAGGGAACCATAGAGGTACGTCCTTCGTACAATCTCTCATTTCATACCAGAAATCCTGGAGGCATTGCACCTATCAGATTCAGTATGTCGTCCATTGAGTCTTATAACAACACCTCAAATCGGGTCGATCACTTGGAATCTTTCAAAGCAATGATGTTGCTCTATGGAGTCCAGAACGACATCATGTGTAGAGCATTCCCTTCCACTCTACGAGGTGCGATGCAGATATGGTTCACCAGTATCACCTTAGAGTTCTTCTCCTTATTTGAAGAGCTGAGCAAGCTCTTCATTGGACATTTCATAAGCAGGAAGAAGCAGAGGAAGACCTCAACAATGCTGATGAGAATAAAGCAGCACGAAGTAGAGGGCCTTCGTAGTTATATCCACTGTTTCAACATGGAAACGTTGGAGGTGACTGACCTCAATCAGGGCTGTGTTGTACCTACATTGATGGAAGGGTTGCGTCATCTCCCTTCTAGTTCTCTCTCCTTAAGAAACAGTCGAAAGATCTGGTCGATCTCCTTTCCAAGGTCGAGAAGTACATCATTGCCGAGGAGACCCGAGAAGCCAGAAATGAAGAGGTTAAGCAAGAAAAGCCCAAGTAGGAACGCAACCAGAGCTGATGGCCTCAAAAGCAACCTCAAGAGATCCGTCGATAAGAGGAGTTAGCTCGGTTTTGGAACTATGTTCACTTGAATATCATTAGAGCTGAGATCCTAATATAGATACAAATTGAGAGGATCTTAAGTAGCTGGCCAAGACAAAGCAAACTGGCAGCTCAAAAATTGAAAGAATTTTTATAGATTCCACAAGATCTAGGTCACTATACCAAAGACTGCACTCAATTAAAAGATGAAATTGAAGACATGATCCGATGTGGTCACCTCTCTCAATATTTACAACGAGATCTATACAAGGAAGGTTTGTCATTACAAAAAAGGAATCAACTCTCTGCAGGGATTATGCATTATATCGCTAGAGGCCCATCCAGCTTAGGTAAAAACAACTTGGCCCGAAAGAATTATGCTCAAATGCAGACCTAAGGAGACTACTAGATGTAGAAGTAGCATGCAGAGCCACCAATTTCATTTTCAGATGACAACCTTAAAGGGGTCCATTATCCCCATGATGACGCTTTGGTAGTCACAATGACAATCACCAATGATAAAATCAGTAGAGCTCTCATAGACAATGGAAGCTCATTTGACGTCATCTTTTGGATGCTTACGAGAAGATCGGTCTCAAGCCTGAGATATCGAACCAGTGATGTCGCCATTAGTTGGCTTCACTGGGAGGGGGTAGTACAACTAGAGGGAATGACCATCCTCTCTCTTACTGTTGGAAGTTTTCTCCAATAATCTACAATAATGGTGAACTTCTTGATCATCAAATGCCTATCCAGCTATAATGTTATACTTGGTAGGCCAACCTTGAATGCCCTAAGAACATCCATCTCGACCTACACACTATTGATGAAATTCCCAACGATAGAGCATAGTTACCGAGAAGTCAAGGGTGATCAGTTAACTGCTTGACAGTGTTATGTTACTCTCCTACAAGGAAAAAATGCAGGAGTCCCTAGCTATTAAGATGCAAGGAGAAGCCAAGGACAGGTAATCACATAAAATAACCCCTGTTGAAGGCCTGGACTGACCAAATTAGATTGTTTAGATAGGTACAAAATTATAGGACCACAGGTGGATAAGAGGGTCATGGACACTTTTCCCCTTAGTGGCAACAAACTATTGAAGAAAAGATCAACAAGCTGCTCATAGGAGGCTTTAACCGAGAAGTCGAATATCCGGAATTGCTCATCAACGCGGTTTTGGTAAAAAAAAAGCCACCGAGAAATAGTGCATGTGCATAAACTTCATGGATTTCAATAAGACATGTCCAAAAGATAGCTTACCTCTCCCCATGATCGAAAAGATGGTCGATTCGACTGCTATATATGAGTTGTTGAACTTCCTAGATGTCTTCTCAGAATACAACTAAGTCAAGATGACCAGGTCAAATGAAGAGAAGAGTTCCTTCATCACAGACAATGGGACATATTGCTACAAAGTTATACCCTTTGCACTAAAAAAATACCAGCACAACCTTCCAGAGACTGGTAAACAAAGTCTTTCAGAAACATATCGAAAGGAACATCAAGATGTATATTGACGACATGCTAGCAAAGAGTGAAAAAACATATCAACATACCACTACCATAGAGGAGACCTTCTGAGTTTTTTAAGAATATGGAATACACCTTAACCCGAGTATGTGCGCTTTTGGAGTACGATCAAGGAAGTTTCTTGGATTTATGGTCACTAAAAGAGGCATCAAAGCAAATAGTGAGCAAAATCAGAACCATCCTAGAGATGAACTTCCCCATGACTATTAGAGACATATAGCGGTTGAATAGGAGATTAGCCTCCTTGGGTCAGTTCAATTCAAGATTGAGATACAAAAGCCTCCCTTTCTTTCGAGCTCTCCGGAAAGCCCCTAGGGTCGAATAGACCAAGGAGTGGAAGAGAGTTTTCCAATAGTTGAAACAATATATGAGCTCTCTGGCCCTGTTGGCAAAGCCAAGTCACAGAGACGAGCTCTATGCATATCTGACCTCTTGACCCATGTAATCAACTTTGTCCTTTTGAAGGAAGAGGAAGGAATCTAGAAGCCTGTGTATTATATATATAAGCAAGGTCCTTAACAACCCATAGTCTAGAAACCTCCTAGTAGAGCAGCTAGCATATGCTCTAATCACCTCAGCTCGTTGATCCATGCTTATCGGATTACTATCCTCACTGATCAGCCTTTAAAGCAGGTCCTGTAACTCCCCAAGATTTTTGAAAGGCTAACCAAGTGGGCAATCGAGCTCAATGAGTTTGATATTGATAACAAGCCCAAAACTATAATCAAAGCTCAGGGGCTTGTAGACTTTATTATGTAGCTTACTGTCTCGAATGATCACAACTCTCCCAAGTTTGAGAAGAAAGTCAGTTTGTGCGACCCGATCTTTGGATTCTATATGTGGATGGGTTGGCCATTGAAAATGACTCTAAAGTTGGCTTAATTCTGAGGTCTCCAAAAGGATAGAAGACATCTACTACCCTCAAGTTCGACTCCGGGGCAATGAACAATAAGGCTGAGTATGAGGTACTGATTATCGAAATACAGCTAGCCCTTAGTCTCGGAGTTTAGAGCCTACCTACTTACATAGATCACTCTTAACTAGTTGTTGGATAAATGAGCTTGGAATTTAAGACCTGAGATGAAAACATGGTCAAGTACAATGTTGTGGTAAAGGGGCTCGCTTTGAAGTTTAGGGAGTTCCAAATCACCAAAATTCCTGGAGCAGATAACAAGGAGGCCAATTTCCTTTCAAAGCTTATCTCCTCTCCTTCCACAAACCTGAGTTAGCCTATCAACCTGCTGCACCACTCTAGCTGAAGCATTGAAAGTCAACTAGAAAAATATGTCTAAGAGATCCAAGAGGAGCCAAGCTAGCTTGACCTTATCCAAGATTATATGAGGGAAGGATCTCTACCAGCCTACCGGAAAGAGACTTGGAGGATTCTCGACAAGATGGCCTGCTTGTTGCCCAAGAGGTCGTATACTCTATCTTATCTGAGATGTCTTGGCTCTTCTGACACTGATTACGTACTAAAGTACATGAAGGAATCTGCGACAACCATCTCAGAGTTAGGTCACTAGCTTATAAGGCCCTCATATAGGAGTATTACTAGCCCACTCTAACATAGGATGTTGTCGCTATAGTTTAGAAATACAATCTTTATCAGTATCACTCGAGGATCCAGCTACACATGACTACTTAGCTGAACTCTATTGTGAATAAGGCCATTTTCTATGTAGGAGAATAGATAACCTCGAGCCTTTTCCTATGGTGACCCAATAACTGAAATTCCTGATCGTCGCCATAAACAACTTCACCAAGTGGGTGGAAGTTGAACCTCATGCAAATATCACATAACAGGCTTGTAGAGACTTAATTTAGAAGCTCATCATCTGTAGATTCAACATCCCAGTCGCCTTAGTCATCGATAACAAGTGACAATTTGATAACTAGAAGTTCAGAGAATTCTATGCTGAGCTGGGTATCGAGGTGAGATTGACCTAGGTAACTCATCCTCAGGCCAATAAATTGGTTGAGGTCACCAATAGGACTATCCTTCAGAGCCTTAAGACCAAAGTCCAACAGGCCAACTCCAACTAAGTATATGAGCTCCTTGGCACTTTATGGGTATATTGGACAACTAGCTGAACCTCCATTAGAGAAACTTCATTGAGCTTCAATTTCGAAGTAGAAGTTGTGATCCTCATGGAAATCAGGATGCCTATGTATCGAAGCAAGGCCTTTGATCAAGAAGTGAATGACGATGACATCATAGGAGAGCTGGATCTCCTCAAAGAGAAATTGGACAAAGCAAGTCTTAGAGCTACAGCTTACTAGCAATGGGTTCCAACCAGGAGATCTCATATTATGGAAGAACATCTTCGAAGGCAATAAGAGTCATACTTGGAAGCTGACTCCTAATTGGGAAATGCCTTATATTGTAAATGAAATTGTTCGACCTGGCACTTATAAGCTAACAGACAGGGGGGTAGTTTGCTTAAAAGGCCTTTTCATGTCTAGCACCTGAGGTGCCATTATTAATGATTACAATGAATTTTTTCTCCAAAAACCATCCACTATTATTATGCATGTGTTATCAACCAATCATTGAGGCCTCAAACCAAAGGGCTATGTCCAATTCATAGCCAAGTAGATTGATTGTCACTACTTTCACCAAAAGTCTTTGTCCAATCTGGAGCCAGGCTAACTGGTTGTCACTACTTGTGCTAAAAGTCTCCATCTAATCCGGAGCCAAGCAAACTGGTCGTCAATACTTGCATGAGCCCTTCACCATTCTAAGGGAAAGAATTCGGTTCCCATAAATCAGATCGCTCCCATCCCTTTTTCAGGGCGATTAGAGGTTAATTGTTAAAACCCTTAGAACCTAGACACAGATTCAGTCTTTCAGGATCAAATTACCCCTGTCTCGTTCTTAGGTACGCAAAGGTTTATTGCCAAAACACAGAATACTTCCACAGGAGCGGCCATTTTCTGAGTGCCCTTTTTAGGGCTTGACTTCTCAACTTATTTCAAAGTGCCCTTTTTAGAGCTGGACTTCTCTACTGAATTCATTCTTAAGGGATCAAGTCACACTCGTCCCTTTTAGGGCACACTGATGTTAACTGCTTAAATCGTGTTGACCTCAACTCAAACGACCATCTTCAATGTGCCATTTTTAGGGCCAGGTGATTCGGCTCTTTTCAGCGCACAGATTAAGTTTTAAGGGATCAGGTTGGACCCTCCCCTAAAAGTATACAGATGTTGACTGCTAAAACCCTTAGGACATTTTAGGGTAGGTAGATAGTGATTGTTAAAACCCAACCGACCTCAACTCGAACAGCTCTCTTCAAGGCGCCCTTTTTAGGGCATGACAATTTGGCTTTTTTCATGGCACCCTTTGTAGGGCACGAAACTAATCCATTGTGGCTAGATTATCACCCTATCAAGAGTAGAAATGATAATCCATAAGGCCAATTGGATCTCTTATTTTTTGGTCTTTTTTAGGACCCAAGGAGAAGAACAGAAGAACCTGAGCACTCATCTCTCTCTTTTACAAGACGTGAATCATCGTCTCCGAGCTCTAAGAACTATGTTCTTAATTCATGTCAGTCCTGGTTGGATTTAGCAAAGTGAACCATGGAAGCCTGAAAGATTATTAGACGTAAAGTCAGTTGTATTGGAGAAGCTAAGTCTAAAAGTCAACAACTAAAAGGCGCAACAAGTAGCCATTTATAAAGACAAACAACTCAAAGAAAGAAATCATACAACAATGACACAAGTAGAGAAAATTTTTTATTGATAACTTTGTGAGAATGTACATGTACAAAAGAAAATATATACAAAGGCTATCAAAGAAGTGAGGTTGATTTTTCAAGCTTAGCATGAAGCGCTTTGGCCTTAGTCAAAGCTGACACCTTTGGCCCCACCTTGGCTCGATTAGTGTCATAAAAAAGAGGAACATTCTACCTATTTCGCCCAATAAAACCTTGTAGTTTGCTGCCATTGCAAAGATACACAAAGGCATCTCTACACTTCAGAGATCTTCACTTATGAAAAAGTCTAGACAGAAGCCTTACAAAAGGATGAATGTACATCGTGGGAAATTAAGGGTAGAGGCTATTGACTTGATACCATTACCCTACTCTCTAGAAGGTTAGGGAAGAACCTTCATTACTTTAGTTAAGTAAAACTGATAGTTTCCTCATATGGCAGTAGAGAAGAAAACGGAGATATGCGAGTAAAACCTTAGCCCTCTATTATAGGCAGAACTTCCAGACACATTTTCTAAGAAAGTAATTGGTAAAGATTCGACTGATCAAATAGCTCTTCAAACAGATGCGCCCTCAAAGGGCCAAAAACTCTTAGATACTTCAGGATTTATTCTAGCGGGGGCCCACAATCTCCTCTGAATATTTTCATAACTTTTCAAATGAAGGCGCTTCTGAAGCTTAAATGTCGTATGCCTCAACAGTTACGGCTTGTCAATCGAGGTTGATACAAAGCGCCAAACTAAGACAACTCAGTCACATCCCAAAAAAGAAGCTCGTAGAAAGACATCCAAGAACTTCTGTTGGATCAGATCATACCATCGACCAACAACCAAACTCCTTAGGATAAGTCAAGTTGAAGCCCGGTCGGCCTAGAGAGTTGGGAGGCAAGTGTTTTGGAATGAAATATCAAAGTACACGTGGAATGATCACAAATGCTCGGATGAAGGTTTAACTATCAATATAACCAACTGCTCATCTGATGGTGGTGACTAGCTTTCCAAAAGGCCCTATAAAAATATAAAACCTGGTAACTAACTATCTCTAGCTTGGCGCTTAGTTGTCTCCAAGCTGGCGCTCTGTGGTCTTCGAGTTTGCAACCAATTATCTCCTAGCTGGCCAATAGTCTCAGGATGATAGAAGGAGGACCTCAGCTAACAATGAGGCTTTCTGGTATCTAACAACTCGGATACGTTACCTAAGACTCCACTAAGACTAATCGCCTACTTGCTTCCCTCTCACTTGGAATCCTCTCCACTCTCTTCCAATATTTCTCGCTCCCCTCCATTTAGAGTCTCTAACTTAAGCATTGGAGGCTATCCTGGGTTATGAGTTCTCAACCCTCCTCTCTCTACAAATCCTTCTCCTAGTGAGGCACGATCCGTGAAGGTTCGATCTTTGGGCAAGATGTTGGTCTTGTGAGCATGAAGGAGTTCATCCGAGAAGTCGTCAACCACAGTTGATCTGTCCCGTAAAATCACTAAAGCTTCGTAATTATCACCGACCTCTCTTACCAGCTGATCTAGATCTGTTCTGATCCCTAGGAGGAGTAGATCTCAGAATCAACAACCTATATTTTAATGTAATTTGTAATGACATGCATTAAAAAATAGAAAAGTTATTTATAAGATATTCAAAGTAAAATAGAATAATTATATTTTCATTAAAATAATATGTAAAGAATATCATAAACTAAATTTGAGTACATAATATTCCTTTTGAATTGTTAAATTACTCAGTTCAGAATGTGAAAGATATTGTATTAAAAAGGATATAATATATTAAAAGGTCAAAATGGTTACTTTACATATATAGTAACCTAATGTTTTACATCTAATCTAGGTTAAAATATAAGAGTTTGACCCAGGAAGTAGCAAGTAGAACAAATATAAAGCAGGGCGTTATGAGGTTGAGGCTTTGGGTTGAATATGTGTCTTAATAGATGAATTTTGAACAGGTTCAGCTCTATTTCTTATGAGTTGTATAACTTGTATTTGCTCACTTAGATTATGCATGTTATATGTGATTTTGGTAGGTTTAGGCATTAATTCGACCATTTTATGATTGTATAAGGAAAGGTCATTTCTCGGCCACCAATAAGAGCTACACAAGGAAGGAAAGACCAAGGAGCAAAGCATAACGAGCCGCTATCAGAGCAAGTCTACATCCAACAGAAATGACAGTGTGCAACGCACCACTCATAGTTAGGACGTGTCGCTAATCATGTTGCAGGAGACTGAATGAGGCTGAGATTTTGCTATGCATCACTTAATTTTATGCGATGCGTCGCCAACGTGTAGCAGCTCGGGAGATGGAGATTTGTAATGTATCGTTTAGCTTTGGGCGAAGTATTGTCTCCGCCTATGTGCATATGTAGTTACCTAGCATGTCGTGAATACCCCTTGGCCTCTAGTTTGATATCCACTACCAACAAGAGAGAAAATCTTCATCATGTCCAATATCATACAACCCTAGATTCTTATATATGAGTGCTTTCCTTGAACTCTTCTTTATTTACATTCCTAGGAATTAGTATAGTTTAGCTTAACTTTAGGTTATTTTAATTCCCTTATAGCTTAATCAACCATTGAAGGTTCAGAGGCTCTGCTTCAATTAACTTCCCACTCCCTATGAATTCAACCTCATACTTACCAGAATTTATTATTTTGACCAACGCTTGTGTGCGGAGGCTGGGTGCTTGCATTCGTCGACCATCAACTATGCCTTCAGATGTGGATTCTTTAGGTCTTTCCTTTCGTAGAATTAGAAATGAGAGTTTCTTCTCATCCGGTTCCTCGTAATTGGGTTGAGGAAGTTTTATATTCTGAAAGCTGACACTTTGGCAGATTGCTTTGCCCTAATCATCTTCAGTGCAAGAGTGCTCGATTAGTTTTGTTGATGTTGAGATCTACTCTTTCTGGAATTAGAACATATCTAGATCAACGGACGAGAGAGATTGGTGAACGTTGCAGTTCTATGGTTAGTTTTGAGGGGAAGATCGATTGTGATAGACAACTTCTCGAGTAGACTCCTTCATGTTCCACAGGATTAATGTTTCACCCAGAGACTAGCTTCTAGGGATCACATCCTCTCTCCATTCAATATGAACAGAGAGAGATGGTGGACCATTCTGATGTATCATCCTTGTTGGCAGGGGAAAAGTGCGGGATCCTCTCTCCGTTCAATATGAAGCTGCTATTTATAAAGGACTTCATCACTAATAGTTTCAGTCACTTGGTCATATCAGTTGCATTAAACAAAAAGAATTAAACAACCAATATCTTGAATTAGTTTTGTTGATTCTAAGATCTGCTTCTCCTGGGATTAGAAAAAAATCTAGATTAATAGATGAGAGAGATTGTTGAAGTTTGCAGTGCTTCAGTTGATTTTGAGGGAGAGATCGGTTATGATAGACGGCTTCTCGAGTAAACTCTTTCGTGCTATACCGGATCAGTTCTTCGCCTAGAGACTAACTTCCAAGGATTGCACCTCACCGTGAGAAGGAACTATAGAGGAAGAAGGTGCGAGTTCTCGTGCTCTGGGGGAGCCTCTGACACTCAATGTTGGGACTTTGAATAGAGAGGAGAACAAGGAGGAGTCCAAGGTAGTGCTCAAGTTAGCGCTTAATCTTTGTGGAGACCAAGGGAGCGTACCAGATATCAGATGTCTTCTTAGTGAACCGAGGACCTCCTTATATAGCCTAGAGACCGTTGGCTAGCTTAGAGACAGCATACTGCCAATATAGAGACAATTAGTTGCCAACTTTTAACTCCTTTTGGAATCCAATCTCCATCGTATGATAACCATATGGTTATGATGATAGTTTATATCTCATCTGAGCACTTGTGATCATGCCATATGTCCTCAGATATTTTTTCACATAACACTTTCCTTAAACTCTCAAGGCTAACCAATCTTTAGCTCGGCTCAGCCTGGAGAGTTCAGTTGTCAGCATGATCTGATTTGGCAGGAGTTCTCAGCTTCTTGTCTATGAGTTATTTTTTAGGATATGACCGAGCTAACAAGTTTGGTGCTCCATATCAACCTCAATCGCGGGGTCATGATTTTCAAGGGATAAGTCATTCCAGCTTTCAAATAGTCATCATTTGAAAAGTTATGACAAATATCTGAGGAGGGGATGATGGGTGCATCTCTTGATAGGATCATCTCAAAGTATCCAGAGGTGTGCCTTATGTATTACTAATCGATGGGTACGTCCATGGGATTCCATCTAATTACCCCCTAAGAAGCATGTCTATGAGTACTGCCTATAAATAAGGTTGTAGAAGGCTAGGGTTTTACTTTTGTTGCTACTTAAGAGAGCCTCTAATCTTTCCTCCGAGCAGCCTTTCTCTATCTTCTCTACCATGGTAATGGAGGTCCTTCTTTTAGCTTCTAGGGAGTAAGGTTTCGAGGTTAAGTCAATCCACTCTTCTTTAAGCCTTTCTGAGATTCTCTAGGGAGGTAATGGCTTCGTTATCCTTTCTTCATTTAGGTATAGGCTTCCAAACCCCAGTGAGCGAGCCAACACTCCTAGGCCTGAAGAGTTGATTGTGTACGTAGAGTCTTTTAGGGCTAGTTTTTGTCTTCCGATTCCACTTTTGTTTTGTGTGATTTTATCTTGCCATAACCTAACCCTTGCTCAACTTGTTCCAAACTCGTGGAGGATCCTCTGTGGCTTTGTTATCCACTTCCTCCACCCTGGTCTACAACCTTCTCTTTGTTGGTCTGCCTTCTGTTTTATTTGAAAAAGCATTCGAACTTCAGAGATTGGTATTATTTTGCTACCTAAGCTTGTAGATCTTTCTTAGGGAAGGCCCCGTCTACCATCCATCATAAGAAGACAAGGTTCTTTTTTGTCTCCTGTGAGTCTGGGTGGTTGGTCCCGACCTTATGGGACCCCCCTCTCCCCAATGTAGATTCTTTTTTCAATCCTAAGATGTACTCTAATAAGGAGGAATAATTATCCTTCCTCCAAAGTAGTGAATCCCCTCCTTTAGCCATGTTGATCTTTCAAGCAAACCTTCGAGATGTTGGACTTTTTCTTCATGCGAGTAGGATGCCTTTTCACTGTGTATTAGCTTTTTTTTTCAAATTGAACCGACTTGCTGATCTACTATTTACAGTAAATCTAATGGATAGGTGCCTTTTTATTCAAAGCCTAAAGAAGAAGTTAAGGGACTCCCCTAGCTCGTCAGCTCCTCAGTAATGAAAGTTCATTGCAGAGGAGCAGGTGTGTTTGACCAAGAGGCCTCGAGCTCAACCTGAGGCCTTAGCAGTATTGATGGCCCCTGTGGTTTAGGGAGCATACATTATGGTTGATCTGGTTCCTAGACCTCCATACTTCGAGTTATTCTTTCGGTGGAGTTGAACGTCGAGCTAGGCATCCCCTCAACCACTTCCATTCCAACTGTGCCGGGGTCTGAAGGTCCCTCAACTTCAAAAGATGAAGTCTCAATTTCCGATAGTGTCGAGCTAAAGTCCTTCCTCATCGACAAGGTGGCAGTTGCTGAGTCCTTTGAAGTCATTTTCCTAAAATCTGACCTTGCTACCTTTCGAGGCTTCAACAAAGAGGAAAAGGCTTCATGACTTACTTTGACAGGGATGATGGTATGACCTTAATAATCACTTTCTCCTTTAATCCTTGGTTTTCTGCATTCCGATCATTGACAAAGTATCTTTTGATCACTTAATTCGGTCTTCTAATGGCCCACATGGCCAAGCAACTAAGGAGGTCATGCTCCAGGACTCCTCCCGAGAACTACTAAAGAAGAACGAGGCTTGCTTGGCCCAAATAAGAGCTGAGAACTTCGAGCTGAAACTCCAGAAGATTGACCTTCAAATAGTTGCCGAGGTCGAGAGAAGGGGCAGGCTTCAAGTTCTCGATGAAATATTAAAGTACATCTAAGATCTCCTATGAGATTCTAAAGAATACAACCGTTATTTGGAGAAGGAGCGGGAGGTCACGGTACGTCAGGTAGTTGAGGCGTCTTCGGAGAAGATGGTAACTGACTTTACGTACACTGATGAATATCATGAAGAGCTCCAGGCTTTTGGAATGGAAGTTATGGAGAACTTTAGTGATTCTCAGGTGTCTCGGGGATGAAATTTGGAAGGCTGGAGGTACACAGGTACTTGAGAGGAGGCGTGAAAAGACAATGGTCGACTTCAAGAATTCGAGAGAGTTCGAAATAGAGGTTGTCAACCATGCCACCACAAGAGTAAAGGAGGGCTTCAAACTCTTCAAAGAAATCGCCCTTGAACATCCTTAGCTAGACCTTGTCTCTTTGGACTTGGGTTGTGTTTGGTTGGGAGTTATTCCCACTTGGGATTATGAATAAGTTTTAAAAAGTTTTGAAATTTTTGGAGGAAAATTTTAAAGTAAATGTATTAATGATAAGATAATAATGTGTTAACTATATATTGATGGGTTATATTTTTAAATCTTAATTAAGGATTTTGGCGGGAAAATTTTTTTCATTGAAAACTGTGTTGGGGTTATCCCTTGGGGATAACCCCCAACTACACAAGGCCCAAGGGTCCTCTTTAATATCTGTCCCCTACTCCTGAGGAGGGCACAACTAATGCTGAAGCCGTGGTCACTGTTGACCCGATGGTACTAGCTTTAGTTGAACTTGAGGCATCAACTTTAGTGGGACCTGAGGTGTTAGCTCCAACAGTGGTCTAGGCAACTATCCTTGTTAAAGCATAGGCGTCTCTCGCAGACCCTCAAAATAAGCCTTGTCAATTTTTTTCTTTTTTCTTTTGTACATATACATTTCCCACAAGGTTATTAATAAAGAAATACTTTCTTTACTTGTGTTATTAAATGGTTGTTGTATGATAGGCTTCTCTAAATTGTTTGCCTTTGGGAATGACTAAGCGTTGTGCTTTTAGTTGTCACCTTTTAGACTTAACTTCTCCAAGGCTATTTAGTTTAAGTACAGTAGTCTTCTAGGCCTTCATAGTTCATATTTCCAAATCCGACCAGGATTGATATAAACTGAGAACATAGTTCTTCTAGCCTTCTTCTTGGGTCCTAAAAAAGACCAAAAATAAAAAAATCTAATGAGTTTTACTAATCATCGTTTCTACTTTTGAATGGACGATGATTTGGCTACAATGTATTAGTTTTATATCTTGAAAATATCGCTCTGAAAAGAGCTGAATATTCAAACCTTAAAAAGGGAGACTTGAAGAGAGTTGTTTGTGTTGATGTCATTAGAGTTTTAGCAATCAGCATCTGTGTGTCTCATATCTCCCTCCACCTTGATGAATTAGATTTGTGATCTTCTAGATCTCTATGGCTCTCTCATAGAAATCGGGATATAGAGAGAGAGAAGAGAGAAAGTATGAATATTCTTTTCTTACTTTTTTTTCCCACCAAAATCTTTAATTATAATTTAAAAATATAACCCACCAATATATAAAAACATATTACTATCTTATCATTAATATTTTTGGTTTAAAAATTCCCTCTAAAAATTTAAAAATTTTCAAAATTTATTTCTATCCCCAATTGAATCAAACATGACGAAATTCCAAAGAGTTGGCTTTTATGGTGAGTATTGATGTGCATTCTCCAAAGTTAATATAATAAAATATTCAATTATCATCTAAAACAATAATCTATAATCTTATAAAAAATGGAAAAATAGATCTCCTTGAAAATCATGAAAACGAGCACATGGGTTATTGACTTTCGTGTGATCATAATTGTTGATAATAGAATAGATTCATTGATTGAATATTTATAGTTTTTAGTTTACATTATTGAATTATTATCTAAACTTATATCTATATTCTTATAAAAAAAGGGAAAATTATTTTTAGGTCCCTAGAAGTTTGCAAACTTCCCAGACAGTCTCTCTGACAAAACAGTTTCCCAGACAGTCCCTCCTTTTTGATTTTGTTACTTTCCACCCCTCCTGATTGACACTGACAGTTGCTTTTGACTGTAATCCCGATTTTGCCCCTAGTGATGGGGGAGAGAGATGATTGTTTTCCCGCCAAAGTGCACATCCCATCTTCACCCTTTTCCAATCTTTTATCTTATTTTTTATTTCAAAACAAAACTGGTGACAACCTGTAGGTTTATCTGACGTATTTATATATGTATTATTTTTTTATCATTATTTATTTATTTATTTATTTTTTATACAAAACCGTGACTCATAACTATGTAATATAATATAATATAATATATATTTATAATATCCATAATTCATGCCCTATTGTTTTTCATATTTGCACATAAGTCCTTGCATTTTAAACTTTTTACATGTAGGTCCCTCACTATAGAGAGATGCAAATTTCACTTTAGTCCTCAAACTTTTCTAAAATTACAATGAAGTCCCAAACAACCCAACTAGCCCTAATTAAAGCATTCTCCAATTAAATCTCTCTTCTCACACAAAATCTTATAAACTCCAAATACGACTATACGAGGAACTTCTATAATTATCTAATTAATTAAAGAAATTAGAAAACATGTATTTTAATAAAAAAAACTCAATTCGATCCAACCTTGGGGACTTTCACTTATTAACCAAAGAGTTTAGGAAGATAATTAGACAACTAATAACCTAAAAATCTCCGGATTTTACACTCGTGCCCAGCTTTTTTCTGCTCTTCATCTTCCTCAAACCTTTTGTTCCCTTTTGTTTCCCTTTTTGTTCCATTTTACGTTGTATTTGTTTAACAGTCCGACTTTCCGCTTAATATATTACAATCTCATTTAATTCCCCCAAAGCCCTTTTCTATTTATCGAGGCTTAAGGCTCCGTGTTGCGACCATTTAATTCTCGCTAACGGTTTTTTCCATTTACGAGGCTTTGGCGCCAATTTCTTTCGTTACATGTAGGCGGGCGAAGTTATAACTACACTTCCCGGAATGCCTTACCCGAAGCGTCGCGTCAATCATCCCGCGTTGCGCTTTTCTCTTTAAGTAACACTCGATAGGGGCACGACCTCCTCACTCTTTCCTTTGCCTTTTTCCCAGGTCATCCCCATTGATCCTCACAAGTTGAGCAGATCGTCTCCCCATAAAGAGAAGGAGGAGCCGAAGGAGAAGGGGGAACCACCCCTCAAAAGGATCAAGGAGGACGCAATGGCACCCGGTAAAGATACTGATTGAACAGGAAAACCTACTCTTCCGGTCCGGACATGGACCCTTTTTGTTTTTCCTTTCTTTGTTTTCATCATCCTTTTTCTATTTTTATTTATCTTGTTTTTCTTTTGCATTTTATTTCCCTTGGTGTATTTTCTTGATTAATGCAATAGTTTTCTTCTTCTCCTCAATTTGTGGATTGTTAAACGTTAATACTTTCTTTCACGTTCCGGTTTAATATTTAAAGTTCCCGTGTAATTTATAACTGTACCGTTTAATATTTAACGTTCCCGTCTAATATATAATTTTCCCATTTAATATTTTATTTTTCCGTTTAATATGGCAAGTTCCGCTTTAATATAACCTGTTTTCAATTATTATTTCAGGCTTCCATTAATCTTAATATGACAAGCTTATCTTTATCATACGAGTGTTAAAAATTAATACATTCTAACATGCAGAAGCATTTGTAATTATATACATTGGAAGCATTAATGTTTGTTAAACGAAAAACAAAGTTTGTTAACACACCGCTCACGTATGTTCAGTACGTCTTTGCTTGAGGATCTGCTCTATGAACCACATGACATATATAGGGCAGTTATTGTTACTGGTCAACGGGTATTCCTGAGTTTCGCAATCTCCATACTCGTTTGTGATGCAGTTGTCGAAGAGTTCCCCCTGATATAAGAATAAGGACCATTTAGAAAAATCCAAATCCAATGAAAATTAAAATCAGTCAGTCACTCGTATTACCATTTCCCGGGACGGTTGCATTGTATACAGGGATTCTCTATGAGGTGTAGTGAATATATTAAGGGAAAACTAAGGAAACTTCGTATTTCAAATGAAAACGCATTATTAATGAAAACTTAGTGTATTAAACAAAAACTTAGTATATTAAAAGAAAACTTAATATGTTAAATTAAACCGTATTATGTTAAATAAAAACATAATATTTTAAACTAACACTTAGTATATTAAAGGAAAACTAATAATGTTAAATAGAAACTCCAAATACTAAACAGAAACTCCGAATGTTAAACGAAATCCTTTACTATGTTCACGTCTTCATTCTCCACGTTCAAAGATATCGGTGGCGGTACCGACGGTTCATTGATCAGAATCGTGGGTGGTACGGTTGTTCAGCTTGGGCGGCCATTAGTGCCAACGTAATATCAGTGGGTTCAGGGTCTGAGGTGGCCGACAGATATGTATGGTCGCCCAGTGGTTCATTGATGGCAGTGGTCGGTTCAGAAGTTGGTGGTTCAGTGTCGGGGGTCAGCAGTCGCTTGTCAAGATATTTGGGGATGGGCTTTAAGTTCTTCATCTTTAGTGATTCAATTACGCTGCCAAGTGTGGCCATGCCGTCGTCATCGTCGTTATCTTCAACATGGGCTAACACAGATGGACTTCGGTTAAGGTGGACTTCTGCTTTTTTTTTTCCCTTGCAGGATATCCTCTTCGATATCTTCTCTTTTGGGAGAGCAGCCAATGATCGAGACTGGTCACGGCCGCGACCGGGTCTCAGAGGCGATTTTTTCTCTTCGCTTCCCAATGGGTGGGGATGATGCCTGTGGCGCCGCCATCTCCGAAATTGGTGCCATAGGTAGGGGTGAAATCGGTTCGGTTTGGGTCAGTTTGAACGAATTTCCAAACCAAACCGGTATTTTTCTGTTTGAAAAAAATCAAACCAAACCGGACCGAATAATTTGAAAAGTGAAACCAAACCAAACTTGTTCGGTTTGCGGTTCGGTTCTGTTTGAAACGCGGTTTGAAAGATAAAATAATTGCATGTCTATTCTCTCATCACATCTCTAGCACATCTCTCACACCGGTGCTCCGTTCGGGCTGAAATTTTGTTTTGGGGCCTTAGTTGGTATTTCAAACAACGTTGTGAGCCACTTTCTCAAAATGCCACCTTTTCAAGGTGATGTAATAGAGACATATGGCATAGACGCGCCTCGAGCTACCCCGTGCATTCTCCGGTGTGTGAGAAAAGAGATTTAATTGGAGAATGCTTTAATTAGGGCTAGTCGGGTTGTTTGGGACTTCATTGTAATTTTAGAAAAGTTTGAGGACTAAAGTGAAATTTGTATCTCTCTATAGTGAGGGACCTGCATATAAAAAGTTTAAAATGCAAGGACTTATGTGCAAATATGAAAAACAATAGGGCATGAATTATGGATATTATAAATATATATATATATTATATTATATTATATTATATTATATTGTATTGGGTGGGCCCAACAACCACATTGTTTAAAATCCATACATTGGGTGAGCCCCAGCCACCACTTTCTTTTAATTTCATGCTTTGGAGGGCATTTTCGTTATATTGGATTTTGACTTACCCACTTTGTTTTAAATCAATGCATCTGGGGAACCGCTCTGACAATGTTTTAATTCATGTTGTGAAGGGCATTTTTGTCATATAATGTCAAAAGTACGTTTGTTAGTGGATGAAAGGGTCTAAAATTCATTATTTGTAAAGGGAGGGATGGTTTGGGAAAGGGAAACTTAAAAGGGACTTTTTGTTCATTTTGAAAACTTGGAGGGACTTTTTCTACCATTCCTCTATAAAAAATTGAAAATAGATCTCCTTGAAAATAGAGATAGATGAAGACGAGCACATGGGTTTTTGATTTGCGTGTAATCATTACTCCTGAAAATAAGATATTTTTTGGATAAATAGCATACTTTACTCTTGTTTCAAATTATACATAAAATTTCAATTTACATAAAAAATAAATATTAAATTTTAATTTAATTGCACCGACAGTATATTTAGGGCATTCCGGTGAGAATCTGTTAATGTGGACGTCTGAATGCACGTGTGGATGCCAACAATTCATATCATCTGCACACATAGACAGTGCTATATCAACGACTTATATATGTGACATTTACTAACACTATATAGGACACCACATAGGACGTCACATAGAGAGGTCGTTGTTTGTTGGAACGAATGTGGCACCATTCACATGCGCATATGACGTGGATCGTTGGTTTCCACACATGCATTCCGGTATCAATGTCACTTGATTTTCCCACCCCTCTTCCATTCGATCTTCGGTAAGTGTTAATATGTTAATTATAGATCTGAAAGTGTTGATTATGGAAGTTAACAAGTTTAATTAGGGAATTAATGGATTGGAACATTCTATTGATGCACTGCAAGAATTGAAGGCAAATCGAGACGAGATAACCGCCACCCTAATACTTGGTGAAATGAACACTCTCTCTAATGTTTGAATGTTTGAATGTATGCATGAAGGGGGTTGTGACGGTTTTAAAAGTTCATGTATGTAATGGATGTGTAAATCATGTTAATGAATGTATGATTGTATGATTGTATGATTTTGGGGCCCTCCAAATAAAGGAGGTGCTGCCGAATTTTCGTTGAAAATCTTAAGTAATTAAACTTGATTATTCTCCCATGATCTTATTTAGCAATTAATCATTTATAAAGAGCATGATAGAAACTTTTAAATTGTACATAAGATGATTAGAGCTAAACCCCCTAATTAAGCAAATCCGTATTTCCATTCTTTAGAAATATGAATTTTAAGTTAAGAGAAATCATACTTGATTTAACTTGATGGAAATCATCGTACCCTAACGAGTCTAATTAGAGTATAAGATAGGAATACGGATTCCGTATTCTTAAACTTTCATATTTATTTTATCGTATTCCTAGCGATAGAACTAAAGCTATGGAGGGTGAGGATAGTATTTATGAGATTTAGAAACACGTATTAGACTTTAAGTAAAAATCATGTTTAGAGAGATAAAAGAGTTAATTTCATATTTTTACCGTATTCTACTTAGTTTAAATTAGAGTACGGGTTAAGAATACGAATTCCGTATTTATAGAATTTGTATATTGATTCTAGGAAAGGTAAAAGTCTCAGCGGAAACAAAAAATAAATAAATAAATAAATAAATGGGTCCCAAATGCCCTACAAAAGCCGGCCTATAAATAAAAAGTCTCTCACACCAAGAAATAGGAAGAGATCCTCGGACCTTAGCAAAATACCCCGACCCTCGTACGGCTCCTGAGCTCAAGTCTCCCACTCTTCAGGATCTGGAAAAAAAAAAAAACAAGTGCGTGAGCTTTCGAATGAAAAGCCCAGTAAGTACCCCTGCGGGGTTCAAAATCATAATATCAATGAAAATGATAAAACAAGTCAAACAACGGGGACATGGGTCTCAAATCCATCCCTAGGAGTCTGCCACAAACAAGAATGACGGTACGACCCCTAACTACAATAGCTATCGAGCTCTATAACGAGTTCCAAAAGAAAGCTCGTCAAGACGTCTCCCCCGACTAGCATCATTAGCAACTTGCTGGATCTCGATCCTCCGGTCGTGCGGCCCTCAGGTCGCATGTTGGTAGCGCCACCTCTCGTACGTGTCAACACGGCCAGCGAACCATCCCCACTGATGGACAGGACAACCAGAGTATCGTCCCTCTGGCATGGCAAGCCGAAACGCAGGGGTGCCCCGTCCCTGAACGTTTCCCAAACAGAGCCCCCACGCTCCACTGAAATCTGGGTTGAAGACCAAACAACAATGTAGGGATACCAACATCCCGAAACAACCAAGCATGCTCAAAAGAATTCAAAGCAAATAAGGAAAGTATGTATGGTCTCAAAATGGTAATAATATCAACAGCATAATACAAGCAAAGCCAAAGATACTCCAAAGAGTGGGTACGAGGCAAGTGTACTTACCTCAATTAAGTTGACCGGGATTGCTCAGCAAAATCTCGCCTGTCACAACTCTATGACAAAACCTAGTAGTAGAACATGTATCAAGGTGTAGTTATTATAGTTAAAAAGCGAAGCGAAACAAGATTATTCTATTTACTTCGTAAAGCAATCAAACTTATTTTCCATTTATTTTGATTCAAAATTCAAAATGATAGTTGGATAAGTGATCAAAGTTAGTTTAAGATCAGGTCGGCAAAGTTAAAAGATAATTCCTAATTGAACATGCATGATGCACTAACTAAACCCATTGGACCCCACCTGGTCCAACTTTATTTATTTTATAGATACCAGAAATTACCACTGTGGCTTTCCATGTCCTAGTGTATAAGGTACTATTGTATAATTGAGAGGTTATGGGTTCCAATCCCACTACCTTCCATTTTTACTCTTTTATTCTTCAATCCGGTTAGTCAAGCTTTAATTAATAAAATTTCAAGTTCATTCTATCTCATAGGCAACGGGGCCTTGGTGGTTAAACCTGACCACACCCTTTGGTGAGATCTCTGGTTCAATTCTCTCCACTTACCATTTATTCCCCATTTTTTTTTTCCTTTCTTAGCTTTATCTAACCAAAACTGTTTTATTCCATCAGAAGCGAAATGAGGCCATAGTGGTTAAGGCCCATCACTGTGTGTGAGAGGTCTAGATTTCAATTCCCCTCTCTATCCATCTTTAGTCTTTTTATTTTTATTTTTCTTTTATAACCTAGTTAGACTAACCCAATTAAGCAAACTTGGACCACCACTTTATCTTATTAAACCCAACCTTTTAGAAGTTGGTCCAACCTAACCATCTGGTCAACTTGAGCCCAAACCCAAAACCTGGCTACTTAAGTTATGACTAATTGATTACACCCAATCAATTAACTCAACTAACCCCTTTAATTAGCTAACTTAACTAACTCATAATTGATTTTAATTAAGTTAAATTTATCTTCTTCTTCTTCCAATGGACAAATGCTCCTCGGCGGCTAGTGACTTCCAGTTCCTCGGTGATCACTGGCGACTCAGAGGCGGCCGGCCTGCCCGCCTCCGTCTGTGATCCTCACCGTCAGAGAGAGCTCTGCATACCGTGAGCATCTCCAAGAGCCGAGAATTATCGGGTTACTCCACCCCTGGAGATTTTCCGTCAGCCTTCTTCTTCTTCCTTGTTTTGAGAGAGACTGTAAAGGAGAAAGGAGATCGTGAACCGAGACGACAGAAGAGGTCCCGGCAAGGCTGATCGCATAAGCAAGACCCGGCTGTCTCAGGGTGGGAAAGGTCATGACCGTCTGCAAGAGGGAACGACTCCAATGCGGAGCAGGATTATCCGGTGAGTACTTTGTATTAACGCGTGGGTAGGGGTGACAGATCTGTAAAGGCTTCTGAACTCCTACAGTGCCTGTCCGACGTGAAATAGAGGAGAGGAAAAAGTGAGCCAAACGGCCAGAGGTTGAGGTAGAGCTCCACCAAAAGGGAACAGCGACGGGCTGTGTACTACAGTAAGTCCATTCTTCTCCTCTGATTTCCTGTGACAGTAGAGTCCATGCATGCATATAGGAAGTAGGTGTTGGTGTTTTCTGTCGAGGGTCTGAGCGTCGAAAAGGGAGGAAAATAGAGGAAGGTTCTAGCCGGAAAGCCCGGGAACTGGTGGAGAACCTGGTGGCTCTCCATTCGCTTGGATGACGATGATCTGCAGAACTTCTCCGAGGGGGAAGGATATCGCGACGGGAACTGCACCGGCCACCCGAGCGTCGCCGGTGACAACTGCGCAGGACACCACCCTTTTCAATCAGTTCGGGCTCAGGCGAGATCAGAAGAGGAAGAAGATTAGTTAAGGTTAATTGATTGTGTTTAATCAAATAATGGTTTAAAGTTAATTGATTTAGTCATGGATTTGGGTTCAAATTAGGTTGATGATTGAGCTAAACCGATTCTAAGAGGGTTTGGATTAAGTCAGGTTTGAGTTTGGTCTGAAATCTTTAACTCAAATTAATTGGTTGGGTCTGATCAAATGGAATTTATTTGGGTTGGGTTAAGCCGGATTAGTAGATCATGTCTATTGATTTGGATTGGATTAATAGATTGGGCCTGAAACTATTTCGAAAACCAAACTGACTAGATCAGATCAATTGAAAAGAGAACAAAAAAAATAGAAGAACAGAAAGGGTGTAAGAGAGGGGGTTTAAACCTAAGACCTCTCACATGGGCTTGGTGGGCCTTAACTACCATGGCCTTGTTTTGCTATTGGTTGGATGGAATAAGTCTAGCTAATTAAACTAGATCTAACCAGGTATATAAAGAAAAATAAGGAAATAAAGGGCAAGAGAAGGGAATGGAGCCAGGAACCTCTTAGTAGGCATAATGGGCCTTAGCCACCAGGCCATCTCAGTTTGCTTGAATAGATCGTTAAGTCTAAACAGTTAAGGGAAATGGTAAGGAATACAAGGAAAGCCCACAAGTTAGACTTGGGCCTTATTAGGGTAGCATGCATGTTTTACTAGAGATTTTAAGATACTGATATAGATTTTACTATCAGGTTGTGACATAGAGGCATGACAGGAGGGATTTTTGCCAAGTAATCCCGGACGTCTTTGTTTGAGGTAAGTACACTTGCCTCGTACCCACACTTCAGAGTTTTCTTTAGCTTATTTATTATCATATTTGATGATGCTTTGAGTTCATTCATGCTTCCATGATTGTTTGGATTCTTGTTGAGCATGTTTGACTGTTTTTGGGATGTTGGTATCCCTGATTTATTGTTAGTCTTCCGCCCGGATCAGTGGAGCGTGGGGGCTCCGGTTGCAGGATATGCGAGGATGAGTACACCTCTGCGTTCTGGCATCCCATGCTAGAGGGGGAGTTAAACTCTGGTTGTCTGGCCCATCAGTGGGATTGGTACGCTGTCCATGTCAACATGTACGAGAGGTGGCGCTACCGACATGCGACCTGAGGGCCGCACTACCTGAGGGTCGAGATCCAACAAGTTGCTGATGATGCTGGCCAGGGGAGACGTCTTGTTGAGCTTTCCTTTGGAACTCGTTGTAGAGCTTGAGAGTTGCTGTAGTTAAGGGTCGTACAGTTGTGTTTGTTTTGTTGTAGACCCCTAGGGATAGTTTTTGAGGGGTGTGTCCCTATTGTTGACTTGATTGATCATTTTTATTAATATTATGGTTTTATGAACCCCGCAGGGGTACTTACTGGGCTTTCCATTCGAATGCTCACTTACTTGTTCCTTTTTTTTTTTTCAGATCCTGAGGAATAGGAGACTTGAGCTCAGGAGCCGATCGAGGGTCGGGGTATCTTGGGGAGGCCTGAGGATCTCTGTTTTGTTTCATTGTATGTGAGGGACTTTTCATTTGTCGAACCCTTATAGGGCCTAGCTTTTGTAGGGCATCTGGACCCCTTCATTTTATTTTGTTTCCGCTTTGATTCTCTTTATTTGGATATTTGAGATATTTATCTTGTTATTATATTATTTGTTGTTACTTACTGGGGCCTTGTAGCCGAGTGAGGTGCGCCGTACTTGGTTACGGCCTGTCTGCTCACGTGCCCGGGGTCCCGGAATCCAGGTTGGGGCGTGACAAAGGTTTTACTTTACAATTACTTATGCTATTTCAAAAATATAGTAATAACAAACATGAAATCACTAGATTAACATAGCAATGAAATCCATCGACATCCCCAAACCGATCTAAAATTCATAAGAAATACGATAAACTGAATCATGATGAATACATCTATAAAACAGTATTTACAGAGATGTCCACTCACATGAAGTCCTTTGCTAAGTCCTATATGGACTTTGTCCGTTCGCACTCCCGTGGGACCTTTTCCTTTTCCTAGGAATCATAATTATGATAACTAGATAAATACGAGATTCATATTTTCATAACTTTAGTTCTATCATTTAGAATTACGATAAATGTAACCCATGCTTATAACATCCTAACATACCCTTAACATGATAAATTAGCCAAATTCAATTAATCTAAAGCATGAAACAAGTAGGCATGCTAACAAGGAAATTAATAGGGCATACACTTAGAATTTTCATGAAAATTCGGCGACACCTTGACCTGCAGCCGCAACCCTTCTGTTTCTCAGACAAAATCTCCCCTCCTCGCAACCTCTCCTCTACTTCGGTGTGATTAACATGAATGACTAAACAAGAGACAGGTAATTGGAGATAGGCTGAGGTAGAGGCCATGATTTGGATTATTAACCGAACTATGAATGTAATCCATGTTTGTAGTAATGGAACTATGATATGTGTATGAATTTCTATGTTTTATGGTGAATGTTTGTATTTAATCCAAGCCCTAGAAACAAAGGAAACTCTGCCGAAATTTTATCAATTTACTTAAATTAATTGTATATACTATGAATTGAAGTTATTATGTTAAGAGAGCATGCTAGATGCTTTCAATTTATATCAAGGATGTAGATAATTACATCTACTAGTATGACTAAATTCCGTATTCTTATGTTCTTTAGAAGGATGTATTATGTGTTAAGTAAGAAATCATGCTTAGAGAGCTCAATATCTTTACCGTATTTTAGCGAGTCTAGATCGGAGTTTAAGCTAAGAATACGAATTCTGTATCCATGGATTTCCCTATTTCAATTATTAGGAAAAGGTTTAGGTAAAGGCAAGGGCAAGGCAGGAGCTGCCGAAAGACCGCGCCATCCTTAGAGCTTACTAGACTCACGTGAGGGAACCAGCTATACAGTACGTACTTTTATCATATTTTCTTACAGTATTGATTTTAATTTGAAAAGTATGAGTTAGAGATTTTATGAAAATTTCGTGAGTTTTGGAAATCATTTCATGTATATCAATAGATCTCCAGTTGGTGATAGATGCCACTTTCAGAACTCATGCACAATATTTAGTAACAGAAATAGATAGAGCAATTCATGGACAACACTTCACCGATTTACTTACCTGAACCAGTGGTGGTTCTTAAGAGGAAGAGAGTACGGGATTAGGTTTTGGAAGTGTGATTTATAACTTTGATTTTTATTACTGAACAATCATTTTTTAAAAACCATCTAAAATTAATACCCCTTTTCCATACTCTCAGAGTGCCTAGTATACGAATATAAATATACCCGATGGTTGCAAGTAGAGACCGACCAGAAGGCTCAGGTGTAGGATGAGTCCGCTTGCCCCCTCTGGTTTTGCGGTATGAAGTAGATGTGTAGTTAGTGATTATAGTATTGTGATTAGTAGATGACTCCGTATTTCCCACCTCCTGATGGTGAGTAGAGACCGACCGTTGAGGCTATTAGTACAAATTATATTTACCAAGAGAAATTTCGGTATTCATTCACACTATAGAGGATTAAATAATGAGAAAAGCTTACATGTGACATGAGTTAAGATTTTATGCATATTGACATTATTATACCAGATTGAAGATAATACATTGACAAGCATCTTTAGTTGCACAACATTTATCTTTAGTTATTTTTAATATGCCCAGTTTTATTATTATAGTTTTATTTTCATATACAGGTATAGTTCTATACCCGGTAGTATTGTTCCCAGGTCACTGAGCTCGAGTAGCTCATACCTTTTTTCATGATGTATTTATGCAAGCGATAGACAAGAGTTCAAGTAGAGGATTTGGTCTACTCGCGATATTATTGAGGAGTGTTAATAGTAGGCTTTGACTCCCAGTGTTATATTTCATATTTATGTACTACTGTTAGAAGAGGTAGAACTCCTACTATATTTGAGACAATTATATCTAAGTCAGTATTATTATTTGGTATTTTATTAAACATGATCTTGAATTCTGGGTTGTGTTATGAGTTGTTTGCTTGAATAGCTTCCTCAAATATTTTCATTACTCTTGATTATCAGTTTTACAGCATTAGGATAAGGGTTCACCCTTGACCTGGCTGGTGTGACACTTGTCTCATGAATTTGAGATGGGTGTTACATTTAGTGGTATCAGATCGAGTTATTCCTAGAAAGTCCTAGGGGTAGTCAGAACCTTAGTGGTATTGGAGCTGGCATCTGTTTCTAATGTCAACAATCGGGATACCTTATGAAGCAATGTCCTCTTCTAACTCAAGGGAGTAGTACAGCTCCTCAGTTCCAAGCTAGAGGCTAGGGTGTACAGCAGCCGCCAGAGTATTCTTTTGTAGGCAGCGCTGGGAGCAACCGAGGAGGATTTTCCGTGGGATGGTCAAGAGAAGGAAGCAGAGGGGTCCAGTTCCAGCTGTAGGATTAGGTATTTGAGTTGACACATTAGGAGGCTGTGAAGACTCCAGATGTGATTGCAGGTATGGCCCAGATTTAATCTAAGTCCTAGAAACAAAGGAGACTCTGCCAAAATTTTATCGATTTACTTAGATTAATTATATATGCCATGAATTGAAGTTAATATGTTAAGAGAGCATGCTATAAGCTTTCAATTTATGTCGAGGGTGTAGATAATTATATCTACTAGTATGACTAAATTTTGTATTGTCATGTTCTTTAGAAACATGTTGATGCCGAGAAGGGTAGTGATTAACATGCGAACGATAGTAACCAGGGGGATTGACCAAAGAACAAGGAAGGGGAAAACAAACAGAGAAGAAAGTCTCTGAAACTTCAAAGAAAAACTATTATTCAATAATCAATGAATAAAACTCAACCCACAAGCCGGGTTTAAATGGCTAAAAAAAACTAACCTAGATAACCTAGAAATTCTATCTTTTGGCATACGAAGATAACTCCTTAAATCCACTAATTTTGGTTTAATAGAAAAACTTATCTAATTCTAAAAAAACTAAACAAATCAGATAACTCCTAAAAAACCAAGTTCAAAATCGGATTCATATCCTATCGTAAATTGGCATACGAAGTATTACTAAAAATGGAAAAAAACACCAAAAAATGAGAAAACGACGGAGAAAAACAGTGGAGTTTAACGATGTCCACCTCACTACATGTTGAGATGAGTTTTCCGAATTGGTGTTGAGCGCGCGAATCCGATATCAGTAGCCAATGTTATGGCAAGAATACCGAAACGTGTCCAAAACCAACCCAATCTTGGAATTGACTCGACCACCTCCCGCCTTTAAGTTGCCCGCCAACCTGGCAACATCTGACTCGAGCCTCCTGCATCAGTCACCCCAGGATAGAAAGAACTCGACCCCGAGTCTGACTGCACCTCTATTGGTAGGTCTGGATCTCCGTGCTTGATCTAGCTCAAAACTCTAGAGATAGAAAGTAGGTTAGTAGTATTGGTTACCCGGTTGTCAACACAATCTTTCTCCCTTTGATACTAAAGGAATATGTATTCTTCCTCCCATCATGAATAACACTAAGATCATACTGTCAAGGCCGCCCCAACAATACATGACAGGTATCCATAGGCACAACATCACACCAAGTATTGCCAAAATACTTTCAGCCAATGGAAAAAGACACGAGGCATCGTCTGTCTATTTTTACTCACTGCCTCTACTTAACCATGATAGCTTGCACGGCTTGGGGTATCACTCTATCTTCAACTGTAATTTTTGGACAGCCTCCTCGAATACCATATTCTCATAGTTGTCGTTATCAACGATCAACTTGCATACCTTGCCAGTAATTGTGCATGTCTTGCGGAAGATACTGTTTCTCAGCCAGTCATCCCTTGATTCATCCTTGGTGCCAACAGACTCTTGCGAACAATAAGGGTCTCATGGTCATCCCCAATCAGCACGTCACCAGCCTCATCATCATCTCCATAATAATCATAAATTGGTTCCTTAGTCTCCTCTGTCTCGTCCGCCTTGTCCTCTTCAATCAGAAGGTTCTTTCCCTTTTGACTAGCGGGTTTCCGACATTCTGGTGACTTGTGCCCCTGCTCACCACATCGATAATAATGAACAGCGGATTTAGAACTACCTGAAGTTGGTTGATGAATGGCGCAGGACTCCTAGTGGTAAACTGGTTGGCTGCTCTGATCGCTCCTGATTGGTGATCTTCTATTCTGCTGGTTTTCAACAGTGAGGGCGCGCTGGTATGCCTCCGAAATAATCCATAATGAGTGCAGATTGAGAACATCCTGCAATGGTTGGCGTAGACCTCCCAGATATTGAGCCACCAGTTGCTCCTCCATCTAAGATAAGTCATTCTGTGTGATCAAGTAGTAAAAGTCCTTTGTGTACTCGTCTACCGATCTTGCGCCCTGTCTTAACATATGAAGCCATTGAAACAAGGTTTGGTTATAGCCGAAGGGGTGGAAGTACCCCTTCATCTTCTTCTTCATCTTGTCCCAATTTGCGATATTTGGTTTGCCTTGCCAATCTCGTGAACGCCGTAGCTACTCCCACCACACAGATGTTCGGCTCTTCAACTTGATGCCAACTAGCTTCACCTTCAGACGATCAGGGACCTCCTTGTACTCAAATATCCTCTCGACCTCGTTTAGCTAGTCGATGAAGACTTTAGCATGTAGGGTATGATGCGATGCAACTGCAAATGTATGGGTCGTCAGTCGTAACAAGTAATAAAGTGGACTCTTGAAAAGGTTGGTTATCGATCCTCAGGGAGATAGAAGTACTAGTACCCACCACTTGTGTACTATCTAGTCCATCCAAAATGTGAGTGATTATACAAAACTTTAAACTAAGACATTGTAGAAACAAACAAGGAAATAAATTTGTTCTTGAGATGAGACAATCATAAAAGGGGGATGCTCGGATAATTGAATCACCCTTGGACTTCTAAAGGATGGATGATGCTCTCTATCTTGACAATTGGTTAATTCTGGGCCAAGGGTTCCTACGGTGCTTTCATTCCCACTCTCGAGGTGAATTACTAATCCTAGTGCCCTTATTGATGATGTTCGAGGGAACCTTAACCTTGGAAGATGATAAGTGTTCATTTGAGCATAATTTTATATCATATTCCTATATGTTTGGCATGTAATTGGGAAGACTTTTTGCTTGCTGATACTTAAAATGTATTCATTCTGATAAACATGGCAGAATACCAGGACCCCGAAGAAAGAAAGCATTTCGAGAGAAACTGGGACCTCAGAGCACCCAGAAGGGCCCATAGGGGCATTTATATGGGCTGACATACGGTCGTATACTGGCACCTGAAGGGAATACAGGCTAGTATATGGCTCGTATGATAGACCGTATGGAGATGACTGGCCCATATACGGGCATATATATGCCTGTATACGAGCCCGTACATCATAAAGTTCAGCGATTCTGCAGACCTATGAGGGACAAATTGGTAAATCTCATCCCTAAAACCCAAGATGTATAAAAGTTGACTAATGAGGGTTTAGGAGAGGAGGAAGCAGCTTGGGGAGAGAGTCTAATCTTGGGGAAAACTTGGAGATTCTCATCTTGAAGCTATTAGAGCAAGAAGAGGGAAAATCATTGGAAGAGGATCAAGGAAGCCATCAGCGGTGCATTCATTAGTGTTATTCATTATGATTTCCTTGCTTGTCTTCATCTTTGTTTTGTATTGTTGCTCCCTTTTTATGGAGGGCTAATCTTGTAGATGTTTGGATGATTGATGAACCCTTGGACATGTTTTAATTAATATTATCTCTCTATCTTTGACTGTTTGGTTGAATCTCATTTAGTCTATTTGATGTTTTAATATAAGTTAATCCCTGTACGTTGTGAGAGCTCGGAGAAATTTTTGTAATCCATATGGGGGAAGAAGCGAACGCCTCCCCGTGTGTAGACCATCTCCAATAGAGGGGATTGTGAGTATACCGGGAACCCGGGTACTAAGGAGAGCAAGTCCTTTAGATGTATTATTCCCATAATCCCTCCAAGAATTAGGTTCCCTAGAACATCAACGGTAAGGGCACTAGGATTCGTAACTCGCCTCGAGAGAGGGAGTGAAAGCACCGTAGGAACCCTTGGCCAAGGATCAACCAAATGTCGAGATAGAGAGTAGCATTCATCCTTTAGAAGTCCAAGGGGGATTCAATTCTCTGAGCATCCCCCTTTTATTATTGTTTAACCTTAAGAGCAACTCGATTCCCTTGTTTGTGTTTTCAACTAATTAGTTTAGAATTAGCATAATCAACCACCTTTGGATAGACTAGATAGTAGATAAATAGTGGGTACTAGTACTTCCATCTCCCTGAGGATCGATAACCCGACGTTCAAGTCCACTTTTTTACTTGTTACGGCCCGTACACTTGCGGTTGCATCGCATCAGAAGTATTATGGGAATAATACATCTAAAGGACTCATTCTCCTTAATACCCGGGTTCACGGTGTATTCATAATTCCCTCTATTGGAGATGTTCTACACGCGGGTAGGCGTTGCTTCTTCCCCCACATGAACTATGAAAACCCCTTCGGGCTATCGCAACGTAGAGGGTTTCACTTACATTAAAACATCCAATAGACTCATGAATTCAACTAAGCATTCAAGAATAAAGAAACAACATCAATTAAAGCATATCCAAGGGTTCATCAATCATCCAAGCATCTACAAAATTAGCCCTCCATAAAGGAAGAGCAACAATTCAATACAAAGATGAAAGCAATCAAAGAAATCATAATGAAAAAGATCTTTGCACACACCGTTGATGACTTCCTTGATATCTCTTCAATGTCTTCCACTCTTCTTGCTCCAATGGTTTGAAGATGGAAATCCCCAAACTCTACTCAAGACCTCCAATCCTTTTCCAAGCTGCTCTCCTCCCCTCTAAACCCTCATTAGTCGGCCTTTCTTACTTCTGGGGTTTCAAGGGCGAGATTTACCTTTTTGCCCCTTTTTACATCTGTAGAATCGCTAAGAACTTACAATATATGGGCCAGTATATGGGCCATATATGGGCCCGTATAGCTTCCACGTGCCTCCATACGGGCGTACGTCAGCCCGTATGGATGCTTGTGTCAGCCATACGAGGAGCTATACGGGTCCAAAAGAGGCCACTTGTCTAGCCCTCGGCTCCCCAGGTCCTTACGGGTCGTATGGAAGCCCGTATGCCTAGGTTTTTCCTTCAGAAATGCTTCGTTTTGGCCTCAATTTCCCTCTAAAGGCTTCCTTCCTTCTTGAGTTTTGATATCTTGCCCTGTTCATCGAAATAAACACATTTTTAAGTATCGGTGGGCCAAAAATCCTCACAATTACACGCAAGACATATACCAATATGATATAAAAATATGCTCAAATGAACACTTATCAAATATCTCCACACTTAGTGGTTTGCTTGTCCTCAAGCAAAGAAAAGAAATTAGCAAAAGATGATAAGTGTTCATCCTCGAGATAAAGAATCCATGACTCAACTCCATTTCAAGTTCACCATCAAAGTGTTTGTTCTCCTATTTCCACACCAGGGCTTAGATTGATCTCGTGACAATTGTCAGTATAGCTCTAGACAAAGCTTCTTCACTCCATATGCCATGTTCTAAAAATTTTTGCAAGACAAGCATACCCTCAATAGACTCTAGAGAATCCTTGAGGCCCTAAGATCAAGGAGACTACCCCCCTTTCCATAATTAAATAGTAGACAAGCTTGAGGGACACTAAGGTTTTTTTTTTCTTCGGGTAGGGCATCCCTATTGGATCCGACTTTCCCATACTGAAGATCAATGTAGAGTGTATTTCCTCCTCTTCGCAGAGTGCTCATACTGGTTAGGCACAAAAGCACTTAGCTACTAAGATGGTTAGAACTCTGCATGGTTGTGCTCATGCTAAGTAGTGATTTTTTGAATTGAGGACCACTCTTATTAGGAGCCAGAACCCCAAACTACTTCATCTCAATGAGCAGCGGAACACTATCTTTATCTCTTCACAGCTAATATATACATCTACTTTATTCTCCCCCTACTTGTCCACTAGATCATATTATGAGGGGTTCAAGAAATGAACTAGTGCCTCGAAGTCTCTTGGAGACATTGAAGATTATGCTTAGCTATTAAAGTTAAGAAAACATGACAATGGGTTATCTATTGTCCCTAAAGATCATGAGTATTATCACGAGATATTCTCTAAGTACCCATGGTGTTTAATAGGAGTATTTAGAAAAATTATGTGCCAAGATGGTGTCCTATAAATAGAGTGTGCCAACATATTTCCTTAGAGCCTTCATCTAGGTATGCTAATCATGAATAAAGATTTGCAATGAATTTCACTAATAGCTACCTATCTCCACACTTAAAGACTTGGTATGAATGCATAACAATATAGGTAGCTACCCATCTCCACACTTAAAAATGTATATTGTCCTCAATGTATGCAACAAAGCCAAAATTAAATTTGCATGGAGATTGCATGGAGAAAGGTGAACGAAAACTTCCCTAGTGAATTTGATGTGCCATTTGATTTCCATAAATTTGATGCTTGGCCATTACTAGGGTCGGCGCGGGGGGGAGGGGGGAATGTTGGAACATGTTCGGAATTTGCAAGAGAGAGAAATCATCATAACTTCACGAAAAAGATGATAGGAAATCAAAGGAATCCACAAAAAGTAAAATAGAGATAAGTTTAGCAGGGTGATGCCCTTGCTAACTAGTACAACGGTGCATGAATAAGAAAGATAAGTCCTAAGAACACCGGAATAAAAGAAATACAAGGAAATAAAAACTCATAAACGCAAGAAAAGTTAGATCTCTATCCTCAGAATATAGGGTCATTTGCTGGTGCCTCGAGTACTGCGCCTGTGGGTCCCTGCGATAGAGGAGGTGCAAATGGTGCTTGCCCTAGGATGAAGAGAGAGAGCTCTATGAGCTGGTCTCTCAGGTCATGCTGCTCCCGGAGGATCTCAGTTCGCATCTCGCGCTGCTCAGTAAGAATAGTGTCCTGTACTACGCGGATCTCATCTATCTACCTCTCCAATCGCTCAAAGCTGCTCCTCTGCTCTAAGGGAGGGAGCTGGCCAGCAGGTGACGGAGGATCGGAGTCCTCAGAGGCGGACTCCTCATCCTCAGAACTATTTAAACCCTGACCAATGAGGGTGTAACGGCTGCCAGAGTGTTGGATGAGCCCCATCTGGCATAGTATGCTCATCCCTAGTGATGTCATGAGCTGGAGCCGCTACATGTGCTGTGTCCTCTCTTCAAGGCCCATCCCAATAATGAGGCAGGTGATGTAAGGTCCCGCATTGATAGCCTTGAGATGGGTGTGCGTCCCTTGATGTACCAAATAATCGGCAAATACGTACCACAGATGGATAAGTACTCGCTCAAAGATGCTGTAAAGGAGGAATAAGTGCATGCGAGTGACCTACGATACTATCATCCCTCCCTGAGATGGTGTGGCTAACCAGGGCATGGATGTAGCGGTGGACTGGATCGCTCATGAGAGTCACCTTGTTATTCTCGTGGCGTCCCCCAAACTGAAGCCAATATATCGCGGGCGTGATGATGTGCTTGGGGAAGGAGGTGAGGAGCTCTTTGTACTCGCTAGTGTCTATGGCCTTGCGATCGTAGAATCCCATGTACATGGAGAACCCGGTGTAGCTCATGGTCTTCCGCTCCCCCAAGAGCTAAATTGATATAGCGGTGAGGGATCGCTCAAAGACGGCGCTCTTATCGGCTTCAAATGCGCTCGGGACTTCCAAGGTGGCCTCGCAAAATACCTCATGGTTGATGGAGAACACCTTGTCTCATCCACCAACTGAAATCATCTCCCTAACGCGATCTGCTATCCCGAGTGGGGTGGAAACCACCAATCAAAGAGACGTGTGCGTCCGAATGGTTTGGCAGCCAAACAGTGGTAGCGGTAGAAGAAGCGCTCTTCTTCGAACTGTGGTACGCGGAACGAAGAGCCATCTCTGGTCTTGCGCTTCTTTAAGGCAGTAAGCTTTCGAGGCATGTCTGCAAAATAGTTGAAAAGGGTGTCAACGCAAAGGAAAATATTGAAAAAACAAAGAAGAATGCGCACTACGACCCATTATTGGCCCTTACAAATCATACCCAAGGGAGAAGAAAGCCCAAAAATCAAGCAAAGTAGTGGAGGGGGGTGGGGTTGGCTAGGTTTTGAAAAAGGAGTGGAGGGGGCGCCTTTTATAGCGCCCCAAATTGGGCCCTTGATTGACCCCATACAAGCCCGTATACGGGCCGTATGAATCCCTGTATAGCTCACTGGTGGGTTCATACGGCCGTATGACACCCCGTATGGACCTGGACTTGCCTTATGTAGCCAACCCAGGATGCCATTCAAACATTCCTCGTTCTACCTAGCAACAATTATGAATCTGGGGCTATGAATAACAATAACAAGCAAATGACACAAGATAATAAACATAATATTGTGCGAAATATTGTAGTATATGATAGGTAACCCAAAATTGTTTTAAAAAATGCATAATAGTACAAGAAGAAGAAAATTAAGCTTAGAGTATGATTAAATTAATATATTTTATTAATACTCAAGTAAATAGCCCAAGCATGATTGGATAAATAAATTATATTATGTTTTTTATTCCTATGAAATCCTCTTGGAGGATAACCATTTGTTTTAAACCAAGTTAGACCTAGTTAATTGAAATGGCATAGTATACTATTACAATCATGCATCCTTTCTAGGATACTCTTACGTAATATGAATGGACAAAATCTTTTAAAGATGGTGGATCCACTAATCACAACTATCTCACTTTACATGCAAGAATGCATGCTTGCATGAAATCGTGAATTATAGGCTGTGTACCTTTGGGCATCCTATATAATATATAGCTAGCTAGAGTCTTCCTCCAACTACACACAATTGTTTGAGCTCTCCATCCAACTCTCATCCCCTAATGGCTGCTAATTGCCTTCTAGTATCACTGTTCCTCATCTCCTGTCTCTCTCTCTCTCCTTACTGTCCTCCTCTTTACCCATCCCAGTTCGCTTTGAGTATGAAGTTAGTCTCCTCTACAAGGGTTGGCTCATAAAACAGAACAAATCCTACAAGGACCTGTTAGAGAAGAAGATGAGATATGAGATCTTCAAAGATAATCTCAAGTATATAGATGAGCACAATGCAGGAAATAATGCCTTCACTCTTGCTCTCAATGTTTTTGCAGACATTACTGTCGAAGAATATAGATCTACATATTTGGGCACCTTATTTCCACCGCCAGGATTAATAGACACACTGGACAATGAGAGCAATGAGACTGATTTGTTCCATTTCAATGGGACGCCGGTGGCCGTCCCTGATTCCATTGACTGGAGAGATTTAGGGGATGTTCTCCCAGTCAAGAACCAGGGTGGTTGTTGTAAGTGCTGTTAATTAATTCTTCATATATATTGTAAATTTTAATTTTACCTCAAATACGTTGTTCATAATTATGGTTTGTGAGCAGTTAGCTGTTGGGCTTTCGCTACCATCGCAACAGTTGAAGCCATAAACCAAATCATCACCGAAGATTTAACACCTTTGTCCGAGCAACAACTAGTAGACTGTGAACGTAAAGTTGTGATCGATATGACCTCGTGCCGCCTTTTTAAGTACATTATAAGGAATGGTGGCATTGACAGTGAGCAGGATTATCCTTACATGGCTATTTCTAACCAATGTGACACATCCAAGGTATATATCTCCAAGCTTTGCAACAATTCATTGGAATGATGCTATTAAAATATATTTTGTTTTTTGTATATTTTTTTGTAGGAAAATAATAAAGTTGTTACAATTGATGGTTATAAACGGGTGCCCCCATTCAATGAGAATATCCTAAAGTCACATGTTGCCAAACAACCTGTAGCAACCGGTGTTGAAGCCTGTGAGTGGGCTTTCCAGCTATATGGAACGGTGAGGTTCTATATAAATATTTAAATTTTTTTTACCAAGTTATAAATACATATTTTTAAAATTTTTAATTAAATTATTATTGTTTTATATTTTGTTATTTATTGTTAATTGAAAGATTATATAATAAAATATTTTTCTTTGTCCCTTGCAAAATGATTTCAGCAGAATACTCCAACAAGATGTGAACAATGTGCTTGCTCTATGTAGTCTTTTATATAAAATATATTACTTGAAGATGCCTGTGCTTATTAATTACTATGAGATTTTACATAATTTAATGGATAATTTGCTTTTTAAGGGAATATTCACCAAATATTGTGGGACAAAATTGGATCATGCTATAGCCTTAATAGGTTATGGCACTGAGGGTTCTAAAGATTATTGGCTCATCAAAAATTCATGGGGAGATGGTTGAGGAGAAGCTGGGTATATGAGATTGGAACGGAATGTTCATGACCCTCTCGGCAAGTGTGGAGTTACCGAATATCCTACAATATACCCTACAAAAACCAAACATGTGGTAACATAAAATTTCATTTATCCTCTCTTTCATTCATAATATTCCAACGAAAAAGAGTTGAATGTACTTAAAAGTTTCAAATTGGTTAGAGATTTGATATTTATTATTATTGTTATTATTATTATTATTTGTCTTTTTTTTTGTTTTTTTATTGTCTCCACAAGCAAACGTGCGTGCGTTTAGCGGAGCAAGTGCAACTATACTAATATATTTCATATATGTCTTAATCCATAACTGAGGACGACATGTGTAATGTAACTCATTGCATGTTAGAGATTTTCAATTCAATCTAAATACTTGATTGAATAGATTGATAGAGCAAAATTATTATATTCAAATTCAAATTTAGTATTAGTCATGCATTTTAATAGTATTTCACCAATTAACTATTTTTTTATTCCAAATACAACCTTGTTATCATACTCTAAAAAACTTATCTATAGTGCTCTGAAATCTCTTAATTAGCCAATCCTATAAACTTGCCATTAGTTAATTCATCTTTTCTTATCGGTTATGAAATATTGTTATCCTAATAAATCTCTAATTTAGCTAAATCATCCAATAATATTGTAGTCTAAAATTTATTCATTATATTGAATAATCATAAATTAATTATCACTAATTTTTTGTTTGGTTGTTAAAAACAATTTTAGGGCAATGAACTTGAAGTGAAAGAATCGACAAGCACTCCTATGGTTTTTTCTCCGGCTGACGGCGAGGAGCGGATGATAACCAAATGACTTTTATGAATAAGTGGATAAATGAGGAGCTCAAATAAAATAAGAGAGGAGCTAAATAATATTTGGTTTGTTGTATAAACTTGTTTGCTCAAGTGTGTGAAGAGCATTACCTTGTTATCTTATGTTATGCTATATGTCGACTATCAGTTCTCTATAATTAATAACAACATTTAAAAGTTTAAAGTACCGTACGATAATGTTTGGCTATGGTTGGAATAAATCTTTTCATGAAAACTTATATCTCTGTGATCTATTCCAACTTATTGATCCTGTTTTAATTCATTAATAATTCTGAGGTTTAAAATGAATAATTTTTATGTTGAAGTAAAAAAAAACTAAATAATATATAATGGTCACTTCAGAAATCACCAAGAGATTAAATTGCCTTTAGCGTTAAAAATTTTAGTATTTTTTTTAAAGTGAATCCAAAATCCAATTTAAATTTAAAAGACTTTTAAATAATTTAAAATAATTATTTCTTTTTTAATATAACTTTAAATGTATTTGGTTGTTCTAGAATAGGAAGATCAAACATAAAAAATAAAATATTTTTCTTAAGTTTGAGTTTGGTTTCGCATTAGATAAAATAAGTAGCTTAGGCTGGGATTAAAATAAATAAATAATAAAAATAAATTATAAGCAATAAAACCCACCATCCCCTGGATGATGACGTGGGGCCATTGAATTAAAGTCTTCCAAGGCATGTTGCTAGGACACAAGACCCGATGGCTTGAAAAGGGAGAAGAGGTGAGGGAGACGAGGGCTCCGAGGCACAGTCTTCTTCCTCTCTCTTGGACCAGAGGATATTAGCTTGATCACTCGGTTTGGTGTCAGCGGGCATGCTTCTTAGCTTTTTCGTCTATCTTCGACAGGAGGATTTCTTCTCTCTTTGACAGCTGTTGGCGAGCTCCCTTAGCTCCTTTCTCTCTTAACAATCAGAGGTCTTCCTTTCTCTTAGGGCCTGCTTTGATGGGATTATTTGGAGGTTTTGTAAGGTAAGGTAGCGTAAGATTTTCTCTAAATCATACTTAGGTAGGGGGTTATTTTGGGGGTAAGATTTTAGCAGGTAAAATGGGGTTTCAAAACCCCCATTTACCTCTATTTCTTAACCCTCCAAATCGGGGTGTTGAGGAGGCTTTCTTTTTTAATGGACTAAAATACCCTTATATATTTTATTAAATTATCATTGTTACTCACCACCAACTATCACCACCACCCATTGCCACTATTCACCTGATGACTGACCGACCACCGATGATCGACCGATCTGCCGCCAATGACTAGTCGGCCATCGGATCCACTGCCGATGACAGTCTGACCATTTGATCCATCGCCGCCGATAACCGGCCCGCCACATGATCCATCGCGGCCGATGACCGGCCAACCACATGTATAAATTTGTTATATTCATTTTAAATTCTCAAAGGACATTTGTGTAATATTAGTATATAACCTTACCTCCCATTACCTCAAACCAAACACTACATATTTTGATAACCTTCTTTTATCCTACATTTGCCCCAAACAAGGTATGGTTTAAAACCTTACTTTCCCTTACCTTACCTTACCTTATCTTACTTTAGGAAACTCTCCTTTACCTCATCCAAGAAAAGCCTTAGACGGAAGTCGGCAAGACCAGAGGTCTTTCTCTCTCTTTGACGAGCACAAGCGTGCCAGAGATTTTCCTCTCTCTTTGATGGATACCGTTGATGATAAGTGTTCAATTGATCATACTTTTATAATATTTTCTTACACATTATGCATGTGATTCGGAGTAGTTTTCGCCCATTGGTACTTAATTTGTGTTAATTTTTATTTACAGGGCATTAGAAGGCTTCGGGAGCAAAAAGGAAATAATTCGGCATCAATTGAGGCTAAAAACAAGTAAACTAAGGCCATGCAGGCAAGCTTGAGGACCCGTGCGCCCGCACAAAGCAGACTTTCAGTCGCACTAGCACCCGTGGGACCGCACAGCTCGGCCTTGCGATCAACAAAACCAACTGAGCTCATACCAAGCAGTATGCCAACGCTGGTGCAGGCATACGGATGATCGCACGAGCCATCAGTATCATTCTCGAGCGATGTGCAGACAAATACACGCCCGCGTCGTTAACGCGTAGACCACTCACACCATACCGAGCAGCGTGCGGACGCCAGTGCATCCATACAGTCACCCGCACGACCCGGGATCCAGGCGTGACTAGATTTTTTTATTTATTTTGGATTTGGACTCATACGAAACCAGATGGCACCAGATATTTCCTAAATACATGAGGGACTATAAATAGTGAACATTAGGGCTTTTGGAAGGAGGTAGCTTGGAGGATCTTAGCATAAAAATCCATGGGAGCGCCTTTCCCTTTTCTCAACTAGAGATTATTATTGAAGATATTGGAGCTGAGGAGGTGACAATAAGATTGAAGGGGCTTTCTCATCGTAAATCCATTCACTCCGCCAATGGTCCTCGCCATCGGTGGAGGAAAGGGCATTTTACATTATGTTTGATTCCTTTCTTTCTTATTTTTTGTGTAGGATTTGTATTCCCCTTTGATGGGGAACTAATTTGTTAGATACTTGGGCATGATGAACCTCCGGATTTGACTTACTTGTGTTATGAATTTCCATTGTTGAATGAATGCTTTATGTTATGAGATCTATTTAATGTTATGTATTGTATTGGCATCTACGTTGCGACAACCCTAATTGCCAATAGGATTCATCGAGGGAAGAAGCGAATGCCTCCACGTGTGTAGATCCACTTTAATAGAGAGAGTTTTGAGTACGTCGAGTGACTAGGTACTAACGCGAGAGACTCTTTTAGATTTCTTATTCTTATAACTCTTCCAAGCTATAGGTTCCCTAGAACGTTAATACAATGGGGGCATTAAGTTAGTAATCGCCTCGAGATAGGGACGAAAGCACTGCAGGAACCCTTGGTCCATAACCTAGCAATCTTCAATAGAAGAATCCATATCCATATCTATTTATAAGAATCCAAACGGGATTCACTTCCCGAGTATCTCGCCTTTAGGATTGATTATCCTCACTACTTTACCCTGATTTCGTGTGTGTTGATTTTAGGTTTTCTCTAGTTTAGTAGTTAGATTAGACTCTCACCCACTCTTAGATAGACTAAATAATAGACAACTAGGTAGTACTAGTACTTTTAGGTCTCTATGGTTCGATACCTGACTTTTGTCTCTGTAGTATTGACACATCGATGATCAGTCAAGCTCTGAGATCTTTAACTCTCCTCAACAGGTGATGGCAAGGTTCTTCCTCCATCTCTACGAGTTCTGGTAGGTCGGTGAGCCTTCTCCTCCCCTACAACAAGACTTTTTTGAGACGTTCTCAGGACCTCCAGAGGGTTCTCCGGTGACTAACGAAGCTCCAGCAGCTGTCCGACGAGCTCGTTGCACCGGTGACTGAAAAGCAGCTCAGTTCTTCATCTCTCAGCCTTTACTCCAGCTAGAGACAACTATGGACGTCATGAAGTCGATGGATGCCAGCAGCCAGGGCTTCACTCCTTTTCTGATCTCAGGCACCGAAGGTTTCCTTATCTCGGTGGCTCCTCTTCTTTCCATTCATGCTCGAGGATGGGGTCACCTTTTATAAATTGGTGAAGACGAAGAGGAGGGCGAAATCGTGGGACGGTTTCACCTTGGCGGTCGGCCTCCCCGCGCGTAATGGCCAGAGAAGGGGCGGGCTTGCGGCGACGTTCACAGGCGTTTCAAAGGGGGCGGCGGTGCCTCGCGATCGGTGTTCCCAGACGGACTGTGGAGATCGTCTGCATCTACTCTAACGTCTCAAATTAATTCTTAACGTCTCGAATCAAATACTCGTCTGATCAACGGCCGAGATTTGTCTGGAGAGGGACGGTTGGATCTTAATCTCCTGCCTCGCATCACACACCAAATTAGATGAGCGCCTACAGTGCGCCACGTGGCAGCCCTGATCTTCATCGTTGTCTTCTTGCGATCAGCCTCCATCAGATGTGCGCTTCTCATCGCGCCACCTTGCTTCACAGATTTTCTAATAACTCCCCGAGATTAGCTACAGTCTGAGAGGATCTAATCTCAGCCGTCCATTCTTTTGTGTTAGAGTTTTTCTCTGTACTTTTGCACAGAAGTCTCCCAGCTTATTAAAATTATAACTTAGTCCTTCTTCTGTGAGAGGGACAAATTCCCTTTAGGTCCTCCACACTTTAACTAATTACCAAATGGCCCTTACAAACCCCTTTTAACTTTAAATTGTATTTTAATTAAATTAATCCCCTTTTTAAATTTTTAATCAACCAACTCAACTAAATTACGGACCAATTTAATTATCATTTATTTCGTACTAATATTAGAATATTTTATTCCAATTTTTTTTTTTGGATTTTACACACATGACAAATTTTGTCCTCATTTGATTAGTTTTTTAAAACTATTTTGGAATCGGAACCAAAACCGGAACTATTGGTTCGGAAACCGGAACTGAACCGCGAGAGTTATGGTTCGGTTCCGGTTCTAAGTTTTATAAAACCGGAACCGCCGGTTCGGAACCGAAACTGAACTGGAACCGAACCACGGTCAGGTCTACTCTGATTTCATTATCTGCATAAGGCATGGGTTCAGGATTTTCTTGTGGTGGTCTTCCCTTTCTTGTAGCATATGACTAAGCTTCTTCAATATTCCTCTCAAGATCATAATCCCCATCCATTAATTCATAGTCAGAGAGACATGAAAATCAAGAAATTCAACTTCCTTCCATTCTCACCCATCCTGTCATGTTCAGCCACCCTTTCCTGGTCAACCCTGTCATCAGCCATCCTGTTATGTCCAGCTTCCCTTTCATGCTCAACCATCCTTAATAACTCAGCCACCCTTTCTTGTTCAGCCAACCTTTCTTGCTCAGCTTCCCTTTCTTTCTTAGCCAACCTTTCTTGCTCAGATTCCCTTTCTTTCTTAGCCTAGCCACCCTTAAGAACTCATCCAACCTTTCTTGCTCACTAACAACAACTTCACCTCTATCAGATTTCTTGGTGCCCTTTGATTTTTTTCTTGGGTTCACTCTTCCTCTTAACCTAACTGCACTCACCCCCAATAGTATCATCAATTTCTTCTATCACAATAGATGATTTCTTTGGCACAATTACTAGTTTTTCAATGTCATAATGTGTCAAATGGTGAACATATAGGTCTATCTCACTATGACATGACCCAAAGACACACATATCATAAACACTTTGATTTTTTCTAGTGTCTTAAGGCAACTATAAAATTCTTCAAAAGCCAGCTTCCACTTATACTGAACAGGGCCTTCAACTCCAAGTTCCTGGATTTTCTTATCTAAGACTATCATTGACATTGTATCCTAATATGCATCAATAACCTCTACATCTCCATCAAAGTATCCCCATTCTCCCATACCACCATTATAATGCAATTTCAGCTCAAACGCATAGATTGGTTCCTCTTCATACTTTGTAACATTGAAAATAGAGGATTAGCAGGGCAAATTCTACCCTAAACCCTAAAAAGTTAGCAAAACAATTAATATAAACCCTAACCAACAATTATAAACTAATTTCTTCCCTAAACCTTAACCAGTAAGAACCGCAGGTCCCTCAATTTGTTGGAATGATGAAAAGTTGAGGGACCTGACGAAATTTACCCTAGTTTACCCTAAATTAACATAAATTATTGACCTACTGTAGTTTCCCCTTTCCCCGGTGACGTGCCTTTCGATTTCGCTATCTAGCGAGGAAACCCTAGACAAGAGGAGAAATTTCGACCAAGGCGAGGCGTTGAGGCATCGAGGCGAAGTGAGTCAGCAAAGCAGTGAGTGAGGCGAGGTAGCACGGTGGCGAGCAAGGCGCAGCAACGAGCGTGGCGAGGCGCGGCGAGGGAGCTTTGAGATTTGGGGATTTTAAAATCGGAGGTGAACGAAAAAGAGCGCGCGCAGTCGCGTGAGGAGTGAGAGTTTATAGCGGGGAAGGGGGGAAGTGACTCAGCGGGTGGGAAATGAATCAGCATGGTGAGTAAGCCCTTTTACCGCCACGTCAGCTTCTCTTTAACCAGCAACAGACCCAAAGGACTATTCTGTTACAAGGTTTAAAGTTGGAGGACTTTCTCATTACAAAGTGAAAGTTAGGGACCAAATGGGAGAGAGAGTATAGTTGAGGGAAGTCTTGTGTAATTTACTCATGGAAATGGCGTGCAACGCATGAATGTAACACCCTGTTGAAATGGTCCATTGCGTGCTCTAACTTCCAACTCACCAGATAAACCCGGATCTAACTCACGTCCGATTCAATCAAATTCGATCTGATCCTCTCCTCATAAACAACATATACCCTCATCCCCACTGTTGTCTCTATCTCTAACTTCTTTTTTTTTATTACATAGGGAATAACTGCTCTTTTTTAAAAAATATGTTTTTATTTTAATTTTTTAATTTTTCTTTTTAAATGTTAGGTGGGTTGGCGAGCTGCGCGGAGCATTAGCAGCGGGCATACCAGCCTGGCATGCATAGTGCTAAACTCGAGCCGGGATGGTCCAAAACCCAACTATTTATTCAACACTGTGACTAAGCTACTTTTACACGCATGAATTCAAAACCACAGAACTACAACTGGAAGATGGATAGCTAAATTATCAACATTGCAATAATCCCCATGATATGAGAGAGCTGATCAGATTTTTCCAAAGAAAACATAGAGGCAATTAGTGTTTTACATTGCAAAAGAAACAACTCGTAGCTTTTTTTTCAGACTTTTCAGAGCAAAAGTGTAATCAGAAGTAAAAAAAAGGTAAAGGTAATTAAGCATAGTATTTACAAGTCTCAGTTGTCAGAGAACTCCATGGTTGCATCATACATGCAAGAACAGGCTGTTGCACACCCTCATTCACGAAGAACACTGATAATTTTATAAGGTTAATCATTTTTCCTGTATCCAAACATTTTGACAATGCAGGGAGGGGAGTTGACAGCTCAAGAACTCAAGGTGAACTCACTGTGCACTGAGCCATCCTCCATCCTTATCCAAGATTTAAGTACAAATGGATGTTCAGTCATCTCAATGATTCTTGCCCCTCGAGGCCATGTTCCATATCCACCATAGCCACTGTGGCGAGCAAAGCACAGCCAGAGGTTGTTGTAGGGGCAGCACCAATCCAGCCCATGATTGTGACCCACGAAGACTGCCTGCAACTTTGAGTTATGAGAAAACTATATATTTCCTGTAATTTCCAAAGCCCAAGCTGAATGCATGCACATGTATAAGTTCAAACTTCAATCTGTGTTGGTAATTTTAATTTTAAAAACAATCAAGATCCATAAAACAGAGTAAAATGTACTCCCTTGCAGATAAACAGCAAAGATAGCATGCTAGGACCCATCATGTCTGATGAGTATTGTGAAGTCTCATTGATCAAAGAGTAGATAAGCAGGAAAAGATGCTGTATCTTGACATGGCTCCTTAAGTTCTATTGTGGTTTCAAACAAAAAGAAAAATCAGTATTGCATGGCCACTATTCAACATATACACATTTAGAAAACAATATTGTCCAGGTCTTTATCTATAATTGTAAGCTTGAAGAACAATGCTCCCCACTTTGATTGCCACAGGGAAAAATCATAACTGCCTTGATTATTGCATATGGTTCTGAGATGAAAATTATCCAGAAGTATTAGTTCATGAATCAGGGAGGTTTTTCATGTATTGAGGATTAATGCATATGTGCTAGATGAATTGTTGATCCATTTCCAGGCAAGAGGACTTCTCAACAAATTGTTCAGGCCGGTAGGTTCACATGGCACAAGTTACAATACATCATCAAATAGGCTTGGCTAATAACGGTCCAGATCTAGACTTTTGAGCAGTGAAGTTGGATCTTAGTAAGCTAATCAGGTTACAATAAAAAACATACAGATTCACAAGTGAAGTGACTCATGATTAGATGGATGATATAACCTACAAAACCGACAATCTGAGTCCCAATTTAATTGTCTTGGAGGTGAAGAATGTTGGGAATTTATTTTCCCAATTGCTCTGTCAGTGATATTTGGCATGATGGACATGCAAATATGTATCTATGCCTCTAATTTAGCGCTGTATATGACTATATTTTGTCAACAAGTACAACAGATGAAGGTAAGGTTAAAAATGAGGAGTTCTCATTGCACTGAATACATGTTAAAATCATCTAATCATGTGTCATTTAATACCAATTCACATATCTAGAAAAGTGATGAAACAATAAGGTCTGCTGCAGATATCCTTTAGTGCTATAAAAAATATCAACTACCAGCAAATTCTACAAAATTGAAATTTATATTTGTCCTTCGTTTGTGATATTTGGCATGATGGATATACAAAATTTAAATTTATATTTGTCCTTTGTTTGATTACAGAAAAAAAGGAGAGAATTGAAGTTCAAAGAAGAGGTATAAAGCCGATAAACTTTTTGTTGAAAAAATTATTTTTATACAACAACAACAACAACAACAACAACAACAACTAAGCCTTAATCCCATACAAAAGAATTATTTTTGTACCCCAAGAAAAATGTGTATATCCCCAAGATTATTTGGTTTTCGCATACATACTAGTAATAATAAGGAAAGCAACAAGCGCTTTCAATAATTCTACTTCTAAATTGTGAATAAAAAGCATTAAATAGTTGCGCATCCAAGACTTTAATCCAACCAAACCCTTGGATTCAAATATCTTAAATCCCAAAATAGACTCATTTTAGGAAATCTATCTAAATCAAAACAAAATTAAAAATAACTTCAAAAAAAATCACAAGCACCTAATTATTTGATGAACTGCATCACACTATCAACGTCATCACCTTCCTCATCAGTGGAATACCTCGGGCTTAGTTCCTAGACTCTTGCTTACAATAATAAGCCCAATGACCAACTACTATGCAGGTTACACACAAAGCACACCATCAGGTTCCTACAAGATCTGGTCCAATATATGAGCATGCCACACCTATAGGAACAAGGAAGGACTTTAATAACCTCCCTGATCTCATAGCTTGACTAGATTTAGAGTCTTCCAACCCCATCCAATTGAAATAGGGATTTCACGAACCTCTCGTCATCAAAAGGATGGACATATGTCAAAAGGAGCTGGTTGATGACCCCATGTTAAAGGTCGGCCATGTGAGCCAATCTTCGACATAGGCACCACTTATCAGATGATCTTCAGTGAGACCGCAATCCCACAAAAGCAGATCGATAAGACTTAAGGCTTGAGGCTGGATCGGAGAAGGCCCTGGGCTTCATGTCAACCTTTAAAACCTTATTTTTCTACTCCGGAGAATTACTAACAATCTCCGCCATCAATCTCTTTCTCTCTTTCTCAATTTTTTTTTGGTGCGCGTTTATGTCACTATCCTCAATATTTACAAGAAATATGTGGAGAACTACCAAAATGCTTCAATAGTCATTCCTATTGAAGATGCAATAATATTCTAATATTAAGATCTTATGCAGATATAAAATATAGACAAAGCATCCAAACGAAACCATATGGATGAATTTAAATTTCAACCAACCTTAACAGAAGACCTTTTTAATAGAATATCCATAATCCCCCATTCAGCTTCTTGTGGAGCAACTGGCTCATCATTAATAGAGCCAATACAAGGCATTCGTATACCAGAAAGTGAAGTAGGAGCAATCTTTACATATGCTTTACTTGGTATGTGCCAAAATATAACCTCAGGAACACTGAAAATAAGCCAGAGCTTTCATTTTATTTTTACATATAATAATAAGCATGTAAGGGAAGTAAGGTTTGCCTATTTTCTACCTTTCATCTGGATTGATTGCTTTGGACTGATGATGAAACCAATCAACCTGAGCTTTCGATATAACTTCAGGAAAGGATCCACCACCCGAATCAAGGAAATATAAGAACACGACTGGTGATGTCAGGTCTTTGCTTGATGAGACTCGTAAAATATAGTTAGAAACACTAGGCCATAGCTCCTTTGGACCACTCATTGAATAAGATAACCTGTTTTTCTTCATCTCCATCTTCATCAGTTCTACTCTTGGTGTCCCTTTAAAACTACACTCTTCTCCTGATAGAATGTTATCAAACTTCCACTAAAATGCTCAAGGAAATAAAAAAGTTTAATGTTTCTTGTGCAAATCTACCTAAATAACTTCCAGGTTAACAGTGAAGAGTACAAACCAATAAAATTATATATCAAGCAATTTCATAGTGCATAAGTGAAAAAAGGTTATCTTATATATCACATAAAAAGAGAAAAATGAAAATTACTTGTTGAAACTTGGTTTGAGTAAGATGTATATGTGACAACCAAAAAAGGAAAAATGAAAACTATTGTATTATAATACTTCAAGAGTGCATATCATATAACCAAGAGTAGGCAACAATTAACAGATAGAAGAAATATAAACAATATAAGTTATACTCATTCAGAAAATAAGAAAAATACAAAAAAATAAATAAATAAAATAAAGTGAATTACTCTAAATAGACTCCATAAATAAATAATAAGAATAGCAAGGAGTAGATAGAAGAAAACGATCTAGATATGCACAAGGCTCAAATGGTGCTCATAATATTCTACCCTGACATTCTATACATATGATTGGCATACCCTCCAAAGAGCACATAACATTTAAGAGTGCTACATTACATGCTTTGACTCATGATAATTAGCAAAATAGGTCTATTGCAATAGGATAAACATTATGCGCAACTCAGTCATGTCCTTCTTCTACCTGAAATTGAAAAATTTGCAGGTGGACAGGAGACTTGTGGAATCCCACAAGCAGAAAACCATTCAGGTGGCCACTCAAACGGTGCATCATCATGGTTTCCAAATAATGTTGCCCAAGGTATTTCTCTGCTTCTAGTCGGAGAAATGGCCTGATCCCAATACATGCTTGCGTTGGGAATTGGAAGGTTGTTTGCAGTGATGACATCCCCCAAGTAGATTACAAAATCTGCAAGAGTTCAATGGGAAGCCATCTAATTAAAGAAATCATCATTAAGAGTGAAGTTTGATAGAATCTACAAATAAAGTAAGTTCGTGGTCATCAATTCAAGCTGAAAAAAACACAAGAAAAATGTGAGATTAAATACATGCTCAATGATACACATAAACTATCAACCCACATATTTAATATATATAGTGTGGAAGTATTGCCATCTCTGAAAGAAGGAAAAAGTTTTTCGTAAACAATTTCTCTTGCAGCCAATTTATTTACATAATACTAATGAAAATTCACTGAATAAAGCAAGCATGGCAAGGAATGAAAATCCACAGCATGACTTATTAGTACAACATACAAGCATAATCATGGAAATTTCTAAAAACATTTAAAAGAGGGCCTCTAAATTCAAAAGTTTGAAATAAAAGTCGAGCAATATTCCATGTATGTCCCTAGAATTGCAATTTTTATTTAAATCAAAGACAGAAGGAAAAAAAAGAAGAATTTTTCTCTTTTCTTAGGATAATCCTGATGAATTCTTAGCATTGCTTCCTCTTTTGCAGCACTGAACACTGAAAACCCAAGCAAATATAAGCACGCCGCAAAGAAAAACATTCAATCGTTCACTTCTTTTTGGGATGGAAGCCAATTAGTCTAAGGTTGAGGGAATGACCAGGAGTTTCATTGTCCAGCACGGCCGAGATGACCCTTGATGAGTTAGCATCCTGCTCCGGCCCCCAGTCAAGCCACGCAGCCTCCCCATAGTGCAGGTCAGCAAAGAGGGTGATCTTGAACGTTGAATCGGCGGAAAATCGCAGCAAGGCCTTATCATTGGGCTGGCGGAGCACCGATTCCTCTTCGCCATGGCAAAGAACAACGCCGTAGAAGCTGGTGATGATCAAAAGGCACCCAAAATGCTTCCACATAGATCCAATCCAGCCTCAGCATCGGGGGAAATATGGAAACGAGAGAGGATCGTGATGGGAGATACAAAGGAAGATCCATGAATAAGCTCATCCAAATCATATTCCAGTTCCAATAAGAAAGAACACTCATGTCTTCCAACCTTTTTAGTTCCAATCAGGGCTGGCTAACAATCAAACTTTTGGCATATTCAGTTCATATCAGTAGAGCTGTCAATTCGGGCATAGCCCGCCGGGCCGGCCCACCCGGCCAACTAAAAAGGTGGATTGGGTTGGTCTTTTGTAGGCCCACTTGGGAGCGGCGCGGGTTTTGGGCGGGCCAGCCCGCAGCCCGCCCCTTAATTTATTAAATAATAATAATAATAATAATAACTGAAAAATTAAAATTACCCTAATTCTAAAAATGAAAAGACTAAATCCTAAAATCCCTAGAACCCTATTTCTAACGGGTAGAGCTGTCAAAATCATCATTAATGAAAATTATTATTATTATTATTATTATTATTATTATTATTATTATTATTATTATTATTATTACTATTTTGAAAGAAAGATCAAAGATGGAAGGATTTGAATTAAACATAGTTACATAGTAGACTAGTAGTGCATGAATGATGAATTAGCCTCCAAAATTCATGGTATGGCCCGTGGGCCATGGCAAAACAAACAAATATTATTAAACTTTAAATCTGAGTTTTTTTTAAATTTATGGTGGGCTGGCCAGCCCAGCCCACAACCCATGGTGGGTCGGGTTGGGTTGGCATTTTGCCAGCCCGCCAAATGGCGGGCTGGCCCGCCCCGCCCCACCAAATGGCGGGTTTTGGCGGGCTACGGGCCGGCCCGCCCCGCCAGCCCGTCTTGACAACTCTTGATATTGGCTGAATTTCAATTTGATTATTTTAAAAATAAACTGAACTTGAGTTTAAATTTGAGCTCATATAATACATGAGTCACTTCAAACTAAATTCAGCTCGAAGTTGGAATATATATATATATATATATATATATATATATATATATATATATATATATATATATATATAACTTAGTTATTTATCAATTTTGCGCATAGACCCTTTATATTTATTATAATTAATTTTTTGACCCATTAATAATTATTTGTTATTAAGAGAATTACATTTGATTTTGGTCTACCACTCTATATTTTTACAAAATAACACATTATCCCTTTCCGTTGGCAAACAAACCACTAAAGCACTAAGAAGTACATTGATTTAGATTTTTCATAAATAAATCATTGTAGATGATATGAACAATTTATAAAGTAATAATAATTAATTTTTTTCTTTTATAATTGAACTTTTTGAGCATAATATATTTTAAAACATTCATAAAAAATAAAAACATTTACAATCACATGTTCAAATATATTCGAATATAACAAAGTTTTTTTTTTAAAAAAAAATACAAGGGCTCAAAATTTATATTCTTAACCCTTTGATCAAATGATCCAATGGCTCAGAATCTCTTAGTGAATCTATGAATGTATTCCTCTATCGTTTACCCTATTCCACTCGAACGGTTGAACTCTAACCCTAACCCTGCTCTCCCTTTCAAAGTCGCCCTCCCTCCCTCCTCTCTCTCTCTCTCTTAAATCCAGAACCCGACTCCCTTCCTCTCTCTCTTGATCCCTAGGACCCCAACCTTGACTCCTGAGAAGGTGAGCACCCAAGGTAGGCTATAGGCCTGTGGGCCATGGCTTTTACTTGTATAAATTCCAACTAAAAATCCATTGCTAGTCCTTCAACTACACTATCTTTCTGTTTCTTTCTTTTGATTCTTGAGTTTCCCTTTTGTTTTTTTTATAAAGATTATAGTTTTCAATGATGATTTCCTTTCGTGCTAGATCTCATCCTCGAAGGGTAGCAGTGTAGGATCGGTGGTCTTTTGGGAAAGTATCCAGTGCTTTTCCTTCTCTACTTGTCAAGCTAGGCTGCTTTCTTTCTCCTCCACTCATTTTCAAGCAGTGGTATGCTCTTCCACTTATGTTCCTTTTAATCACTCTTCTTCATACCTTCTATCTTTTCTTTGTCCCTTCCACTCTTCTGACCTTTGAATGATATACTGTTGAACATGTTTAGATGTTTTTCTGGGGTTGTTGAAGAGATATATTTTGTCCTTGATTTTGCTAAAGTACAACATATTCTCTGGCTAGTAAGTAATTACTTGTTTTTTTCTTCATAATTTGCTTCATAGTAGGTTGATTTTAATGAACTTATCTGCTTCCATTCCTTTGACCTCTTCATAATATATTGCTGAACAGGTTTAGGTGTTTTCTGGGGCTGTTGAAGCGAATGTTTTGTCCTTGGTTCTGCAGCTTCTCCTCAAGTACAACATATTCTCTGGTTGGTAAATAATTATTTGTTCTTTTCTTCTTCATATGCTTCATAGTAGGTTGATTTTAATGAATGTATCTACTTCCATTCTTCTAACCTTTGAATGCCATACATGTGATGTGACAAATGACAATGTGATCTTGTGATACAGCGTGACCAGCTACATTATAGTTCAATTTTTTTTATCAAACTGCATTACTTAGATTTCTATTTGTATATCCGAACTGTTTTTGTTGTTTTCTAAAGTTTTTATTTCTATATTTATAAATGTCTGAACGTGACACACAACAATCAATGGCTAATTCTGATGTGAATCCTATACAAATTGGTACACATAGTGAAGAAGTAGAGACAATCCCATGTGGTATAGAAGATAAAGAAATTAAAAAAGGCTGAAAAAATTTCCAAAGTTTGGACAGAATTTCATATTATAAACATTCAGGAATGAAATGAAGTAGTACAAAAGTATGAATGTCGTCATTGCAAGAAGAAATATGCAGTTTCTAAGTCAGGAACAACCACACATCTTAAGAGGCATTTAGATGATTGTTTATACTTTAAAAAACAGTGTAAAGATCAAACTGCCTTTGGACAACGCGAATGGTGATACAGTTTTATCTTTCTCTTCACAATCTTTTGACATGAGCAAATTTAGAGAAGTTATAGCCAAAATGATTACAAATCCCATCATATACATAACCCATTGTCGGCTTCTTATCTGAATCACAAATCCGCAACAAATGAAACAATGGGCACATTATCTTCACCACTATTAAACAATTTCTCCAAAAATTTTCATCCGAAATAATTTGCTTAACTTCTCTCCCTTTTCGCATATTAAGAAACTTTTTGAACTCTAAAGAAACAACCAAAGGTTATAACTAATCTTTATGGTCATACAAACTCTTCAATGCAATAAAGTGGTGGAAAAAAGAGTAGCTCCAGGACGAATAACTTCTGTCCAATTTGGTTGTTTTCTCAACCAATTCAAAACCCTTTTATGAATGTAGATGGAAATTGTTACCTTAGAAGCAAGAATCGCCAAACTTTAACAGTATGCATTTCACCAATATCTTTGAAAATCAAGTTTATGCAATGCGCAACACATGAAGACCAATAAATGTCAACATATTTCTTTGTAATTATCCTTATAGTAGCTTTATAATTAGCCCTATTATATGTCACCATATGAACTACATTTTTAGGACCAACCATTTCAATGATTTCAGAAAAAAGATTGCATAATGTCTCTGTATTTGTGATAAAGCTTGAAGCATCAACTAACTTTATGAATGAATATCCCTTTAGGAGAATACACCAAGAAATTGATCAAAGATCTTTGTCTGATATCTATCCATCTATTACCCATGATAGTGCATCATGTTTTAGCCCAAGTTCTTTGAAAACTATAAATGATCAACTTCATTTGTTACTTGCAATCTCTTAACATCTTAGTTCTCAATGCATGATAACTAAGACCGGTATACCTATGGCCCATACTTGCTATCTTGCTAATTACAACTTGGAAGAAGGGAGAGTTGACAGCATTCATGGAATACAAGCATGATAAAACCACATGGCAATTGACATATCAGTATCATGTCATTTCTCCTTGGTTTGAAGAGAAGCCTTTATACTAGGTTGGGTAGGATCGAAAAGTCCATGCTTGAAATATAATTCAATACCACAAGAAGCCTTTCTTTTTTTTTTCCTTTGAAAGTTGCACCCACATAAGCACTACTTTTGGCTACTTGACCAGAAATATCTTCAACATCATCACCTTCAAATTCATGCATAGATTCACCATGACCAAGAGGATTGACATCATTAAAACATCATTTTCTTTATCTTTAGCCTTTTGAGCATTCTCTTGCAATGATCCTTACATTAAAAACCAAACATCTGAAGGTTTGTTTTTCCATGGATCAACATTTCCTTTTGATCCAGCTAGTTGTTGCTTTATTCGCTTGATCCCTTTGCCGGCATTTTGCTTATCACAAAAATTACACATCAAAATCCCCCTTCCTTGAGAATTTTGCATCTCACTTACAAATCTCTATGCAATATCCTTTTTCTGTCGAATATTTACACCAGTAGAACTAGATTGCAGTTCATTTGATGGTGTCGATCCCAATTCAATAGTATCCATGTTATTATAGTCTATATAAGGAAAATATCAAAATAATTATTACTTTTAAAACCAAAATATAATTGGAGGAAAATACAAATTAAAAGTTAGCATTTTCATAATTCACAAATAGATTTACAGAAATTCTTTTAAACGTGAATTATGAGAAAGTGAAAAGAACTATTATAGAGATAGCACATAATAAATACAAATAAAAAAAAACATGCACGATATTTATCAAAAAGTTTACTAAAACACCAGATCTAAAAGAACTTTGTATACAACTCGGTGAACTCACTGACAATAAATAATTAAATTTGACTAAATAAAAAAGATTAATTCTTCAAGTTTGAATCAAGGCAATTATATTCAACAGACAACCAAACATTAAAAGAAAAAAGAAAAAAATAATTAAAAATCCAATTTATGAAACTAAAACAATATAAAACACACAATTAGAGACTGACATCTCACTCTTAATTTCAGAAGATCCTATCTGACAAACAATAATTCTGATATTTATAATCTATCACGTCACAAAAGTAATTCTTTAGAATCAACTCATAATTCACTAATTCAGACACTCACATTCCTCTTCTTCAAAGAATTAGAGAATCAAATTAGATTATATTCAAAAGATTAATTAAGAATGATAAGCAGAAGACTTGATTAGATTACTCACATTCCTCTTCTTCAGAGAATCAGAGTGGAATCAGAGCTAGTGGAGCTAATTCCCTTGATCATATCCCTAGAAATATAAAGTTTTTTTACTTGGATTATCTGAGGGAAAAAATGGAAATTTAGGAGACAAAAGGAACAGATGCATGAGCTTTCGAATGGAAAGCTCAGTAAGTACCCCAGTTGGGTCGCAAAGACATAAGAAAGCAACATGTCAAATAAAGGGATCTCAATCCTAAGAAAACACAACCCTCGGAGTCTACCACAATCAAACAGAAGCCCTCAAGCTCTGTGATGAGTTTCAAAGAAAAACTCAAGGTTACTCCCGGCAAGTAAACCCAGCAACACGCTGTGAACACGACCCTCTGGTGGTTCGACCCTCGGTAGTACCACCTCTCATACGTGTTAACACGGTCAGCGTACCATTCCCACTGACGGGTAAGACCACCGGAGAATCGCCTCTGCACCTGCAGTCGAAATGCCGGGGGTCCCGCCCACGAACATTTCCACAGGAGCCCCCACGCTCCACTGAGTCCGGACAGTAGACCACAACAAAATCCGGGATACCAACATCCCAAAAACAACATACATGCTCAACAGGAATAGAAAACAAGCATGGATATCATGTATGGAATCAATAAACAAGATATAGGCAAGTCCAAAGAAAACTCCGAAGAGTAGGTACTAGGCAAGTGTACTTACCTCTTCCTGGAACTAGAAACCTTTCGAATCTCCTCTGATAACTTTTCTAAGTCTCCTCGAGAATATATGATAATAGAGCTTCTATTAGAGCCAATAATTCCAATAAAACCCTATGTCTCTAGTTGCACATGCATGACTCTCGTTCTTGTTGGTCCTAGGTCCACTATGGAGTCCCAAAGACCCTCCCCGTGGTTATCGGCTCATTTTCCCTATTTCTATGTCCTTTAGTTGACTCTTTACCTTTATTGGTCAAACCCAACCAACTTTACTTTTATTTGTCATACTGAATCCTATTTGTTCGTTTCTAGTAGTCTTAGCTGAATTGGGCCTACCTTAGCCACTTAGCCAATCTAATTCATTAGATTTTCTAATTTTGATCAACTAACTAGACCCAGAACAAATGTTAGACCTAAGTTTATTTTAACCCCTTTAATTGAACAACTAGTCAATTATCCCGACTTTATGGTCTAGGTCTAACCCACTTAACTAATCAAATCAATTGATTTAATGATCTACCTTTGGGTCTAGAATGATTAGCTAGTTGAGCATATCTAATCATCTCCATCAATTATCTTAATCAAATTAGTCAATTTGACTTAGTCCGACTTAGACCCAAACCCACTTAAATTGAACTAATTCAAACCTATGAACCCAATTTAATTTAGCCCACTAGGTTGACCTAGTTCGTCTTGAACCCAAACTTGATTAACCCTAATCAAGTTCAATTACATTTATCTGGTTTAATTAATTAATCTAAAAATAAATAAATTAATTAATTAACTAATTGTTTATTTTATTTTATTTTATTTTTTTTTTATTAAACCCAACACTTGGGCCCAACCCAAGAGATGAGCCCAAATGATTAAACCAAATCAAATTTAAAAACCTAACTAGATTAATGATTTATTTTGTCACACTTTATAAAGTCACATAAATCTTTATTAACTAATTAATCAGTGATCAACTAATTAATTAATTAATTATTATAATATTTTATTTTTTTCTTCTTCTTTCTTCTTCCTCTACCTCTCGCGGCTGAGCCCTACCGGAGTAGCTCACCGGAAAAGCTATCTTTGCGGCTGGCGGTTCCTGTCGGATGGCAACTGCGCACCGAGCTCCGTCTCGGCCGCACCAGTTGACGTCACACACCGGTAGCTCCTGGTTTCCCCTCCCCGTCGCACACCTCTCTCGGTTGAGTTCGACGACTTCGGCTAGAACACAACCACACTATACATGATTTAAACCTAAATTAAAGCCAGAAAAACCTTCTTACATGCGTTTCGATTTCCCTGGCGGTGTCAGTGGCGGTAGTAGTTGCCCGGAGCTACTTCTCCACTTCTCCAACCTCCTTCTCCGGCGAAGTCCTCTACTCGATCAGTTGCTCTTCTCCCCCTCGTTTGGAGACGGGGGCTGTTCTTATAGGGCTCCAGGGAAGCGAACAGACGTCGATCCCTTGCCCGTAACAGCTGGAGAAGGCAGCAAGACGGCCGGCGGCGCTCACAGCCATTTCCGGGAGTGGTGCAGCGGTTGCAGAAGGGGCATTGCCTGCCTCGAGATCGGGTCTCGCTGATGGGTGGTGGTGATCCTTTGATCGCATCCAACTGTCCCAATCTTTTTACCAAGCCTTGAATCCAACACTCTGTTGGATGAACAACCCAGATCCATCCGTAACCAACGGCCCGATCAATCTACCGTGCCTCGAACTGGAGACAATCCACAAGATGAACGGTTTCTCAAACGCCCGCACCGTGGGATCACCTCCACCATACCATCCCTCATTGCCTCGGATCAAAACACGATGAGATAGATGTAACCTTTGATCGACACGTGGCCCTCTCAGAGACCATTATAACGCCTCGCGATCAGCCTCTCTTCGCGATCAGCCTCTATCTCAGATCATCTAATCCTAGCCATTGAACCACTTGTATAAGGATTCTGGTCTGGATAATTACCCAAAAGTCCCTGGAATCTTTTAGGTCACAATTATGTCCTCCTTCTGAGAGAGGGGAAAATTTTCCTTTAGCCCTCAAAAGTTTTAAAATTTACCAATCAGTCCTCCTGACACCACTAACCCTAATTGGGGTTTTTAACCTTTAATTTTCCATTTTCTCCCACTTAACTAAATCATTTAATTAATTAGGAAAACCTCTTTGATTAATAATCCAATTTAAAAGAATTTAAACTCATTTTATTCTATAAAATCCTTGGATTTTATAGTAGCGTTACATTAAGATTGACTTCTAGAAATGCGCTAACTCTTCACAATGTTCAACATGTACCTTGCATAAGGAAAAATTTAATTAGTGGCTCTTTATTAGTGAAATTAGGGTACAAAGTTGTTCTTGAGTCAAATAAAGTTGTAATATCTAAGGGTGATACCTTTATTGGAAAAGGTTTTGTATCTGGGGGTTTGTTCAAACTCAATGTCATTTCAAATTCAATAAATTCAGATTCTAGTTTCAATTCTCAATCTCTTGTTTTAAACTCAGAATCTTGTGACATTTGGCATGGACGATTAGGTCATGTAAATTTTAGATCTATTCATAAAATGACTCATCTTAATATGATTCCCAACTTTCCAATCAATCTAAATTCGAAGTGTGAAATTTGTGTTCAATCAAAACAACCTAGAAAGCCTTTCAAACCTGTTCAACTTAGAGATACCCAACTATTAGAGTTAATTCATAGTGATGTTTGTGATTCCAATAGAGGTCCAACACTTGGTGGTAGCCGATATTTTGTAACTTTCATAGATGATTATTCTAGATATTGTTACACCTATCTTTTAAAAACTAAGGATGAAGTTATTAACAAGTTCAAGGTGTTCAAGGCTGAAGTAGAAAACTAGCTTGAAAAGAAAGTTAAAATCCTAAGATCTGATTGAGGAGGTGAGTATACTTCCAATGAGTTAAATCAATTTTGTGAAGAAAGTGGAATTATTCATGAACTTACTTCTCCTTATTCACCTCAATCCAATGGTGTAGCAGAGAGAAAAAATAGAACTCTATTAGATATGGTTATGCAATGATTATTAGCTCAAGTGTTCCTCAAAATTTGTGGGGAGAAGCTCTCTTATCAGCTTGTTTTATTCTCAATAGGGTTCCTTATAAAGATAAAGATAAATCTCCTTATGAACTATGGAAAGGACATCCACCTAAATTTAATTACTTCTGAGTGTGGGGGTGTTTAGCTAATGTTGGAATCCCTGGACCTAAGAGGAAAAAGATTGGTTCAAAGACAGTTGATGCTATCTTCATAGGTTATTATCTTCATTAAAATACTTATAGATTCTTAGTTGTTAACTCTGAGATCAATGAAATATGAAATAACACAATTATCGAGTCTCGTGATGCTACATTTTTTGAGGACATCTTTCCTTTCAAATCTCGAATTACTCAACTTAGTTCAGACCAATCTTTATACCTTCAAGTTCTAATACACTAATTGGTAAAACTACTTCTATCTCAAATCTTCCTTCTTCACCCGTTTCATATGTTTCACCAGAACCTAGAAGAAGTAAGAGAGCTAGAGTGGAGAAGAACTTTGGTGATAATTTTATTACTTTTCTAGTTGAAGATACACCAAGTACTTATCAAGAAGCTATGCAATCTTCGGAAGCTTCATTTTGGAAAGAGGCAATACATAGTGAAATTGAGTCTATTATTAGGAATAATACTTGGATTTTTACTGATCTACCTCATGGTTTCAAACCTTTAGGTTGTAAATGGATTTTTAAGATGAAGTTGCGGATAGATGGAACTGTAGAAAAGTACAAGGCACGACTTGTTGCTCAAGGATTTAAACAAAAACCAGGAGTTGATTATTTTGATACTTATGCACCTGTTGCACGTATAACCACTATTCAAATTTTATTGCTCTAGCTTCTATCCATAAATTAATTATTCATCAAATGGATGTTAAGACTGCTTTCCTTCATGATGATCTTGAGGAAGAGATTTATATGGTTCAACCAGAGGGCTTTTTAGTACCAGAGCAAGAAGGTAAGGTGTGTAAATTGATCCGATCACTTTATGGACTTAAACAAGAGCCAAAAAAATGGCATGAGAAGTTCGATCAAGTCATTCTCTCTTTCAATTTTCATATAAATGATCCTGATAACTATCTTTATTATAAAAAAGTAAGTGATAGTTACATTCTTCTATGTCTTTATGTTGATAATATCTTGATTCTTGCTCCTAATATTGATTTGATTAATGATGTCAAAAATTTGCTCTCCAATCATTTTGATATGAAAGATTTAGGAGAAGCTGATATTATTTTAGGTATGAAAATTATTCGTTCTCCTGAATCTATTTTGCTATCTCAAGCTCATTATACAAAGATAATAATTGATAAATTTGGTTCTTCTGATTTTTCAACGCTTTCTACTCCTTTTGACTCGAGCATACATCTTTTGAAAAATCATAGTAATCCTATAGATCAAGAGAAATACGCATAGATCATTGGGTCACTTATGTTTTTGTCCAAAAGAACTAGACAAGATATCGCTTTTGTAGTATCTAAACTTAGTCGTTTTACTAGTTGTCCTAGTTTGGTACACTGGAATGCTTTAGAAAGAATTTTTATATATCTCAAAGGTACTATTTCCTATGGTCTTAGATATGTTGGCTATCCTAATGTTCTTGAAGGATATAGTGATGCCAATTGGATTTCTGATTCAATAGATGTTAAATCTACCTTTGGATATATTTTTGTTCTTAGTGGGGGTGTTATATCCTGGCAATCAACTAAACAAATCATAATTGCTAGGAGTACTATAGAATCTGAGTTAGTTGCTCTTGACATCACTTTTTCTGATGTTGAATGGCTCAAAGACCTTCTTTCAGATATTCCTTTAATTTCAAATCTCATTCCTCCAATATCCATTCATTGTGATTCCACAGCTGCTATTGATTTTTGTAAAAAGAACCTTATAAACTCTAAGATGAGTAGAAACATCAAATTGAGGCAAAAATCTGTGAGACGACATGATACAAACCAAATTGTTGCCTTAAATTATGTTCATACTGAACAAAATCTTGGTGATTGTCTTACTAAAGGATTAACTAGGACTAAGATTCTAGATGCATCGAGGGGGATGGGGCTTTGCCCATAATGGACCTTCCTGCAGCGGGAACCCAACCTCTGTGATAGGCGATCCCTTGAAGGAGGTTCAATGTGGTAATAACAAGCTGATAGGTTGGTCAGGGAGCACATTGAATTTATAACATATTTGGAATATATTTCCATCCCTGTCCCTATGGTGTTTAGTGCTCTTGTGTAGTGTTAAAGGAAGAGCTTAGATATGAATATTAGCTCTGAATGAGACTCAAGGAGAAATTGTCGAGATGTGACTCTACACACATCCCTGGAAGGGCTCACCTATATGAAAGTATCTGTACATGGCCGCAGCTATAAGATTGGGAATCTTATAGGGGTTCTCATGAAAAAAAATCCAAGGTTCATGCACACGGCCATAAATGTGCAACCCCGCGATGGAGGTATCAATACTGTGTGAGTAAAAGGAACGTAGTTCAAGACCTGGTTCACTCCGATTCCTTCATATGGAAATTATCTTCACTAAGCAAGGTTAAGTCTATAAAGGACACCTTGCCCATTGCACAGTATTTAAAGGTGGTACCAACAATTTGATTTTATGTCTAAATTAATTTTTGAGTTTTGTGGGGGATTGTCAAAATTTTAAAAGTTTTTTATTTAAAAACTCAAGAATTAAATTGTCTATTATTGGTATAATTTATTTTGACCATTTTGGTTTTTATGATTTTGTTTTATTGGGAGATAATGGTTTCCATATTAGTGAGACCATTGATCTCCCATAACGGCTAGATTTTGGATATATATGGAAGGCTTGATATGGGTTCTCATGACCAAGTGAGAAAACCCTAGCCGCCTCTCCAAAAAGCTTGAAAGAGTTTTTCATCTTCATCTTGAATCCTCTACGATTTTCTTCTGGTTTTTCTTAGATTTGCATAAGACTTTGGTACCGCCACGAAACGCTCCATCAGCTCTCTCCAAGTCGTGTTCTTAGGAGGGACTACACCGGTCAAATCCTTGGGGAGTATTTCCTGGCAAAACCTTACACGAAAGGAGGGAATACGCTTTAGGACAGCGATAACATCACGCTTCCGGTATTTAGATTTTTTCTGTTTTTATTCATAAATCTCATTAGTTCTTCTTACTTGTTTTTGTAGGGAAAGGATCAAAGAAACAAATTTGTAAGTAAATTTGTTTTTAATTTTTATGGTCATTTATTTTTATAATTATAATAGATTTTTTAATAGTGAATGAAAAATATTGTTCTAACAAGACTAAGGTCACATTTAGCAAAGGATGGGTAAACAGATAAATTGGAAAGAAATTGGGTTACTTTAATAAATATTTTCAGAGAAGTTCTATTTTAGTAATTATTTAATTTAATATTATTATTTTTTTTAAATTGTCCAAAATCTATTTGGCACAAATAACATTACTCTTAATCATATATATTTAAATATTGTTATAAAAGAAAATAACTTAAGAAGACACGTTGTATGATCATGAGAGTCGGGATGAAACCCAAACTGTCCAATTAACAGTCATATTATCCAATGGTGAAAGATAAATTTTCAAAGCCTTGAAAACTAGCAAATAAGGTGTTTTAAATTCTAGCTCTGGACTCTTTGTAACTTTCTCTAAATTCTTTGTCTCTTCTTTTTTGAGTTCTTGAACGTCAAAGGCCGCACACAATTCTCCGTTTGTAAGTTTCTATCCCTGAAAGCCAATTTATGAAAGAGGTTATGATCCTGCGGAATGCTAAAAAGAAAAAGCAAAATCTTTGATAGTAGCCGACCTCTCTACCGAAATTTTCTGAAATTTTTTTAATCAATCCCTCTCGTTCATCAATTTGCACTGATCCACGGAAAAGTGAATTATTGCATTGATATATATATATATATATATATATATATATATATATATATATATATATATATATATATATAGGCCTGATACAGTCTGACCGGCTGTAATCTGACCGGACAAGTGTCAGGCCTTTATTGATTCATATATATTACTTAACCATTGAGTTATATATATTATATATACTTTATATAAAGTAACCAATAGGGACTTGACACATGTCCGGCCGGATTTGCAGCTGGCCGGACTGTATCAAGTCTCTCTCTCTCTATATATATATATATAGCGGCTTGGTAAGGTCAAGCCGGTCGGACACTGTGTAGATTTGGCCGGCTTCCCATTTCGGCCCTTGGAGCAAGTTTGAAAGATTTCCAACCGTACGGATGCGAAGATCATTGAAAAATAAACTAACATGTCCATTTTTATATAATTTAATGAATGTTTGATCCTCCCACTTAACGGTTCTTATTTTAGGAAAATTTTAACGGTTCAGAATTTCAATCATTAAGTGGGATGACCAAACTCCCATCCGTACAGTTGGAAATCCTTCAAATATGCTCCAAATGAAATGGGCGGCCGGCCGGATCACTGTGATTCGGCCGGCCGGACTATATCGGGACCCTATATATATATATATATATATATATATATATATATATATATATATATATATATATATATATATAGAGAGTAATGAGTTTCTAATGTAATTAAGCTTAAAAATCTCCTTGTACCACACTTTCCACAACCAATGATTCTGATGGTCACCCACCACCACATCCACCCACAAGCTATCCCAGCATAGAGATGGGCCATACACTCATGATAAATACAACGGTGACCTCCCATTCTTCTTCAAGGAAACCCGAGCTCGCTTCCAAGAGCACTCTCATGGCAATACGGACTATCCCTCTCCTCCTCCTCACTCTAACAATCTCATACTTATCTCCCAAATCATCATCCCTAAAACCAGAAGAAGATAAACAAACCTTATTACAAATCAAGAACTTCTCATGGGGCAACCCTCCATCTCTCCAATCATGGCAGGACGACAACCACAACAACAACAAGAGCTCAACAACAACACACTACAAGTGGACTGGAATACACTGCTCATCAGATGGTTTCATCACCAACATCTCACTCCCCAACCAGAACATCTATGGACCATTCCGTGACTCTCTTTGCAATCTCACCAATCTAATCCACATCGACCTCTACAACAACTCCATCTCCGGCCAATTCCCAGTATCCTTGTACAAATGCTCAAAACTCCAGTATCTGGAACTTGCCCATAATCTCCTGGTCGGCGTTATCCCCTCCGACATCAACCGCATGTCTACCTCGCTGACTTACCTCAGCCTCTCGGCCAACAACTTCACAGGTGATATACCTCCAAATATTGGCATGCTTCCCAGCATCCAAACTCTTCTTCTCAATTATAACCTTTTCAATGGATCATTCCCAGCGGACCTCGACCAACTCTCCACTCTTGAAACGCTTTTTCTTACCCAAAATCCGTTCACTCCGGCGGCCATCCCGCCGGAGTTTGGAAAACTGAAAAATCTCACCTTTCTTTGGATGACCAGCACGAACCTTATCGGCCAGATCCCAGAGTCTTTCGGCGATCTCTGATCTCTCCAGAAACTTGATCTCTCAATCAACAACCTCACCAATCCGATCCCGACCGGTATCTGGATGCTGCCCAACCTGAAGAATCTTTACCTATATGCGAACCAACTCTCAGGGGAAATCCATGGAACCATTGGAGCTCTGAACCTTGCCAATATTGATATCGCCATTAATCTGCTCTTGGGACCCATACCGCAAGGCTTTGGAAAGCTCAAGAACCTGAATGGCCTCGCCATGTTCTATAACAACTTCTCTAGCGAGATCCCGGCCAGTATTGGGTTACTTCCGTTGTTGACGAATATACGGCTCTTCCGTAATGCCTCACCGGGTGTTGCCGCCAGAGTTGGGAAGGCACTCAAGGCGTGGAATTTCGAGGTCGGTGAAAATAGGATTTCTACGAGATACCGTTGGTCTTTGCGCCGTGGTGGCTTTGACATCGGTTGTTCTTGCTTATAACAATATCACCGGAAGGCTACCGAATCCCTAGGTGATTGCCCGACATTGGATAATATCCAGTGTATAATAATAGGTTGTCCGGTGACGCCCCTTCGTGGGATCCGGTCGGGCGGTGAAACCAATTTAATCGTGATGATGAATGACAACCAACTCTCCTAAGACTCTACGAGAAGCTCCCATGGAATATCTCGACTCAAGATCGCCAACAATAGGTTCTCCTAAGCAAATTACCATCAACGGCGGGTAACCTCCGTGTCTTCAAAGCTAATAACAACCAGCTTTTCCTAAGAAGATACCGCCAATCTCACGGTTTCTCAAGATTCAAGGTCCTCTTCCTCGGTGGGAACGGTGATCTCGGTGAGATCCCGGGGATGATCACCGGGAGTCGAGGAATCTCAACATACTCGATTTGAGCGACAACAGACTCTTCGGGAGATCCCTACCGCGATCGGGTCTATGCGCCGGTGTTGACAGCGGCTTGACCTCTCGTAACGAGCTCACGGCGAAATCCTATGTGATGGGAGAGCCAAGGCTGAACTCCTTGAATCTATCATCAATCGCTCCTGAAGTCCCGCGGCTCCAGCTTCCTACGAACGGAGCTTCCTCGCCAACCTCGGCCTCTACCGCCACAACCGCTCTCGATCTAGGCGCTGCGGCGTCAAAAATGACGGAGAGCTCGTGATCCTCGGTGGCTCTCATCGTCTTCTTCATTCTCGGGGGATTGTCTTGCTCGACACGCCGCTCTTCGCCCTCGTAGTCGTGAGGGACTACAAGCGGCGAATGGACGGCGTGGATCCTGCCGCATGGAAGCTGACATCGTTCCAATCGATGGATTTCAACGAGACATGAATCGTAAAGGAGCTCTCGTCGGTGAATCTGATAGGCAGCGGGGGTGCTGGTATGGTGTATAAGGTCATCCTCGGTGATCGTGCTGGAGAGATCGTGGCCGTTAAGAAGATCTGGAACAGTAGGAAGTTAGATTCCAAACTGGAAAAGGAGTTCTAAGCGGAAGTTAGGATTTTTGGTTCTATCCGCCATGCCAACATAGTGAAGCTCATTTGATGCATTTCTAATGTTAATTCCAAGCTGCTCGTGTATGAGTACATGGAGAATGGAAGTCTAGATAGGTGGTTGCATCGCAAATATATTGCCGAGCCCAATCGATACACCAAGTTAGATTGGCGAACTAGATTGTCGATAGCGATCGGAGCAGCCAAGGGCCTTTGCTACATGCATCATGATTGTAACCCACCGATCGTGCACAGGTATGTGAAGTCGAGCAACATTCTTCTTGATGCCGAGTTTATGGCTAAATAGAGTTTAGCCACACATCACTGAGTTCAACAACAAAACATTAATGTTTACAACTATAGAATCCATGAATAGGAATACAAAGATGATAAAACTAAATATCTAAATAGTATTAGCAAGCCTTACCCTTTTGGTGAAGCTTTCCCCTCCATTGGAATGTCACCAGACTATCTAAATCAAAACCCTAAGGCTAGACTTGACCTCTTTGGACTCCGAGGGTACTGCTCTTCAATATCTGCCCCCTACTCCGGAGGAGGGCACAACCAATGTTGAATCCGTGGTCAAATTGACCCGAAGGTACTAGCTTTAGTTGAGCTTGAGGCGTCAACTTTAGTGGGACCTGAGGTGTCAGCTCCAACAGTGGTATAGGCAACTATCCTGGTTAAAGCCGAGGCATCTCTCGCCGATCCTCAAAATAAGCCTTGTCAAATTTTTTTCTTATTTTGTATTTATACATTTCCCACAAGGTTATTAATAAAGAAATACTTTCTTTACTTGTGTTATTGAATGGTTGTTGTATGATCTGATTCTCTGAATTGTTTGCCTTTGAGAATGATTAAGCGTTGTGCTTTTTAGTTGTCAGCTTTTAGACTTAGTTTCTCTAATGATACTGAGTTTAAGTTCAGTAGTCTTCTAGGTCTTCATAGTTCATATTTCCAAATCTGACCAGGACTGATGTAAATGAGAACATAGTTCTAGAAGCTCGAAGATGATGACTCAGGTCTTGTAAAAGAAAGAGAGAAGTGCTCAGGTTCTTCTAGCCTTCTCCTTGGGTCCTAAAAAAGACCAAACTTAAAAAATCTAATGGGTTTTACTAATCATCGTTTCTAACATTAAATGGGCGATGCTTTGGCTACAATGTATCAGTTCTATATCTTGAAAATGGCGCTCTAAAAATAGTCGGATAATCAAAACTTAAAAAGGAAGACCTAAAGATGGTTGGTTTGAGTTGATGTCATTAGAGTTTTAGCGGTCAGTATTTATGTGTAGCTCAGATATCCCTCCACTTTGATGCCTCAGATCTGTGATCTTCTAGATCTTCAAGGATTGGTCATCCAAATCAGGATCTCATCTAATTTATACATAGGGAGAGAGAGAGGCCGAGACTTCAATTATCATCTAAAACAATAATCTATATCATTCATTATGAGTTTTAATTTAATGGTGAAAAGGTGACCTCGAAAGCGCGCTGACATCGCCAGAGGGCGTCAATTCAATCGGAGGAGGCGGTCACCACCGGAGGACACGACGCATCACCGGGAGACGGCGGACTATCACCGGATGACGGCGGAGACCACTGGAAGACGGCGACAGAGGGTGTAGAGCCACTAAAGAAGGGAGCAAGACTATCAAAACGGCTGGAAGGACGCCGGAAGCTGAAACCTCGCCGGAACCGGCCCCAATTTGTTTTTGAATCCTAGTTGCTTGTCCAGAATGCTGAGAAGCTAATCTTTATCACTGTAATGCATGTAATTTGGAAGCTCTACAGAAACCAAGCTCACTGATAATCAAAAGCCAACGCAGTGCAGCCCAAGTGTTTGTTGTAATGTCTGAATGAAACAGAAAGCAAAGAGATGGCTGAGATGTCAGAACTGGAGATGAAAGGAGATGGAGAGCTGATGGAGACACGACATCCATCGGAGCAGCGGCGGGAACCTCCCAGGGCGGAAGAGCGAGATAGGAGGAGGGAGGCTGACGGCGGTAGTCGTGAGAAGTGCCACCTTGGCAAGACAACCACGGCAGAGAAGGCCGGCGAGACTGGAAGAACTAAAGAGCCATGGAGGACAGTCAGAAACAAAAAAAAAAAACAGAGGTGCCTCTCCATGGGGGGAGCTGGACCCAGCCAGAGTTCATACACAAGCTACTACTCCCTCTACTATCGCCACCCGCCGCCGAGGAAAAGGACCTCCGAGGGGGTAATAGAAGTATGTGGGAAGTGTAGACAGCCCGGCCATCTAATGGTGGAATGCCGGCGGGAGGAGGTGTGCCGCCGGTGTGAACGACAGGGTCACCGAGAAGCGAAGTGCACCTCGCCACCAAAGGCACTGGTGAGCAGGCGGCTACAAGGGGGGGCAAAAACTGAGAAGATGAAAGGAGATGGTGCTGCCACTACTGTCCTTACCACAATTGGAGATTGGCACGGCGCACTTGTAGGCCCAAACAAGATTCCGGCGCCGGAGGAGGGGGAGATAAACTCTGTCTCCCTGGCTGTAGATGAGGATATTCTAGCTGAGATGGAGGAGATGAAACAACACTCAATGGTATCGGTGGTGAAGGTGATGGCGGGCATCGTTGATCACCGGATGGTGGTGAAGGAGATAGGGGATGTCTTCGGACCAGAGCTATCGTAGGAGGCGAAGCCGTATGAAGACGGGAGGGTGCTCTTACAATGTCCTTCGGAGAAGATCGCCAGGGAACTGGAATGTCGAGGCGAGATCTCTTTCCCGGCCTTCATCATCCGGAGCGAGCCATGGACCACGGACACTGAGGCGGCGGGGAGAGCGGAGGGGGGGACAAGGTGGGTGGTCGGCAAAGGGCTCCTAAGCTTTGGCCGGAGACTAAGCACTGTAGCAAGAATTCTGCACCCGATCGGTGATCTGGTGCACTTGAACTGCAAAGATCGTTACTACGCCGGCCACTTCCTAGCCTTGATGCAGCTCCGCCAAAGAAAAAGATTCCCGATCACCGTGCTATGCAACGTGCTGAGAAAAAAATATGTGATCACTGTCGAGGTGGAATCAGGCCAGCCTCCTTTGCCATGGGATCCACCGCCGGAGAAGAAGACAGCCTCGGTGCCAGAGAAGAAGGAGGCAACTGATGGCGGCCAACATGGGAGGGTGAACGGCTTTGGAGAGAGAAGGCCCCGATTACATCGAATCCACTACTGGAGATGAGACAAAATCAGGGTTTGGAGAAGACGGGGATGACGGTGCTTCTCAGTTAGGGGAGGGGAACGATGCGAGGAAGAGAAGGCACCCGCTGGAGAGGGGGATGATCCTGCAAGTGTGAGAAGAAGATGGGGTTGATTGGTGGATGCCGTGATGGGGAAAGGGAGAGGTGCAAGGCGAATCCAGCCCCGCGGGGTCCACCGCCGGAGAAGAAGAAGGTCTTGAAGCCAGAAAAGAGGAAAGATTCGTTGCCGGTGAAGGGGAAGGCGGCGATGGGTGGCTGGTCAGTGGGAGAGGAGCTCCCGGTTGATCCTCCGGTCAAGGACGACGCGTCATCGGCCGGGCGCCGCGCTGATGCACGGCGGTCGAGGGGAGGTACGCCCGCGTACATGCGCTTACACTACGGCGCAGCGTCCGGATATCAGGAAGGGAGGCACGCGATGGTAGGCTGCCTGGTTTGGTTGTGCAATCCAATGGCCAGGAGGCTGTCCACGTGGATGGAAGCAAAAAAGAAGGATTTTTGAAGAAAACACAGGGTCAACATCTAGTTTCCTCGGATGCACGCAAGCCCAAAACCACGTGGAGGCGTGTTCAACCAACTCTACCAGCTTCCACAGGCAGTGAAGCACTTGGGTATGGCCACGTGGATGAGATGGCAACGTCTCCCCAAACGGTTGGAAAGAGAATGGGACCACATCAGGAGGATGATTTTGAAAAAAAGGGGCGTGTGGATGATGGCAAATGGTCTAATGATCATCAATCCAAGGGAGGAGATAAGAACACTTGGCAACTCAAGAGAGTTCAGGCGGATAATAGCAAAATTTCCAATGAATCTATACCTAGCCATTGTATTACCAATGAAGAAAACAAGAAAAGAACACCCAAAGCAACCCCAATGCATTCCGACATTGAACTACTAATTAATGAAAATGAAGATAATATAGACTTTTATTTGGATGAGGGTCCTGATGATGCTTTAGAAGGGGAATTAACTTGGGGCATGAAAACACAATTGAACGTGAAAGAGGGCCTACAGGCACAAACATATGAGGATACCCCAAGTAGAATGGTCCTAGAAGAAAGTACCCACACAATACCCGAGCTGTGCGAAGAATGCGCAACACTTCCGGGGCTCTCAGAGTCAACCCAACCAAACCAAGAGAAGACCAATTTGAGCGAAGTTCAGGGCCCAGAACCAGGAATGGACCTCTCTAACTACACCTGGAGGCTCAACCATGGTTCTTGGATCTTCATTGAAAACTCGGCATGGAAGGAGTTCTTGGAAGGAAAGGGGCCTGAGATGCAAAATGAACACGAAACAGAAAGACAAGAAGTCCCTCAGAAGAACCACTCCCGGCACCACAATTACAACACCGACAAGCAGAATCCCCATCGATCAGGCGAAGTGGCAGATCCTGTAAATTGGTAGTTAAGAGACTGGAGAAGGAAGGATTCATTGCATCATCCAGTTCAACTAGAAGAAAGTCATCCAAGAAGAAGAAGAAACAGACAACAAGGATTGTCCCATTCCTTGCCCCCACTTCCCTAATGCTTTGCGACTGGCCAGACAAGGAAATTTTGGAGAATGCCTCGCGGATTGGAATCGATTTGGGCAACAATGAAGAGGAATTGGCCTCCTACCTTCAACACATGCGCAACTTGGAGCTGGAGAGGGGAGGGGAGGGACGGAAAATCAGCTAGGTTTTCCCGCTTCTCCTAGGGCAGAAACCCGGGCCTATTTTGGTTTTATGATGAAAGTTATCTCATGGAATGCAAGGGGGTTGGGGAAGAGGAAGAAACGATACCTTGTTCGGGACTTCCTTTCCCCAAATAAGGCAGATATTTTCTGTATCCAAGAAACTAAGTTAGCAAAAATAAACAACAACACATAGAGATCGATCGGGGGACTTTGTTTGACAAGTGGGAGGAACTGCCAGCGACAGACACAAGAGGAGGGTGCTGCATTGGTTGGAGCAGTTCCAAATTCAACCTACAAGCTGTGACAAGGGACCAGTTCTCGGTCACGATTATTCTCAATGATAAGGCGAATCAAGACCTACCGAGAATGGTTACTATGGTTTATGCCCCGTGTAACCCAGCCCTGAAAGAAGAATGTTGGAACGAGCTCAGGGAGGTTAGAGGGCGGTGGGAGGGTCCATGGCTACTTTGCGGGGATTTCAACACAATCCGGAGGAGGGAAGAGGCTTCTTCCTCCTCACATGGGGTTGGAGAAAGGGAGGGCTTCAAGAGGATGATATAAGATCTTCTCCTCGTGGACCCCAAGGGAGAAGATACACATGGACCAATGGAAGAGAGTCACCGGCATTTGCAAGACTTGATAGAATTCTCCTATCCACAGAATGGGTCCTTAATTTCCAAGGATATGGCAAACGGCGCTCTCTAGAGTGAGATCAGATCACGTTCCATTATGCCTCGAATGTGGAGTCCATACACCCCAACCTTACCCCTTCAGATTCAATAGGGAGTGAACCAAAGAAGGATTCTGGGAGATGATCAGGAAGGTCTGGCAGGGTCACTTACTGATGGGTGATGGGGCCTTCATTCTAGCAAAGAAACTAAAATTCATCAAGGCAAAGTTGAGCAGATGGAAGAAAGAAACCATCAGTCGGAAGGAGGAGAGGAAGAGAGGGATCCTTGAAACAATCAGATCCCTCGATACTGCTAAAGAAACACGAGGACTGACAAGGGAAGAAGAGGAGAAGGAAAGGGAACAAAGGGGTGAATATGATAGGTTGATCTCGGAAGAGGAAGCTTATTGGAGACAACGTTCCCGAATACAATGGTTACAACAGGGGGACCAAAATACAAAATTCTTCCACACTGTGGCTAGTCACAGGAGAAATATCAACCGGATCTCACAGCTCCAGCAAGGAGAACGGACCCTCACTGAGCCGGCACAAATCATTGAGGCTATTTCTACCCACTATACAAGCCTGGTTGGCGTAGTACGGGACATGAGGTATAAAACCTCATGGGACCGACTGTTTCTACATAGAAGAAGAGTGAGTCTAGAACACCTCGAGCAACCATTTAGAGAGGAGGAAATTAAGATGGCAATCAATGAATTAGGGCGGAAAAAGCACCAGGGCCGGATGGGATGCCTATGACCTTCTATCAACAAGGCTGGACTATCATCAGGGAGGATATGCTTAAACTCTTTGATGACTTCTTCCTGGGCACGGCCAACTTGGAACGGCTCAATTGGGCATACATCCTTCTTATCCCAAAACATGAGGCCCCGGAAACCATCAAGGACTACAGACCTATAAGTCTGATAAACTGCTCAATAAAAATCATTTCCAAAGTCCTTGCAAACAGGCTTAAAGAGATCCTAGGGGAGCTTGTCGATGAGTCTCAAACCGCTTTCATTCAAGGTCGAATGATACATGATAACATCATTGCAGCAGAGGAATTAATTCACAAGATGCGGATGGGGGATGAGAATGGGGCTCTGATTAAATTCGACATGGAGAAAGCTTTTGATACTGTTGATTAGGAGTTCCTGTTGGAGGTCCTTCAGGCTAGAGGGTTTGGCCCAAGATGGCTGCTGTGGATTCGGTCTTTACTATCCTCTTCCAAGGCTCAATTCCTCATCAATGGGACGCCGACAGGGTATATCAGAAGCAAAAGAGGCCTTAGACAAGGTGATCCCCTTTCCCCACTGCTGTTTGTGTTAGCAATGGATGTTCTTTCAACAATGTTCTCGGAAGCTGTGAGAGCCAATATTTATAGGGGGATTCCCCTCGGTATCGAGGGAGAGCACACCGTCACGTCTCTACAATACGCAGATGACATCTTGGTGTTCTGCACGGGGGGAATAGCGGAGGCTCGACTTCTCAAACTCATTTTCTACCTCTTCGAGGGACTTTCAGGTTTGAAGATTAACTACAACAAGAGTATCATCATCCCGATTAAGGGCCCCGAACAACACTCACAGGATCTCGCACAAGTGCTTAATTGCACTATTGGTTCCCTCCCTATGAAGTACCTGGGAGTGCCACTCTCGGGGGGCAAGCCCAGGAGGGAAGACTGGCACAACTTGATTGATAAAATCCAAGGGAGGTTGGGTTCCTGGAAGGGGAAATTATTATCCATGGGTGGACGACTCACACTTTTGAACTCGGTCGTATTGACCATCCCGATTCACTGGATGACAGCGTATCGTCTGCCAGAATGGGTCATCCAAAAGATTGATTCGATCAGGAGGATGTTCCTCTGGAGAAGGGTGGACAAGGACACACGAAGCTATCATTTGGTAAATTGGGACAGACTATGCCGGCCAAAGGAGAACGGGGGATGGGGAATCCTAAACCTCAGAACTTTTAATGGTGCCCTCTTAGGTAAGTGGTGGTGGAGGATACTTACTGGAAATGCGGGGATTTGCCAGAAAATCTTCCAGGCGGCTTACTCCAGAAATGGTTATATTGATCCCCACAAACAAGTCCCAGGACGTGCGTCGCCTTTTTGGAGGGGGCTTCGTCGAGAGGCACCGCCAACGATGATGAATATTAGAGTCAACCCGGGAAGCGGGAACACTACAAATCTCTGGCGGGATAATTGGTGGGATGGCCTTCCGCTTGACAACATCTACCCTGGGTTATTTGATCTCTCAATCAAGACTCACTTGACTATCAAGGAAGCAAGGGATAAAATACAAAGAGGAATGCCGATCCTCAAGCAAGGACCACTTACGGATAAGGACCTAGGTGGATGGGAACTAATCAAACAAGCAATTATGAATCATAGAACTAATCCAACCGCCAGGGATACAAGAGAGTGGAAGCTCACGACCAACAAGAGGTTCACGGTTAACTCCCTATATCTATTCAGAATCGATGGTGGATGCCAAAGCGACCTAAAGGCCAATTTCTGGAAACAACCTTATCCTCTGAAGGTGAAACTTTTCGCTTGGTTGGCCAAAGAAGATCATATCCTCACCCTCGATAACCTGCACAAAAGAAACTGGAGAGGGGAACGCACAAGCTGTTACCTATGTGACACGGGGGAAGAAACTGTAAACCATCTACTTATCTCATGTCCCTACACAGTACAGATTTGGAATCACTTTAGGAACTTGTTCGGAGTCCGAACTTGGGCCACCAACGGGCACGACCTTTGGTGCTGTAGGGGCATGACTCTGCTGGGGCTTGACCCTACCCTTAAGGGGGGGGGTGGAATCTCGCGGTTATGGCAATCACGTGGAGCATTTGGGGAGAGTGAAATAGGCGGTTTTTTCAGGAAAAACTACGCGTTTTCCAAAGAATCATCCGTGACATCACCTTCCTCATTATCTCCTGGTTAGATGCAGCCCCAATGGCTAAGCGACTCAAGCTGGAAGCAGCAAAAGGATTGGTAAAACGTAGCCTCCAATTCATCTCTGACTCATCAAGGCGGGAAGACGGGGGCGGTGATGGATTTGAGGACGACCCATCACTACCCCAGGGCTCTACATAAAGATTACATGAGGCGGTAAGGGTAGGCAGGAGGTTACTATGCACTATATAGAGGTTTTAAGCTCTCAAGGACAATGTACTCTTTTTCTTTCCTCTATATTAGCAATGTAACACACTCCAAGTTATCTTTAATAAACATATGTGGTTTATCCACTTTCTAAAAAAAAAAAAAAAAAGAAAAGAAAATAGATCTTCTTGAAAATCATTAAGACGAGCACATGGGTTATTGACTTTCGTGTAATCTATATTTTTAGTTTACAATATTGAATTATTATCTAAAACAAATATCTATATTCTTATAAAAAATTGAAAATAGATCTCCTCGAAAATCGAGATAGATGAAGACCAGCACATGGGTTACCGATTTTCGTGTAATCATTATTGCTGAAAATACAATAAATTCATTGATTGAACATTTATGGTTTTTAGTTTGGGCCTCATTTTCTGGAATTTTACAAACTTAATATTATCTTCAATTAGTTTATTAGTTAAAATCATTTTTAAACAAGATTAGTGATGTAATTTGATCCGGATGATGTGACCCTTGGCCAATTTAGACATTATTCTAACCGAGGGCCCATTTGGTCAATGTCACGCAAAGCTATGAAAAGTTGGGTTAGAAACGGGTATAATTTGGAATCGCCTCACCTGGTTTTGGAATCAGAGAAGTCCCTAATTCTAACCAATGGCAAGGCACCATATAGTAAAACGTGTCCAAATTATTTGTTAATGTTTGCCATTTGCTAGAATCAGGGACTTCCAAGGTAAGTCCGTACAATTTTTCATAAACATTAAAAGATTTTAAGATGTTAAAAAAGTTTAGGAGGCGGTTGGTAACAGTAGAGTCTGACTTTCAATTTAAAAGATACCGGAAGTGAACAAATAATTATATTTGACTTTGTTTATAAGTTACGGAAAAATATTAATGCAGTTACATGATATATTTGCCAATTATTTGTTAATGTTTTATGTTTTATGTTACGGGGGAAATTCTGGTCGTATATGTGGTCTGATCCTGGAGCCCCATAGTAGTGGTCTGCTCATAACCAACTAGCTTTCGCCATTGGTCCATGTGGAGATTTCCTCACGAAAGAGCATGAGCCAGGATGCACGAGCGCCTACTTTGACAGCTCCCACGACCAACAGTCTGACAAGGACACTTGAGGTATAAAGGGAACAAGAGGAAGAGACAACAAACTTTTCTTCTTCCACTTTAGGGCTTTGGAGATTCTTCTTGAACCTCAGGACGATTCATTTCTTTCTTGACTCCCTCTCTCACTCTGTTTTCTCCTCTATAATTCACAGTGATATTCACTCTCCTCTCTCTTTTTCCTCTTCTCCTTCAACCACTAGCACTAAGTTAATCGTCAGAGGGTCCTGGGAGAAGCCCCAGACTTCCCTTATAAAGAGCTCAACTCGCCAGCTGGAATTCCCTCGCCCCTCAAGACGATGGTCCATCAGAAGTCGCCATCTGGCTCAAGCCGTTTCCCTATTCTATTCATTCATCCCTCACAATCATCACCAGAGATTCTCTGAGATAAGTGCATAATAATACATATTTTCATATTATATTTGCACGCACTTTGCTTACCTTTTTGCATGAATTCCTTTATTTTTATGCTCTGTTGGGTATTCTCTTTTGATTGAACAGGAAAATAGGTACTCGAGACAAAAGAAGAAAAAAAAGAAACAAATCAAAGCAAAAGGAGTTGAATATGCACTTTATAGAGAGTGGCATGCCCATGTACACTGGCATGTCAAGATGCACATAGGCATGTACCAAGCTGTGCACATCTCAGATTAGTCGAAACCATGTCGACTCGATTTCTTAAGATTCCAGACTTATACACAGGGTCTACATGGCTCTGACACGGTCGTGTGACGTAAACTGAAACCTATAAAAGGCTGTTGGATGCAAATTACAAAGGGACTTTTGGTGGATCAACTTTGGGTGCTTCTTGCGCCATCGGCTAAGGTTTCAGAGAGGAGATTGAAGGCGAAGAAGACATCGATAGAGGGAGTTTATATTCTTTTATTATGTCTTATTCTTTAGATCTTGTTATTAGGGTTTTCCATAGTATGAGAGGCTAAACCTTTTGTGATGCCTCGGGTCCTTGAACCCTAGGATGAACTTGTGACTTTTTTCCTTTCTTTTAATACTAGGTTTTTCCCTTTCATTATTCTTGTGAATCGTCTATGTGTGCTTAATTTTTGTGGTTTGTTAGTGCGAAAGCACCGATTATATATCTGTAGTTGCTTGATACATGAAAAGAAATCTCGGTCAAGCTAGATCTGGGCATAGATGATAGGGGGTGCGCGCACGTCAAGAGATCGGGTGATCGTGGTGATTACACAACACACTCTCCGGATTAGGGTAAAGCCTAATAATAAGAACCACGAAACACTACTACTACTACTACTACTACTACTACTACTACTACTACTACTACTACTACTACTACTACTACTACTACTACTACTACTACTACTACTAATAATAATAATAATAATAATAATAATAATAATAATAATAATAATAATAATAAATTAGTCATACGACGAAGTCGCTGTATGGGACTATGGTTTAGCTGTACGAGAAATCTGGGTCAAACTAATTTAGTGTTCCTCATGGTCCAAGAATATATCAACTTGATAGCTAGTATTAGGAAACTAGTTAACAAGGGATTCTTAGGTGGGTAGAGATCTGGGGTGCCATGTCCTCTTGACTGATAACCCTAGATCTGCCAACTGTTCACTTTAGTTTTAGTTCTTCTTTAGATTAATTAGTTAGGATCATCAAAACACCAAAAATATTTTAGGCTAGAAATACATGACAAATTAGCAGTAGCTTTGTCGTTCCCTGTGGATTTTACTATTTACCCTTAGGGAACTTTACTACTTGAGCGGCCCCAAGTACTTGTGAGCGAACATAACACATCAAGTTTTTGATACCGTTGCCGGGAGTGGCATTTCTAGGAACATTAGGATTTGTTAATTTAGCCACTTTGTTTTAGTCTTAGTTTTAGTATTAGTTCTAGTTTTATTTTGCGTCATTGTGTTGTTTTTAGGTTGATCTTGCTTTTCTCTCTTGTAGGTACCGGTGCATGACCAGGAGCTCCTCTTATCCATTAGAGGTACCATATCCAGACTTTGAGCGTCACCTTCGCAGGAAGCTGAGAGAGATTGTTCTCCAAAAGACCGTAACAATAGAAGCAGTCATCCCGGCTGAAATTTGGGTATCGACCTATCGAAGTTCCTCTTTTGATCCAGGTGAGAATAATAGATGTGTCCGAGTTGAACTTGACCTCCTAAAGGAAAAGAGGGATTTAGCCAACATCATGGCAGCGGCTTACTTGCAAAGTATCCAATGTTTCTACAACACTAAGGTACGCAGAGTTTCTTTCCAAACAGGAGACCTAGTTCTTAGGAAAAATATAATATTTTTATGTGATCTTGGTAGAAATGAAGAACCCCAACAAAGGATCGAGAAGGCATACACAATAAACAAAGAAAACATGAGAGAACCCTACACAAGGGTTGGGCATCGCGATGCTCATTTTTGGCGTCATGATGCCCACAAGGAATCATCCCTCTGAGTTGGGCGTCGTGACTCCCAACTTTAGTGTCACGACACCTAGTGATAAACACCCAAATTCAACCCAAAGTTTATCCAAACGACAACGAAAAGTTGATGCAGGAGGCTCAAGTAAAATGTTGGTGTCAGGTTGGCGGGTCAACGTAAAGATGGGAAGTTACAGAGTCAATTCCAAGATTGGGTCGGTTTTTGGTGTGGTTCGGTATTTTGGCCATAACTTTGGCTACCGATATCAGAATCGCGCGTTCGACCCCAATTCGGAAAACTCTTTGCGGCGCGCATAACATGGGGACGTCATATTAGATAGAATTTTAGTTTTTTTTTCTATTTTTAAAAATATTTAATCCACCAAATTAGGGTTTTCGGTCTTTTTTCTAGTTTTGGTAATATTTCATATGCCAAATTAGGATAGGATTTGAATCCGATTTGATCTCGGATTTTTAGGAGTTATCTTATTTGTTTAGAGTTTTAAATTTAGATAAGTTTAGTTTTAAATAATAATTTATCAATTTTAGCAAATTTAGATTAGATGATAAGGTTTCTAGGTTAATCTTTTGAGGCTATTTAACCCGGCTTGTGGGTTAGTTTTTCATTATTGAATTCTGAATAAAATTATTTTCCTGAATTTCAGAGTATTTTCTCTGGTTCTTTTGGTTCTTCGTTTGTTCTTCTTTGCGGTCCTTGGATCCTGCTAGCCCGAGGGATAATCTCTACCCCGCCCAGCGTCAATTGGTACCAGAGCTCATCATCTTCCTGGGAAGCGTCATTAGCGACATCAATGACTGGTGGTCGTGGTCATCGGGTTGGACAGGTTCCGTCTAAGGAAGTCCAATACCGTGACTTGAGCGCACTAGAGGCGATGAACAAGGATCTACAAAGGCAAGTCGCGGAGTTAACCCAACGCTTGATGATCAAGGATTTGCAGAGGCAAGTCAAGAAATTATCAAGGTGTTTGGCGGCGGTCGATTTTGATTGTGGTTATCATGGGCAGGTTCCGGCTGAGGAAGTCCAGCACCATAATCATAGCAATCACAGGTTTGGCCAACCCATCTACCAACCCATCTACGACGATGATGCGGAGGAGGAGATCTCACCCATCTTCAACGATGATGCGGATGAGATTTTTCCCATCTTCAATGATGATGTGGATGAGGAGATTTCGCCCATCTATGACGACTACGAGGAGGAAATTGGCGAGCCCGAGGAGGAGATTGGTGAGCCCATCTATGATGATGATGGGACTAGCGTTGTGTTCGTATCTCGATGGGAGGAAAATCCTTCTGGCCCGGAAACTAACACTACTAACCTACTTTCTGTCTCTAGGGTTTTGATTGAGATCAAGCATGGAGATCCAAACCTACCAATAAATGTGCAGTAGAACTCGGGGTCGAGTTCTTTCCAACCCGGGGTGACTGATGCAGGAGGCTCGAGTCAAATGTTGGTGTCAGGTTGGCGGGTCAACGTAAAGATGGGAAGTTACCGGTCAATTCCAAGATTGGGTCGGTTTTTGGTGTGGTTCGGTATTTTGGCCATAACTTTGGCTACCGATATCAAAAACGCGCGTTCGACCCCAATTCGGAAAACTCTTTGCGGCACGCATAACATGGGGACGTCATATTAGATAGAATTTTAGTTTTTTTTTCTATTTTTAGAAATATTTAATCTGCCAAATTAGGGTTTTCGGTCTTTTTCCTATTTTTCATAATATTTCATATGCCAAATTAGGATAGGATTTGAATCCGATTTGATCTAGGATTTTTAGGAGTTATCTTATTTGTTTAGAGTTTTAAATTTAGATAAGTTTAGATTTAAATAATAATTTGTCAATTTTAGCAAATTTAGATTAGATGATAAGGTTTCTAGGTTAATCTTTTGAAGCTATTTAACCCGGCTTGTGGGTTAGTTTTTTATTATTGAATTCTGAATAAAATTATTTTCCTGAATTTCCGAGTATTTTCTCTGGTTCTTTTGGTTCTTCGTTTGTTCTTCTTTGTGGTCCTTGGATCCGGCTAGCCCGCGGGATAATCGCTATCCCGCCCGGCGTCAAAAGTCTATATAAGATCCTCGATTTTCTTTATAAAAAAGAGCCTCAATTTTCTGAGATTGATATAACACTTGGAGAGCAGATTTCAGCGGACTTTGAAGTAGAATGTGGAGCCAACTTGGAGACTAATCTTGGAGTAATTTTAGAGCAAAGGAGCAACGATCATGGCGAGAGTCAAGGCCTTCAATCATAGTTTTCTCTCATCTCTCCCCTTTCTTTAATCAAATGGACACTTTAATTGATAACTTCTTGCTATCAATGTTAATCATAAGTATGAGCTAAACCTTTTCCTCTATGGTTGTAATGAATTTTAGCATGTGTTTTAATTGATATTGTTTTCTCTTCTTTGAATGATATTTTGAGTTAGGTGTGCAATTGTGTGTTTAATGCTTCAATACATCGGAATGGCATTGTTTGATATGATAATCTTATTGAAGTTGGGTTTGGGAATTTAGGGTTAGTTTTCAATTGTATAATAAGTGTTCGCTCTTCGAATCAATTAGCCAATGAGATAGGACTATACTCACAGCTCATTCATAATCATTATAGTAGTCACAACTTCATGACCTCTCTATCTTACTAATTCTTATATAAATATAGAGGAGAGAAAATGAAGCCGATGTTCTTAAGTATTCGAAAGTTGCTCATGAATAAATTAGAGCTCTTGATTTATAACTCAACTTATCAAACTAAGAAGAGAGACTGTATGTAAATCCTTAATGTCATTCTTCAAACATATAGAGTACCTCATGCACTACAAGATTCATCTTGGAAGCCTCATTGGAACAAAGAAATCATAAGAAACAATAAGGAATGCAATCTTTGTTGTGAGTGCAGGCACAAATAACTTCATTGCAAACTACTATCTAGAACCAAAAAAGATCCACACAGTTCACACATCCTCAATATGAGAACTACTTGATCACATCCATGTCCAACTACATCAAGGTCCTTTCTCTGTCATCTCTCAATCTCAAAGTACATAAACATGAAATATATACCTTTTTTTTCATAAAGTGGATAAACCACATGCACTTTTATTTAAATATGAAAGTTTAAGTATATGTTACACAACTATGTTACAAAGTGGAATAATAATGGAAATCTTAGCGCAAGGTTCCCTCGTTGCATGCATCAGCGTTCTATGTCATGTTACTTGAAGGGTGATCATATTCGAAGGTGTCTTCACCTTCATTCATTTGCTATAGGGGCCCCCTTGAGAACTCTAGGCTATGCTTGACTAGGTTTTGGGCTGCTTCCAACCTTGGTCAGTTGGCCATTTGAAGATTGATAGGATAGTGATTATCCTACTAGCTACCCGCAACCTAAGAATCGCCATGGAAGACACCAAGAAAGACACCCAAACAGCGAAGAAATATCTCTAAAAATTCAAAAGAAATTATTAAAATCAAGGCTAATCCAAAAGCTAGTCTACAAGCTGGACAAAATAGCTTGAAACTCCATAATCTAACTATTTTGAAAATTTTGCTTAAAATAGAAAAAGTTCAAAAATTATTCAAATTTGTATTAAAAAAACCAAATAATCAGTAAAAATTCTATTGACCAAATCAGAATCAAATCATTTCCAAATTCGATAGACGAATTATAACAAAAAATTGTAAAAATATCTTAAAAAACAAAGATTTGGAGGGGAAAATAGTGTAATTTGACACCAACAATGATGTTTATGGAGCAAAACTCAATGGCCATATTGTGCATGCCGAAACGAGCTTTCCAAATTGGGGTCAAACAAGTGATTCTTACACATGTAGCCAAAGTTATGGCCAAATAACCGAATCACACCCAAAACTTCCCCCAACCACGCAACGTAGCATAAGGAAAGAAATGTCACGAATAATTTTTATTATACTTTTTAATTATACTTCAATATTGAGAAATATTTTAGAAAATGCATAGGTTTGGCTGAACCCGGTTCGCAATCATGGGCATTCCGCTGATGGGTTGCTTGCCTATTGTAAGAACATTGATTAGCTTCGAAGGAAACTGTGTTGATGAATATAACAATGTGGCAAAATCTTTCAACTCAAAGTCAGTAGCACATGTGAATAAACTTAAGAAGCTTTTAGCTGTGAGAATTGCCAATTTTGATGTTTATGGACCCTTGATTGAAGTTGTGAAGAATCCCATGAAGTATGGTGAGTGAACTATTAGCCATCTTCCTTGATCCTTTGATTCATTAGAGATCAATTGAAGATATATTGAAGTGTTTTTTTTTTTCCTTTAGTTTGAGTTTTTAGGGTTCAAAGAGACATCCAAAGGTTGTGTTGGTTCAGTGACTATGGAAGGTTGACAAGCTACTAAGGAGGGTTTGAAGATATACAAAGACCCTAATAGATATGTTTTTTAGGATGTTGTTCATCTTACGGAGAGAATGTATAAGATTATTGCCGATGAGGCAGTGAGAGGCATTGTGAAAGAGATATAAGTATTGAGATTCAAGTTCACCTGATTATCTATGTTTCCTAATTGTGTTCAAATAAACAAGGGAATGACTTCATGCAAACAATAAAAGGAGAGAATGTATCTTATTTTAGGGTTTGTTTTCTGAAATGTGCAGAAGTTGGCAGAAGTATTATTTTCCAAGTTTATTTTTTAAATGGAAATACAAAAAATTATAGAAATTCAATCAATTCCTGTTAAAATGGTAACATTTTTAGGGATTTATATAAACACATAATTATGTGTAGCTTTGAATTGCATATAATTTAAAACAAACATTTTAAACAACTATACTTCCAAATTATTATTTTATAAAAGCCACTCCTGTCATTTTTTAATTTAATATAAATAGACCATTTTCATTATATAAAAAAGGAAAAATCACTCATAAGTGAAACTACAAATTTCTTAATTTATAACATTTTAAAAATGATTAAACACAAATTTATTACAAGAGCACATGAAAACTTTTTGTATTCAACACCTCTTTGCCTTCCACATACAACATATTCTCGTCCTCTTCCCCTGCTTTCCTCGCTAGTGCGTCCACACATATGTTCTCTTCCCTAGGAGGTTGACGATCTTCCAGTACCTTATCCTTTTCATTAGCCTCTGACACTCGTTTGTCATCTCCCTTGTATCCTTGTTGAGGTTTTGCTTTTGTTGTTGTAGCAACCTTGTGATGTATGGGTTGTCCATATATATGATGGCTTCATTGCATCTTGTTGTGACTAGTGTGTTAATTTCCTCTTTCATAGCTTCCAACTCACCCTTAAATGTTGCCCTTGCTTAAGCCGTCTTAGTTCCTTCAAAATAAAAGTCACCCTCTTTAGTGAGCAATATATATGTTATCCTTGCCCATTCTGCTCCATCTTTGTAAGATGCATCAACAAAAATATTATGTTTTGAATACTCCCTGTTCTATCCTTTCTTTGCTCTATCCCCAACTTCCTTAATAGATAGTTGATGCTGTTGATATTCTAGTGCTAATGTAATGCTAGTTTTGGTTACTGATTTGGCTTGTTTACTTCTGAATATTTTATTACATATTGCTTTCCAAGTTTGCCACAAGGTATATGTTATGATCCCTATTTCCTCACGAGAGACCTTGAAAGTTCCTATCTTTCACTCAGTTATCCACTTTCCCTTTGCCATGTTGGCCCTGTGGGTACTCAAATGTATGAAGTATCCTCCAATTTTTATTTCTTCCTATACCTGTTTGGTCCATTTGACATCCATTAAATGAGTGATTAATACTTCTTTTTCTAATCCATAGAAAGAACAAGGCTCATTTGGGCCTATATTGACTATATATAGGTATTGTTTTGTTGGGATCTTTCCATGCCAATATTTCCAAAGAAATATCTTCTCTTTAGGAGCAACTTTCAGTTGCCATAGCTTCCTCTACCCTACCCATGGAGTATCTATATTTTTTTCCTTTGTATTTCCTATTGATAGTTGTCATCAGTGTTTTTCCTTCTGTTCCCTATGCCAACTTCCATTCATTCTTCTCTTGCTCATACATTGCCTATTTGTGCCTTATCTTTTCAGTTACTTGATTATGGAAGTTATCATGTTCAACTTCCTAATCCCATTCCCCTTCTAATTGTAGTTGATGTACCTGCATGCTCATTAGCTCATTATCCATGTTAAGAAATGTAGGTTTCCAGTATAGGGGCATGTCTAAAAGCCTTCGATCTAGTATTACAGAATTTAAATAGTTTTTGGTTAAAGTTATGTCACTCTTGATTTTTTTTTCTAGCAACATTAGCTATGCTCCTAAAACTTCAGGATGCCTTTTGGTATTTTACTCTATCCCAAGGCCTAAGTGGCCCATATTTCTTATTCATTAGCTTAACCCAAACCTTATCATTGTTGTTCATTAGGTCCAGCACATGTCTAGCTAACATTACAGTTTTCATTATTGAGAGATCCTTTATTAGGGCTGGCAATGAGCCGAACTTGAACGAGCTGAGCCCAGCTCGAGATCGGCTCGAAATTCCATTATTCAGCTCGAGTTCGAATAATCTTAAAATTTCAAATTCGAGTTCGGCTCGAAACTATAAATAAAAGTTCGAGTTCGATTCGAGTACGATTCGAAAAAAATTCAAAATTAAAAAAAAAAATATTTTAAAATTCACTTTTAAATCCAAGTGGAGCTCATTGTATTCTTTCTTTAGTAGAGGGAAAGAACAGTTGGCTCAATGCTTACCATTCTCCTGAGGCTCCATTGTTTTCATAATAGAATTTGAAAACTCTCTTCCTTTGCTCTCCGATGTGGGACTAAAGTGAGGATGAGGATCCATTATTTTGCTCTCTCACACACACTCTCTCTCTCACACACACACGTTTGTCACTCTCTCCCCCTCTCTCTCACAAACTCACACACACACGGTCTTATTATATATATATATATATATATATATATATATATATATATATATATATATATATATATATATATTCTAACTTTTAACCGAACTCAAATGAGCTGACTCTGGCTTGAGTTTGACTCACTTATTTTTCAAGCTCAAATTTAAGTTCAAGTTCAATTTGTTATTAAAATAATCAAACTGAACTCGATCCAATATCGAACCGAACTCGAGTTTCTCGCGAACAGTTTGATCGTACGCCAACTCTACTTTATACCCAAGCCACCCTCAAATTTAGTTGTGGAGATTGTACTCGAACTTATGAGGTACATGCCCTTATCCTTACTATTGTTCCCCCAAATGAAGTTCCAAGCTAATTTGGATAGGTGCTGTAGGACTAAATCTGGAATTAGATAAGTGTTACACCCATAGATAGGCTAAGCCATTATCGCAGAGTTTACTAAGGTTACTCTACTTGCCATTAATAAATTTAGTATCTTATAATGTGCCATTTTTCTCTACTCTATCTATTATGTTTCTAAAGTTGTTCATAGGTATCTTATGTAGATATACCCAATAACCTAAGTATTTGAATGGGAATGTTCCTTCTTTGAGTTGTAGGATATTTTAAATGGATCTTTTAAGCCTTAGGATCATCCAAGAAAGGAAAAATCTTTCTACTTTATTGGCATTGGCCCTTTGACCTGTAAGGCCCTAATATTTCTCGATTCACATGTTTAGAGTTCTACAATTCTTTCTAGTTGCTTTACAACACAATAATAAATCATCTGCACATAGTATATGATTAATGGCCAAATAATCTACAACCCTAACCCCTCTCAACAAATCTAAATCTTCAGCCTTATTTTGTAGTGTTTTTAACACTTAGGATACTAGTATGAACAGATACAGGGACAAGAGATCTCCTTGCCTTATACCTACCATAGGTTTTACCCATCTCCCGATCCTACAATTTATAATGAAAGCTATAGAAGTAGTATCAATGCATTCCTTAACCCAAGATATCCATTTAGAGAGAAAATTCATTTTAGATAGAACAATAGTAATCGCATCTCATTTTTATTATGTCATATGCCTTTTCCATGTCCATCTTGACCATCATCACTGGGTATTCCTTGGTGTTATTTTCTAGTGAATGTGCTAGTTCTTGTGTTGCCAGGATGTTGTCAAATATACTCCTATCTAATATAAATGTAGTTTGTTCTATTTCTACTATTTGAGATAAGACATTCCTAACCTTTTTGGCCTTAATCTTTGATATTATTTTATAATTTACATTATATACGGAAATTGATCTATAATCCTTCACATGCTATTGGTTATCTTTTCGAGGAATTAAGCATACATGAGTTTGATTCCAGTTATCTAGCAAGTGTCCTTGTTGAAAACAATGGCATACTGCTCTAGATATATTATCTCCTATGACATTCCATAAAGCTCTAAAAAATTTGACATTCATACCATTGGGGTTTGGGGCCTTACCTCTTGACATTGAATTTAGTGCTTGATATACCTCTTGACATTTATCTAGGTGCTTGATATACTACATATCAAAAGTATGGGGATTGTGATCTGACTAACACCTAGATAAGTGTGTAATTTGATATTATTTGCATTCATCAATCCATTTCCCCTTAGCAATTACCCTATCTAGTCTCGCACATATTCTTGCTCCCCCTCTTTGGTTGTTATACTAAGTGAACGAGGAGCTAGAGTGTCTTAGTTCACCTAGATTATTGTTCCTTATAAATGATTAAAACAATTTAGTTTTAGTACCTATTACCTGCTTCCTTGGGCCTCCTTATAACATTAAAGTCACCCATCAGAAGCTTAGGGCCATGTATATTAGCAAGTTTGCCTAGCCCCTTCCAAGTTTTCCTCTAGTTTTTGGTATTTGACTATTGTATAGTATTGAAATTAGCCAGGGTTCACAACACTTACCAGATATTACTAAATGGAGGACATACCTAGTCATACTGAATTGTGTCACTTAGCCTAGCTCCTTCCGTAGTACTATGATCCCTCACGAATACGCTCTTTACGATATAGCAGGCCAATGTAATTCACATCTTATTTTGTAACAAAACCTTATTATCCTTTCCTTGTTTGCCCTTGTTTCTACAAGAAAAAGTAGGAAAATCTCAAATTTTCAAACCATTGAAAATATATGACTCACCTTATCTGGCTAGTCCCCCCTGATAGTTCCATAGTAGGGCTCTCATTGATTTTATATGCACATTCCCTGCTCCTCTTTAGGCTCTATATGACCCTTCTTCTAGGTCTTACCGTGGTCTCCCGATGCCCACTTGAAGCTATCCTTTCTTCTTGAACAAGTACTAGTGTCCTCTCCAATCTTCATATCCTCTCCTTTGTCTAGTAGAATATCTGCATCCACCATCTTTGCTTCTTGTGAGCTTCCCTCGCATTCTCCCTTGAGTGTATTCCCTATCATGTTCACAAGAACCAGATGAGGACTCATATCTTTCCCGAGCTCTTTCACATCTTTAATTGTGCCAGGCTTTTGCTCTTTCTCCCAAAGCAATGACATTATCTCTAGCCACTAGCGTTATCACAATCCTCAAAGTCTTCTCAATATTGCATGTTTCCTATAAAGATACGAGACTTGCCATCTTAGGGTAATATGCAGCTAGCTTGGCCTGCATTATCTCTTCGAAGCTATGGCACATGACCTTGCATGTTTGTGTGATCAACGAGGCCCCTCCCTGTCTTTACTCCAAATCCCATGAGACATGTAATAATGCCAGCCCGCTACACCCTTCCCCTTCTCGGGGTTGAGAACCTTATGCTTGACGATCCATCTCTCTGTCCATTACTTGAGCCACCACATGGCTCTCCCTTTGCTACTCGTTTGAGCGGTCAACCATCTATTCCTCATGTGTTTGACACATTCCTTTTGGAATTCTCTTTGACCGTCCTCCACCGACACAACTCACGACCTTCCTTCCTCTTTCGCTACTTTGTTGTCTTCTAACGATCATCCAAGGACCAAATCCCTGCTTCTCTCTTTCTTCATTCTTAACCATGCTTCACCCTATTCCCCTATATGCATGGTTGAGCATCTATCTTCCGACCAGGGTCTCCAGCGTTCCAGGATACTATGCCTTTCCTATTTAGGATCGACACTTATAACCCAGTTCCCACCTTCCTTGGCATGCACCTAGCTTGCCCTACTCCACAGGCTTGAGCGGTATGCCCTATAATGCCACACTAATAACAGAAAACATGTAATTTTTCATATAAAATCTCGACAAAAGACTTTCGAAAGAGGTGATCCTACCTATATTCCCCTTTTGAGGGGTTGATTATTCAAGTCTATGTCAATACAAACCCGTGCGTATTGTTAGCTCTCAAAAGAGATATATTTTGCAGGACTTGTATTACATGCTATAGACACAAAAAAAAATGATGTTTTAACATTGAATCATGTAAGTTTTGGTTCTATTATTTGAGGCCTTGTTTGGATACAAAATAAAATATTATAGCAAAATTTTATTATGTCGGAAGTGAAGATGATTATTACATAAATTCTGGCATATTTTTTCTTACAAAATAAGTGTTGTGTAGCATAATAAAAAAATTATTACGGAAAGAGTAATCTAAAGTTTTTTTAACTTTGCTTGTATTTATGTGTAAATTTAGATAACTCTTATAATTTGAGATTAGTCACAAACTCCATATCTATTATGCAAGGAGTAGAAAGTTCACAGTCAACATATATTGGACACTCTATTGTCTTCATCACCACATCCCAATATTAGATTTGCACATCTTCATAATGTTTTCTTTCTCTCTTTTTCTTAAGGATCAAATAAAACCCTAAAGAACAAAGTTCATACATATGGTTAGGGTTCCAGCATCTTGAAATCATTGGAATGAACATGAACTAAGAAGAATGTAGACCTTGTAAAAATTGACAAAGGCACAAAAGTTCTCAAAAATATAACATGGCTCTAAGTAACTATTCAAGTTCACAAGAGGCATCAGAACTTGCTACAATATTTGGTCTTCCGCACAACGCCATACGAAACATCTTCTCAAACCATGGACAGTGTATCAAAAATTCGAATTTCCAATAACTACGTAAATAAGATCATTAGCTCAAACAAAGAAAAACAAAGGAACATAATCGAAACATTGGAATTGGAGAAGGAGATCAAGGACAAACTAGCTCGAGGTCGAGGTCGAGATTACCATCATTTACGAGATCTGCCATTCCATTTGATCAGACCTATGGGAAAGAAACATCAGGGGCAATTTCAACCCCTTTAACCCAGTCTCTATAGATGCCCTCCCTCCCTGCCAAGGCCTATCATCAATCTCCGACCTTTTTCCTTAATTCTGTCATGATTCCTCTACTCCGATCCTTCCTGAAACCAAGATTCTAGATCAAATCGAATTATCTTCCTCCCAAGAGAAATGGAAATGGATGGCAATGGCGATGAATAGACATGGGATTGGAGATGGGGAATGAAAATGGAGGCGTCTTGGCAGTACACACGACACTGGAGAACACAAGGAAGGTTGCGAGTGAGAAGCTCTCCTACTCGCACTCCCCGCACTCCCGCGATATCGGGGGCGCCTATGCGATGCTCGAGCTTGGTAGCCATTGCAGAGAGAGAGAGAGAGAGAGAGAGAGAGAGAGAGAGAGAGAGGGTTACTGGATCTCTGGGAGTAAAGACGAACATCTCTTCATTTGGCAGTGAGTGAGAGATCAGGAAAGGGACGAGAGAGGCCGCGAGAGAGAAAGAGATCAACCAGAGAGGAGAGAAAAGAGGGGATGAGGTCTTCGCGATTTTCACAATGAAAAAATATTCCACTCTGAGTGGAATATTTTTTTATGCTATAATCCCTATCTTATGGTATAATTATGTACCCTCAAATAACCAACTCAAACACCCAATATGGCATAATCCCTACAAAATATAAAATTATGGCATAATGTACGGATTATTCCATAATTTTGTGCTACCCAAAAAGGCCCTGAATGTAGTCCGACTTGGTTTTCTCTACTTGTTTAGTGCATTTATATCATGATTTTTACATAGTTATTCACTAATTCAAGTTGTATTTACTTATATTAGTTGAGAGAAATTCTAGAGTGAAGCATTGAATGGAGGAAAAACTGAACTCACCACACAGGGTAAGCTGGAAGTTGACGCCAATCACTTGGCATCGCGACACCAAACATGCAGAGAAGATTTTCAGCCAATGGTTCATGTCATGACGCTGATCATCATGGACCACCTGGGACTTGGCGTCGTGAAGCCAAGTCAAGTGTCTATAAAAGGTAGCGATATTTCCCATTAGGGCATCTTTGCTCAAGGGCTGAGTCTAGCCTTAGGGTTTTGATCTAGATAGTTTGGTGACATTCCAATGGAGGGGAAAGCTTCCCCAAAAGGGTAAGGCTTGCTAATACTCTTTAGATATTTAGTTTTATCATCTTTGTATTCCTATTCATGGATTCTATAGTTGTAAACATTAATGTTTTGTTGTTGAACTCAGTGATGTGTGGCTAAACTCTATTTTAGGGTTGTATCACCTTATTGACATGTTAATCTATATAGTCTTTGATTTATATTGATTGCTTACTATATGGATGTGCGTATGACATGATCTTTATTAAACTATGCTTCGAAAGGCGATGAAAATTCTTTAGATATACTTTCATGCAAATGATTGTATGGACAAGACATGCATCGCAAGGTAGAAGTCTGGTTCGACCAGAAACCTATGGTATAGACATATATCGTAGTAGCCCCATGGCCAGGGCATAGCATCTAGGGTTATAAAACACCCCACTCTACCCCCATAGACATATGGTGTTAGAGACCATGGGCATATTTGCCGAGACATTAGGAATCATCATCAATGCCCTTGCATTAAAGTTCCCTAGTCACATCACTAAATAACCCTTGTTCACTAGCATAATAATCATATATGACTCATGGATGAAAATCAATAACGTGTCAAGAAGGGATACAACCCTAATACCTTATTTTTGAGCTTTTCCCGTACTCTTCGTTATTTGTTATTGCTTTCTAGGATTAGTTTAGTTAGATAAAAAAAATCCAAAATCATTCGATTGAATGAATCAAGGTTTTAGAGTAGACTAGTACTTAACTAGGTCCTCACACCACTCGCTGTGGAATTCGACACTTGGACTCACTACTTTTATTACTTTGGCGACATGTACGCTTGCATGCGGATGCATATTGAATATACACGACCGATCACGTATCATTCCCTATTCATCGATAGGGTTGTGTCGTCGATTTTAACTAACCTTCCAAAGTACGACGCTACCGATTCTACGGCCTTCGATGCCTAGTCCTCCGCTAGTAAGTGGTGGCGCTAGATCCAAAGTGTGGTTGAACTCAACTTTTCAAAAGTTGGCTAGAAATGCGCTTTCCAACATAGAGATGAAAAACTAAGCTAATCATGATCTATGGACCATCCTCCAAGAGTTTATCAACCATATTAACTCCAATGAACACCAAATTAGAAAGAAGTTGTTAGGCATGTCAGCTATAAAGAACTCCCCAAGGTTGCTCCAAAGCTTGGAGATGCTCTCCTTAACTATTTCAAAAGGGGGAGCTTTACCAAAAACCTTACCATACAGCGTCGTCCTCATGGCGTTATGCGCCTTGTTCACCACCTTCTCCTCTTGGGTGATTGTACCGACAATGGTCGCCTTGAGCTTTTCTAGCACCAGTCTCATCATCAAAATCGTCAGTTAAGGGCTCTGGTTGCTTTGGTTCTTCATTACATTTGCCCACGATTTGCTGATCATTCTAGATATGGGAGCTCCATCAACTTATGAGGCCTGTAAAGGAGAAGACAAAGAGCCATATTAAATAGGTACTAAGAAAAGTTTTAGCCCTCCTGGCCCTCTATTTGCATGCGAGGCCGCCGTAAGCTTGTGTCTCCGCATGGTGATAATTCCACCTCCACCTAACCGGTGTAAGTAACGAGAGAGAGTATGTGGGAACCATATAGTCTTAGAAACGAAGAAGCTTCTCAAAGATGGAGAATTCTACTCCAAGTTTTTTTTGTAGTTGATCACATGAACTTATGAAAACTTATTAATTACGTGTGGAAAAAGAACTCATTGTTAAAGATGGTTAATCAGATTCATTGCTATCCATCATCCTTACCTACTACCCTTAAGAATTAGCTTCATTTCTAGAACTTTGAATTAACTATATTTATTTTTTACATTCAAAACACACGATTGCAAACTTTGCCCAAGTTTTTAAAAATGTTATGTCAATTGAATTAAAATATAAAAATAAAATAAGTAATCTTTTAAAGAAAGGCTTATGAAATATATACACATGGTTCGTTCACTACTATTATTCACTTCTGAAATAAAATATGAGGCTATTTGTATATTATAAGCTTAATTATAAGAAAACAATATTAATTAATCAGTAAATATCGATATGAAAAAATAATTTTGAGTTTCCTTTTATAACAACTATAAAATTTTAGCGTTCTAAAGCTCAAAACCAAACCATTCAAAATAAGCTTTTTAACCATTAATTAAATATATAAAAAATTTATTAATTTTTTTAATTCATTCAATTTAGTAACATAATAAATATATATATATATATATATATATATATAATATTTTTAGAACAAAATCATGTAAGATGAATGTGCAAAGCAAAAAAATTCGAGTATCCGATTAAATCATTTTTTTTGTGATAAAGTGGATAAACCACAAGCATTCATTAGGAAATAAAAATGTAGTACATAATATAGGGATATGATCATTTATGGATCAGATATATGGGGTGTGAGGATCTCTTCTTCAAGTTCTACTATTTACTCCTAGGTGTCATCGAAGTATGCCCCTAACAGATATGGTGGTGGCTCTTCCTGCATGAACACCATGCTCCTCTAGATGATGGATTCCATAACAATCAGTTTCGGCCTCTTGAATGGATGAGCTGCATCAAACCAAAAAACAGTTAAGAAGTTGATATCACGAATTATTATAGAGAAAATTTGTTATTTGTCTTGAAAACATCTTATGTTACACTCCAGCCACATACTCCAGATTTTGACTATGGTGAGAAGATTCCATCCCTTTCGAGTTTCCCTCAGCAGTTGGTTAGTTATTGTGTTGCCTCCCAGAGATTTTGTATCCCTTGGAGGTGACAATGTAACACCGCAGAATTTTCACAATAAATGTCTAAATTTTTAAAAATAATTATTGAGGTTAATGAGCTAATAAAAGGAATTAAACACTTTTAATTTTCTAATAAATAAAATCAGGACGAAATGGGCTTTGAATTTGGTCCAAAAGCTTCGAATCATAAGAAGGCCTTGATGGGCAGGCCTAATATCCTTGGAATAGTAGGGAGAAAATGATAATGTAAACCAGATTAAGTATGATTAAATTGTTGCTTAAAATTTAAAATTAATCGGGTTTAGTAAAAAGAAGGCAAATGATTAGGGTGTACTATTTAGGTTCGGAATTCCGGATCTGGTCCGCGTAATTATTCACCCGTGACTCTATAGCAAAAGAATAAAATAATGTTTTATCATTATCCAGATCCGGATTTCCCGGATTTGGGTCAAGTTAAAGCCGGGTAAAGTGGATCGGGTTTGGAGACCAGGACGAACCGAATTAATAGGTTTGTGAGCCATATGACTCCACAGTATAATGATAAGATTTAAATAAGTCATTTGGTTTTAGCGAGGTAATAATAGAGGAGATAAGTTTGATTAAAGGGGAGCTTATGACATAAAGTGTAGCATGAGCCGGATTTGGGACCGAGCGCGTTAGCCACCCAATGCCGTACCAAGTGGAGATGGACTTTCGGATACAAGACCTAATAGATCAGCGGATAACATATTTAACAAAATATACAATATAATGCGTTGAATTTCCATGGGATTACAAATACATGTTTCAAAGAAGTACCCTACTAGGGTCTATCTGAGTGAATAAAAGCACATCACACACATACAAAAATCTCAAGATACCTCGGCCAAAGTATCCACGTTCCTAAATCGTTTAGAGACACGAATTGACTAATCCTCAAACACTGAAAAAGGGAAAAGAAGGGATGAACTTTGAAAGAAGCTTTCGATAAGTATACCTACAAGGGAAATGATAATGAACTTCAGCCTTGAGATGTGAGAAATAGTGATCCACTCGAACATAACATATCATAGAAAACAAGATCAAGTCAAACACACAAGGATCACTATTCTACAAGCACACAACATGGATTCCAAAGAATTTCTTGTCATCTCCCAGGCAGCCATCTTATCTTATCTTAAGAATTAGGACCACAGAGTCGAGGCTCCAATATATGCATTGCGGCATGTCGTCATCCAGGGTGGACATCTAGAGTTCCCTCCCACAGTAGGACTGAGGCGTTAGTGTCCTCCCACAGCTTGCACACAATCTGCACTAATTGGGAGAATCTTCACGCGAAATTGGCACAAGTCTACGGGACTTAGCGTAGGCTCATCACGTTGCCGTCAGCTATCGATAGGTCAATAAATTCATGGATTACACACAAAACTTATCACATACATCTTTACAAGAAAAGGGCTGATAAAAGCGGATATATACATGTAACTCAAAAGCAGATCAAACATCTGATATCCGCGCCAATAAACAATGAAGTAATAAAGAAAATCCAATTTAGAGATCAAATAATCAAGCAAGGTATGACAAAAACATATAGTCAAGAGAAAACCCAAAAGCTGGGTGGATTCTGGTGGTACACTACAGAAGTCACAGTGGTGTTTCAAGGAACCGTCTCCCCTCGCATCCACGTCACTCCTGATAGTAAATCTAAATAAGCGATAATACTATTTAAAACTCTAAATGCAAGTGAGTAATTCACTATTGGGTTATGTGCAATACTAATGGGCCTATGTCGGTCCTTTATCAATAATCTGAAACCCCTTTTTCTAGATTTAAATGGGTGTACACTTCTTTTGAAATTATTTAAAAGTCCATTATTAATAATCTAAACCCGTTACCGAGTTCGAGCCCGTTACTTACTCATCCAATTCTTGTTAACCTTCACAATATAATTCTATTAATATTCCTATTAATATCACCGTTAATAATTAGGAACGAGTCAAATTCTAATAGGATCAAAATAGATTTCCATCTGTAGTTTAATATAATTCCCTAGAATTATATCGAAACCCATTGGTGAGCCTACCCGACCCGTTAACTTTAAACCCTTGATAATGTTACCGTTAAACCTTAAATTCTACTATTTTCTAATAAATCCTTGTTTACATTACCATAAGAGAATTAATAAAATTTCTAGTAAAAGAAAATATAGAATTTTAGGTATTAATGCCTAGGTAGCCCTATCACTAATCCTTATTAATGTTATAATCAATTATTATAAAAATTCCATTAATCTAGCCCATTAAGTTTTAACAATTGTTTGTTATTGGGCTAGCGGGTCGGACCCGTTACTATTCAACCCGTTAATGATTTTAAATCAAACCCGAAACCCGTTGATCATCATCTTCAACCTTTGGACGTGGTTTGTTTGAAACTTTGTCCCTAGGCGGGTCTTAGATGATGAACCATGACCTCCTCCCCATGATTACGTATTTGGACGGTGGAGGATGCGTGGGTTTAGCTACATTGAAGCCGAGGCGGTGGGTCCTCGCCTTCCTTCTCGCGGGAGTGCGCCCTCCCTGACTATTTCTACTCCTTCAGACGTTCAATCTCCCGGTGACAGACGGAGGTTACCAGGATTTCCTAACTACGCCTACCAATCTAATCATGGATGCATAACGCTGATTAAGAGAGTTAAAGAGGAGAGGAGGTGGCTCACCGTCAATGTTTCCTCCCGGTGACTCTTCACGGTGGAGCCCCGCTGTCCGTTGTCGCACTTCTTCAGATGAAAAACTCCCGATCCTCGTGAGAGCGTACCTCGCTGGTCCTTTGTTTCCTTCTCGCTTTATCCTCTGGTTTCTCACGGCGGCGGTGGGTTGGTTCTTGAGAAATTTCCAGGGGATTCTATTTATAGATGCTTGCCGAGGAGTTTGGATAATCCTCAAATTGTATTAGGGATTAGATTTTATCTGATTTTCAAATTTTAGATTTTCTTGAAGTTTTCTTGGCCGCAATGGATAATCATCCATGATGGAAGCGATCGTAGCGGCAACCTTGTGATGATGCCTCGGGGATTTTTTCCTCGGTAGGGCGGTTACGATGCGTGTGCAAGCGATCTAATGGCCCTCATCCGTCGATATGCTTCGCATCTAGTACTTCGTATAGATGAACGACTATGATCATCTAGGAATGGACGGTTTGATTTAAATCTCATGCATCTAACTTGAACTAGATCGTTAGATCTTCTAATCCTTGCCGTTCGATTTCCCCACGTGCCCCTCTGCATGGTAATTTTATTCTTTAGTCCCCCTCGTTTCTTTTCCTTACATGAAAGTCCCTCGGCTGAGAGGGTGACGCAATTACATTTTAGTCCTTAATGTTTCTAAATTTACGGATTAGTCCTTGATTGTCCCAACTTAAATTTAATTAAGAGTATTATCTTTTAAACCAAATCATTATCCCTCAAATTCAAATATAGTTTTATATATTATAAATCATTATCAAAATCTCATGAATATTTATTCATATTTTCTTTCTTTCTTATCCATCCATGTTAAATTTTCCAACTTGCTTTTTAATAAAAATTCTTATCATTATCTATCAACATAATATTTATTCACATAATTACTTTGTAAAGTCGAACATTAGGAATTAATATTTTAATCAAGAATATAACTAGAAACTTTATTTCTACTAAAATTCAAATAACAATCTTTGGGAAAAATCTCCCTTATTCTTTCTAATATTTCGAAAATAACAAATTCAAACCTAATAATCAAGAATAAAATAAACTAAAAATTCCTAAAAATTATGGGCTTCGCATAAAGTTAGATGATAATATAGTATATAGATTAATAAAGTAATGGTATAAAAGATTATATATATATATATATCAGTAATGCTATTAAGGCCGAAGAGCCTTCACGAAGCCATTACACGAATAACATGGCATGCCTACTTGGCAGCCCCCTTTTTTTTAAAAAAAAAACAAATTTATAGCATACGATCCAGAAATCCTAGAGCCTACGGGCATGCAATGGTCGGTAGGTGCCACTTGAGGACAAGCCATTGCAGAACACGAAGCCTTGATGATTTACCAATCACAATCAAGCACACAAACGAGAATCATATATATAGAAATCAACATGTTCTCAACATGATAAACATTAGAAATAAATATACGAATCCCTGGATCTACAAACCCTAATATCATGTCATACAAAGGCTCCTACTCGGGAACCTATAAATTATATCCTCACACACTCATATAACCAAAGGCACCAACGTCGGCTCTCAATCTCCTGTAGTCTTGCGCGGCTCTCCGGTGTCCCGCAACCTACTCCTCGGGATCTGAAAAAGGAGGTCAACAAGTACATGAGCTTTCGAAGGAAAACACAATAAAGTCATGTCAAACTCAACGTAAGATAGGAATATGAATGGGCAAATCAAGAACATGACCATCAAACCCGGTGTGGGAAACACAAACCACACCGGTCATACCACCTGGAGTCTCAGACCTACCCCAATGAAACTATCCAATGATAGGGACTCCCTAACTAAAATCATGTCATCTCATGACAAACAGCTCAAGCAAAGCTTGCAAACCATCCCACGGGCATCGGCCCCTAAGCCGATGTCGATCCTGCGGTCCGTGGCGCTACTCACACATACATATGCATTACACGGTCGGTATCATCCTCTTGAGCGGTATACAGGGGCGGCCGAGTATCATCCCTTGGCGGAAAGCACTAACGGGGTGTCATTACGAACACCAAGCAGGGAACCACATGCTCCCACGCAAGCGGAGAATTCACAAGAACAACACTTTTCGAGTGGAAAGAAATATCATACAACCAATCACACATGCACAAGCATGGAATCAAAGAAACAATATTCCAGTGAGACAAGTAAGCATGCCCTAGCATGAAATCAAGGAAATAATAATCCAAAGCATCAAATGAACATACATGAACATACATGAGCATAGTATCAACAATCAAGGAACCAATCAACCAATGAAGATAAGCAAAGCATGAGCACTTACTAAGGGATCATCCTACAAATGAGGGAAACAAGCCAGAGGTACTTACCTGGGTCAAAGATACTTTAACGGTCGATCTCTCTCTCGGCCAGCCTTCTCATTACTAGCGAGCGTAATTAGATACATGCTTTCGGTAGCATCGTCAGGTGCATCATAAATATTTTATATATATATATATATATATATATATATATATATATATATATATACATATATCCTCTTTCTCTTTCTAATTAATTAATATAATTCTCTCTCTCTACTTTGTCCATATATTTATCCATACATGACACACGCTTACAATTACATCCCTTGTAATAATCAAGGGAGTCTAACCATCATTTATACAATAAATTTCCTAGGTCTAATTGACCATACTTAGAGTCGATGACACCCATTATAAGTCCTTATTTGTTGCGGGGACGTAACCCATTATTGGATGAAGGCTCAACTATAGTGAAATGAACTCAAACAACGCCAAGTTATCATCAAACTCATATTAATCGCCACACTAATGGAATTATGGTTCACCATAAATTAATAACTGATTAATCTAACTCCCACGCTTAATCCAACTCTACCTAAGCATGCTTATAGATACATGAAGGTGATCTACCTAGCTTGTTAGCCCATTATCATTCCATATGTGCATGAATACTTTCATTTAATCACCATTTAAATCTCTTAACCTCCTTATGCAACTGATCAACCCCCACTTTGAATGATTAAACCCTTCTTAATCACAACAGAGACATGTGTCCCACGGCCTTGCCTCCGTAGGCATGTAGGTTACCCATATTAGTCATAGTTTAATAGGTTATTACTCCATTATTATATGCATGAATATAATCTCTTAAGTTGGCTTCCACTCACTCATCCATTAATAGTACTTTGTTTATGAGTGTGGATAGGAAAAGAGAGAGATCTTCTCTCTGTAAATTGTTGTTGGATTTTAGACTAGTATTTACACTCAAGTATCTCACTCTCTTCCTGGCCAGGTCCTCAACCCAACGAAAGGAGATGACATAAGATCATCAACAGTTATAAATACAAGGAAGAGGAGGTGAAGTTCTCGCAAACCTTGGCAGAAAGCTTCACCGGAGTTCTTCACCTCAAGTTCTTGGTGGACGGCAAGGGAGGTAAAAGGATAAACCACCGTCTCGGTCGGTGCTTCAAGGTTCCTCCACTTCCTCATTGCTCAGAGATAGTTACTAGTACACTATGTTTAGACTAAATCTTGTCCTTCTAAGAGAGTCTGTTGCGGCTTCAGGTGCTACTGTGGCGGAGCTCCGGTGTTGGGCAGCGGTATACCTCCCTCTCTCCCTCTTTCTCTTTTTGAGTGAAAGGGGCTGCAGAGTTAGCTTATGAGGGCAGAGTTAGCTTATGAGGAGGAGAAAGTTTGTAGGCTTAGTGAAGCTTTTTCGTTGCACACCATGCTTCTATAAACTCTGAGATGACAAACATGAGGCTACAGGGTGCTGATGCGACGAGACTCTGTCAACTTTTCCTTTGCTCGGCTACAATCGCGGCAGCATGCGACCAAATCCCTTCTCGGGTTTGTGTCAAAAGCTGAACAGTAGAGAAGAAGGTGCCTCGGATCCAAGTTGAAATTTGGATAAATGGTGATGGTTCTTCTCCGCATGGTGAAACTAATGGATAGGTACCTCTCCCGTGCCTTGAATCCGGCTCCCTGTTTTGATGGGCGATTGTCTTGACGCCACGTAGTAAGGCGTTAGGTGTGTTCCTGAGAAAAACGTTTCTCTACGCACCTCATGCGTTCTTTTTTTTTTTAACTCTCATCCCAAGCCACGTGTTAAGTAATCCCCCCTCTTTTAATTTTGAATAGTGTTATTATAAAACTTGTAAAAATGATCGCTTTTTGTAAAGGTTTACATGTAACTCCTCCTCCCTCTCATTAAGCCATGAGAAAGAGTGTTAATTTGCACCTAAATCCCCAAATTTTCCATATATTCCAGTAATAACACTTGAGTATATAAATGGCAATTTTAATAAAGAATCCTCATGTTCTTTAAAAATTATTATACAAACTTATACTTATTCTATTTTATGAGGGTGCATTTTACACTCTAGCCCTCCATTCCTTTGAATATCACATGCACCTCCCTCTATTCGCCAATTTCCACCATAAGCTAATTTGCAACTAGCCCCCATTAATAACTCATATTAATTCAAGTGAGGGTTAAATCATTAAATGCAATTAGGGAAATATTTAGGGAATTTAATCAGACCGTAAAAAAAATATACCGACTCTTACAAAATTCAAAAAGACGAATTAGGGCCCAAATTCCTCATCTTCGCGCCCATCTTTACTTTCTTGAGGCGTGGTAGATGACAGTAAGCTTACAAGTACCAAGCCCCTCCTCTTTCTCCCTCTCCGGCCCACTTTCTCTCCAATACTCCCATCTAAGGAAACAAAGGCCTAATCTGTCTTCTTCGCGCTTCTTCGCGTAAGCCGCCCATAGACGAACCCCGCCGCCAGCCCACCTCACCCCAACTACCCCTCTTCTCTCTCCCTCTCTGGCCCCCTCTCTCTCCACTACTCCCACCTCTTCCCCTCCTCTACAACCTCTTCATCCGCGCCTTCTCCCGACGCCACCACCCATCCCACTCTCCATCTCCTCCAAGATTTTCGTGGGATTAAAGCCCTTGCCTACAGGTTTTTTATTTTAATGAATTTTTTTTAAGTAGCTCCTTTTTTAATCTTCGGACTTCTTTGAGTCTAAGATCGTACTCTTTCGATTGGGCAGGTGCTTTCGTTTCTGCTAAGCCGAATCTAAGCGCTGGTTTTCACTCCAAGGTCCATCATAGTCTTTCATTCAGGTAAAGTTGAGGATTTTTTATTATCGTGACCTCAATTGCACAATGGAAAGGATATTTTTGTATTTAGCATAATTGGCTAGCTCTTGGGGTTCTAGGTTTCACCACAGGCTCGTCTTTAATTTCGCTTCGCCTTAATTTTTAGATATCAAGGCCTAAATTGTGGAAAAGGTTTTGCTTGCTATCTTCTTAGAAGTCTGATTTTGGTAACTATTCTTATATGTAGATATTCGTAGAAGATAAATTTGTCTATGAAGATGAAGCTTTGATATTTTTGTGATTGATAGGAGAAAGGGTGATAAACTGGTTTGTCGAAATAAAATTGAGACCATCTAAGGATTCACTTTGACATTGTTTATGTACCTTTATTAGAGCCATTATTAGACCATCTAAGGTTCTCATGTTGGGCAATGATAATGTACCATTATTAGAGCCAAAAACACGTGGTTTTGAAGATATTGTTTATGCTGGACTTGGTTCAAGCCCAGATCAGGCCAAATTTTATACCAAAGACAATGTCACACTTACAGTACAAACAGGTTGATAGTTATTTATAAAATAGAATGATCGAGTTTGAGTAAAATCCAAAGTTGCAAGACATATGTAGTGTTTGAATGAATGTAGATCCCCATCATGTAATTCTCTTTAGCTTTGTACCCAACGTATTAAAAGTGTTCTTTTTTGATTGAATGTAGACTATCTGTAATCATTCTTATATTGTGTAATTACATAATAAATGCAGAAGTTACATAAATAAGTTCTCATCAATTAAAAAAATTTATGATGTAAATACTCATTTATGTGTTATGTATATATAGTATGAAGTGATATTATGTTTTTCTAGCCGTAATGGTTATTTGAAGGTAAGTATATTTTATAGAGATATTTGAGTACACTAAATTAAATAATAAATATCTAAGTTTCCACTAAATTTGTCTATGATGACACCTTAATCTTTGCTAGATTATGCATTATGATTTCAATATAGAATCAATGTAGAATTGATGATAAAGAGAATGTACTATCGAAACTTTTAGATTTCTTATTTGTCTTTCAATGTAGATCTAAATCAAGAGCAATATGGAAGAATCGGAAGTTGAATTTTCAGAGTGGGGTAAAGATGAGACAAAAGTTGGTTCTTCTAGTTTAGAAATACTGGACAAAGAAAAATTGGTACATTTAGAATTATCTGAAAAAGTTGTTCCAAAGGCCGGTATGGTGCTTGGCTCTGAAGAAGAAGTTTACAATTTATATGTGGAGAATGCTCGGCAAAAAGGCTTTGGCATCACAAAAAAAAAAGTACTAGATTAGGTGATGATGGACTGTTAAAATATTACACGCTTGCATGTGTAAGAGGTGGCAAAAGAATATCTGCTGCAAAAAATGCTTTCAACCCAAGGCTATCTACCAAAGTTAATTGTCCGACCAAGATTAATGTTATTGTTTGCAATGATGGGCGTTTTACTATTTCTAGTGCTCATTTGGAGCATAATCATGCACTTAGTCCACAAAAATCTCGTTTCCAAATGTGCAATAAAACAATGGATACATATGTTAAAAGAAAACTTGAATTGAACGACCAAGCAGGTATAAGTTTAAGCAAAAATTTTCATTCCTTGGTTGTTGAAAGTGGGGATATGAAAATTTGACATACACCGAGAAAGATTGTAGGAACTATATTGCTAGAGCAAGGTAATTCAGACTTGGAGTTGGAGATGCTGAGGCACTTGGAAATTACTTCTCTCGCATGCAACGAAGAAATTCAAATTTTTTTTCATTTAATTGACATGGACGAGGAAGGTTGGTTAAGAAATGTATTTTGGGTAGATGCAAGGTTTATAGCGGCTTATGAAGCATTTGGTGATGTTATATCTTTTGATACAACATCCTTAACGAATAAGTATGACATGCCTTTTGCTCCGTTTGTTGGCGTAAACCATCATAGACAAACAATATTATTTGGATGTGGTTTATTATCAAAGGAAGATACAAAAAATTATATTTTGTTGTTTAAAACTTGGCTAGGATGTATGTCAGGCAAGGCACCTAAGGCGATCATTACAGATCAATGCATGGCTATTCAAGGTGCAATTAGAGTGGTTTTCCCAAATTCTCATCACCGTCTTTGCCTTTGGCATATCATGAAAAAGGTTCCCGAGAAGCTTGGAGGACTAACTAAATACAAAGCAATCAAGAAAATCTTGAAAAGTATTATTTATGAAGCAGTAGATATTCAAGAATTTGAAGACATTTGATTGAAGATGATGAAGGACTATAATATTGAAAAAAATGAATGGCTGAATTCTTTATATAAAAATCATCATCGTTGGGCCCCTATATTTGTTAAAGGAATTTTTTGGGCTGGGATGTCTACCACTCAAAGAAGTGAAAGCATAAATACTTTTTTTGATGGTTATGTTGGTCCAACAACATCATTGAAGCAATTTGTTGAGCAGTATGATAATGCCTTGAAAAGTAAGATTGAGAAAGAAAACAAAGTTGATTTTGCTTCATTTAACTCAAGTTTTCCAATGATGACTGATTGTTATTTTGAGAAGCAACTACAAGAAGCCTATACAAATGAAATTTTTAAGTTGTTTCAAGATGAGTTGAGAGGAATGATATATTGCAATCTTACACTCATTAGTTCAGATGGGGCAATGTGTACATTTCAGGTGACAGACATTCTCAAAGGAAAAGAAGGCACATTTAGAAAACAGGTGGTATTCAATGTTTTTCACAATGAGATTGAATTTGACATTAAATGCTCATTCCATTTATTTGAGTTTAAGGGAATTATTTGTAGACATATGTGGAAGGTTCTTATTGAGAAGAATGTAAAAGAGATTCCATCTCGATTTATTTTACCACGTTGGAGAAAGGACATCAAATTGAGGCATACTTATATGATGAATTTTTATGATGACACACAAACCAGATTGCAGAAAGTGAGATACAATAAAGTATGTTCTCATTTTTCTAAACCTGCTGAAATTGGAGTAGAATCTTTAGAGAAATTCAATTTTTTGATGAACTGTGTGGATGGGGTAATTGAGAAGTTGATGGATAATTCAAATTCTTGGGGGAACCATTCCAATGAAGTTCTACCAACAATGTTGGAAGAAAATAATGAGCAACCCCAAACAACCGCCACCACAAAGTTTCTAACACCTTTAAAGGTGCGGAGTAAAGGCCGACCACCATCAAAAAGGAAGAAGTCAAAAGTTGAAGAAATTATCATTAGAAATAAGAAAAAGGTACTCTCATCTTATATCAATTTTATTAATTCTAGAATTATTTTTTGGCCTAAAATTACTGTTATTCTTACAGAAAGCCCAAACAAAGGGAAATGCACAAACTCAAAATGACACACAAGTTGAACTTTGCACACAAGAAAGCGTGGTAATGCTATGTATTTAATATTTATATTCAATAAGGTATTCCATATAATTTTTTTTAATATGTTGGACAATAATTTCTTTTCTTAGGTGAATTTGAGCTCTCTTTCAAACAAGATGAATATGCAGCGTAGTTCTTCTATGGGTTTTACAAGTCCAGGCAATGATTGGACATCCTCACACATGCAACTCAATGCCTCACTGAATCATGATTCAATGGGAATTGATTACCTAGATAATTGTGCATAACAAATTTGGTTTTATGTTTTAGAAAATTATTTGGTGATCTATATGAAAAGTCAATTATTATTTTTGAATGATGATTATGTGCCAATCTCAAAATGAATGCTTGTAATAGGTTGGAGGAGAACTCTGATTATTTGGTTTTATGTTTTTTAAGGTATTTATTTAGCCAAGCAAGGAGGAGAACTCAATGTGTTAAAGTTAAAGGCTGCATTTTTTTGGTTGGTTGATTAGTCTTTTCCTTTTTCTTCATGTGTTTCTATGATTTATTGATAAATGTTGTATTAGGGTCCCTGTGTTTGATCTGAAGGTGGTGGTAGTTGGAGTTTGGGAGTTTTATTTTAGTTGTTTTGATGTCACTGCTGCATTGCGGATTAATTTGGTTTGGATGTGTTTGTGGTCATTTTGCTAATCTTTTCTAAAGGAATAATTATTTCTTCTCGTTATTTGTTTCTCTTTCTATATATATTTAATTATCTTGTTCTTCATGTTTATGTGTATTAGAAGCCAAGTTATTTATGTTGTTCTTATGGTTTGTTTCTGTCTCTCTCTCTATATATATTTAATTATCTTGTTCTTCATGTTTATGTGTATTAAGTATAATGCAAAGTTATTTCTACTGCTTCTTCTGGTTATTTGTTTCTTTTTCTATATATTTAAATATCTTGTTCTTCATGATTATGTGTATTAACTTAAGAATATTGTTGAAGCAATTACATTTACAGTTCTTGAAGCAATTACTATAATATTAATCTAAATTTATTCTCTTATCATGATTGTCTGATGTTTTGCAAATCCCTGCCATATTTCAGTCCTGCATTTCTAAATTGATGTACTGATAGTGTAAGGTTGATTTCGGAAGAAGGGATAATTTTCCTCATGGGGATGTCTTTTTTGTGTTTTTTTGTTGTGATACTTTGTTTGGTATTTAAGTTGTATAATTACCATTTCTTTACTATTGTCTTTTATGTTAATATAAGTAACTTGAGTGTTTCATAATTTTTTTTTGAATAATTCAAGGTATGCCAGAATATTCAAATTTATATGATTATGAGAGAGAGCACTATTAAATCAATTGTGATTACAACTTAGCATGCCTATATAAAAGCAATGGCTAGATTAAAAATCGCAAACCCGGAAGTTGTGTTGCTTGCAAATCCTATCTAATTCCTCTATACTCTCTTTTGCAGCTCCAAATCAGTAATCAACGATTTGAGGATGCCGAAGAAATGGAACAGGAGCCTCATCATGAACATCATTGAAGAAAAAACTACTATACCCTTTGCAGATTACATCCTTTTGTCTTCTTAAAGAGTTGTGTACCCTGTAAAAGTTATCTGATTAGCTACTATGTTGTAATGTTTTCTTTGGTGAAAAGTTGGACTGTACCTGCACTTTACTGCCCCTCATTTTCAATCACTTACAAGCATAGGTTTGTTGGCAGCCTCTAGTTTATCTTGGTTTCAAATCTATACTGGAAGGGGTTAGTGTTTGTTGTGTGTTGTGTTGTAGAACTTAGTGGCAAAATTTACCAGTATTAACATGACAATGCTCATATTGGTTTTTGTTCAAGAGCAGCTACTTAGCTTTGTGTCTTCATGAAGATGTTTTGTAGTATCAGGGAAGAAGTTTTGATCATTTGATGTGGCATTTGATTTACAATGCATGCCATGGTTTTGTTGTGTATGAATATCCTTTTGGATAATGCAGGCACACACATAAATATTATCTGAATGCATGTATGTTATTGATTAATGGGCACTATCTTTTGATTGTGCACATGTTAAAATTATTTCCAATTGTTGATTTGAGATTATAAACAGCAAAGTTACATATAATTGATCATAAATGTTAAAAAAGAACTTATTCTTTTCTTAAATTATTGTTTGTTTAGCTTGTAGCTAGAACAAGTTTAGATTAATTGAAATAAGGATCTTGAAATCTAAAGTTTTATTGATCAACTTATTATTATTATTATTATTGTGTGTGTATTATTATTGTGTGTGTGTATTATTGTGTGTATTATTATTATTATTATTTAATCTCAAGTTAACACAAGCTTCAGAAGGCAGTGATAAAAACATGAGACCATTTTCCAAGTAACAGGTTACAAGCATATAGCAACAAAAACGGATGGATTCACTTGAACCAAATTCTGATACTCTGAAGATCCAACCTCTGAAATGTATCACCAAAAAATTTAGAGATGATACCTTCTTTTGATTTTGATATTGCACTAAATAGACAGGTACTACCAAGCTATCAACCAAATTGAAGATTTGAATTAAATACTGTAAATGCTCAGAAAGACTACTACAAACACCCAAAGCAGCCTGGGGAGAGAACCGATGATAATTCCATCCAAAAAGTAGGTTTAAGATGTATGAGAAATCTGAAACATAAAAAGATGGTATATTCTGCATTAATAACTCTATCGAGAAGTGGTTCTTCAGTCCTAAAGCTCAGCTTTGCCTGCCTTTGAAGGCCTTTGACCCGCTTTCTTTCCCCACAGCCAATTCTTTAACTTCCATGATACTTTGTTTGTGTACTTCTTTACTGTTGCTTTTGTCTCTGAAATGCCCTACAAAATTCTCGGCTTAATATATTTATTATGACTGCCCTTTGAATGACTTGGCAACAAAAGGTTCATCAGGAAGCCTATCCTGCACAACATAGAAGTATAAATTTGAGGAGGGAGAGCATACATTTTGCATTACAAGAAACAATTAATCAGGATTTCAATCTTCTATAGTGCAAAAGTGGTAAGCTATTCTCTTTTTTATAACAGTTGGAAATATCTACAAATACAATTACCTTTGGAACAGGTGGTGGCTTGACAAAGCATGATTTAGAAAGGTCATTGCAGAGAAAATCTATCAATACATCAACTAAAGGCTTACTTTTAAACAAATAACTCTATAACAACAGTATCCAAATATCTCATGACCTGCAATAGAATACATGGAGGTTAAGAAATGGGGACAATTATTGAAATATGCAGTCCTTACAGTATCTAGGTGAAGCAATCATTTGTCAATAACAAGTAAAACAATGGATTCCCTTGACCGTTTGCTACATATTAGGGTATCTATTGTAGCACCTTAGCATGCTTAAGAATAATCATCTTTCATTCAATGAATGATGCCTGGATAAACTTCCAATCCTAAGTACAAAAACCTTAGCTCACTAATAGCAATCAGAAATGCACACTGAATGGATCAATGTGGCTTACATATAGGCTAAACAACACTCACAATGGGTGAGTTACAAGTAAACAATGTGCTTACTAAATAAGGACTTCATTAACAAGTAAACATCACATGATCCAATTCAAACCTGACCGTAAACAAGTAGATGCCAAAACAGCAGAACAAGCATGAATTGCTAAGAGAAAAAAAAAAATCTAAAAGCCTGAGGTAGAATGAAAACCTAACCATTCAAATCACTTTTAACTCATTGAAACAAATGGTTTCTAGTGAAAATTCTTGGAGAACACATTCAAAGCCATGTTATTGATACCATGGGCACTAATGGAACCTTAAAAAGTAATTCATCACTGAAAAAAGCCATATATTTGCATATATTTAACTGACAAAGTATATTTCTCAAAAGAAAATACAGTTCCCCAAATGTTAAACAAGTTTTTGCATGTACTACAACCGGATTTTCTAATAATGCAATGCACTACAAACAACAGACAATTTAAGAGAAAAAGGAAACCAATCCAAGTAGTACCTCCAATTTGTCTCCTTTCTCAACCATATCAATCCCGAGGATCCAATCCACCCCCTCCTTCAAATTACAAACATTCTCCACGATCTCAGATGATCTGAAACTCCAACACCTGAGTCCAAACCCCAAAATCATAACCAAAACATCAGATCCAATCCAACAAGAACCAAAACATAGAGAAATCAAAGAAATTCAATCGAAAAGGTCACACCTTTTTGGGTGAAACCAATGCCTCCTTCCGGAGAAGACTGTGGATCTCCATGGGTTTCTTCTCGCAGACCTGGCACTTGATGAAGGGAATGTCCTCTCAACGAGCCATTATTGTCGGCTTCTTCAAGAAAGCGAGGATGAGAGGAGAGCACGAGAGAGAGAGAGAGACGGAGCGCGTGAGCACGACCCCCGCCATGGCCTTCATCTTCGTGGCGTTCATCTTCGGGCAGTGACCGAGGGGTGCGGTGGCGCTAGAGCGATGAAGAGAAGGGGCCACTACTGCCGGCTTCTTCGAGGAAGCGAGGGCGAGAGGAGAGCATGATAGAGAGGGACGGAGCACGCGAGCACGACCCCCGCCATGGCCTTCATCTTCGTGTCATTCGGGGTGTGAAATTTAGTGTAGTGCTTTCGCATGTGAGGAAGAGAACGAGAGGAATTTGGGCCCTAATTTGTCTTTTTGAATTTGTTTTTTTTAAAAAAAAAGGGTTGAATGGGATTAAAAAAGATGAATGACGTGGCATGCCATGTCATTCGTGTAATGGCTTCGTGAAGGCCCTTCGGCCTTAATAGCATTACTCTCTCTCTCTCTCTCTCTCTCTCTCTCTCTCTCTCTCTCTCTCTCTCTCTCTCTCTCTATATATATATATATATATATATATATATATATATATATATATATATATACTCTTGGTCGGACTTTATCAAGCTGTTCATGAGGTGGGTTGGGTTTTTTTTACTGTGTTTGGGTGTTAGTTTGGGCCAGCCGCAAGTGCGGCCGACCTGATCCTAACACCCATATATATATATATATATATATATATATATATATATATATATATATATATTTATTTATTTATTTATTTATTTATTTATTTATTTATTTATTGATTTTATCATGATAGGGTTGTGGACTTAGGGCTTTGATTGATTAAAATCAATTTAAGCTCTCTTCTTCATCTTGCACCTCCACGATCTCACCCCCTCCCCCTCCTTCTTCCATCTTCTCTCTATCTTTCCCTTGCCTGCTGAGCCACAGCCCGCACCCAGCCAACCTCTGTCCCAACTCTCCCGGCCGCCCGTACTCAACTGGCGTTTGCTAGGAGCTGTCGCACGCCTCCTGCATCCCCTGCTCGTGCGCCACCCCGTTGCCAAGTCTAGCGCCGCCTACGCCTGCACGTGGACAGTCAAGGCCCAGCCTCGCCCAGCGGCCAGCTTCCTTGCTCCTGCGGTCAGCACTCGGTCCAGCCAGTCCCTACTTCGGCGGTCAGCTCTCGGTCCATCCAGCCCCTCTTTCGACGAGATCCGACAAGGAACCTTCCATTTGGTGCTGAGCACCTAGAGTCCAAGTAATTTCTGCAAGCTTGAAATTGGGGAAACCCTAATTTAATTGCAAGATTTAAGGCATGAAATTGAATGAATTATTGATTGGTTTATGGGACTATTAAGGGGGCTTTGAGCAGGAGATTGGAGTGGATCTATGCTTGTATGCTTGGACAGAGGATTAACCTCATTGTGTGAATGAGATTAGCTTTTAAATCTAAATATTTGTATAATTTTCGGGAACCTATAAATAGGGGAGATGTTGTCCAATTTTCTTTGGAATTACATGCTTAGTTCTCCATAATATATATGGCATTTAATTGTCTTAAGAAAGCATGTTAAAGTCCTTAAATTTATACTAAGGAAGAAGATGTTTACATCTTCTAATATGTGAACTTTCCGTATTTTTTTCCATGCTCCTTAGAAACATGAAATGTATGTTAAGAGAAAGCATGCTCTAGTTAACTTAATGTCCTTACTATACTCTTTCGAGTCTAAGTTAGAGTATAAGATAAGAATACAACTTCCGTATTCATAAAACTTTCCTATTTTTATTATTAGGAAAAGGAAAAAAGCAAAAGCAAGGCCGCAACTGCCGAAGGACCTAGTCAGCCTTAGAAGCTACATAGACTTAGGTGAGGGGACACAACTGTACATCTCCGTATTTCTGCCGAGTTTTCATCGTGGTGATTTATTTGAAATGAAAGGCATAACTTTAGTATTTATTATAAAATGCCTTGAGTGTTACAAGCATGTATTTCTGATAGATTTATGGATTCGAAACATGTTTAGAAAATGTATGCGAAAAGTACATAAACATATCTAAAATAGAAAATGAGATGTTGATAGAGATATTGATGCACTATAACGTACTCCCATACTTGCCTGCACTAGTGGTGGCTCTATGACAGAGCCAGATAGTATGATACTAGGTAAGGAAGGGATTGATTTTATAAACTCTGATTTTGTCCCAAACTATCTGTTTTCAAAACCTCCTATTTTCAAGGAATAAAACCTCCTTTTCGTACCCGTAGAGTGCCTAGTGCACGTATATACATAATAGCTCGACGGTAGTTGGTTGGTCCTACCATGAGGCTATCGGGTGGTGATTTGTCCACTCGTTTCCACTCTGGTTCCGCATTATCGAAGTAGAGGTGTAGGTGACATTAATATTATTGATTATATGATATGATTTCACATGTTGTCTACTTCCTGGTTGTTGATTGGTCCAACTGTGGTAGTTAGTGGCTTTGATTTGTCAGTCAGGATGATTATGAAAATCATTCCCGGTACCGAGGATAAAGTTATTAAAGAAACCCGCATGTGTATTTTACTTGGGTTTTCTAATATGTTGGCATGGTCCAATTTAATTGAAGATTATGCATCAATCATCATTTTTATATGTCGCATTTATCTTCAAATTTTATACTTATTCAGTTTATATTTTATTCGAGATTATTGCATGCCAATGTTACACAGGTACATTTATACCTGACAGTAGTGTTCATACCTCACTGAGCTCTTGTAGCTCACCCTCTTTTTGTGTGAAATTTTGTAGGTAGTAGATAGGTACTTGATTATATCTAGAGTAGAGGAGAGAGTCATGTCTACCCTTAGTTGGCTCTGACCACCCAGTTGTTTATGTTTCTATTTGGAGTGTTGTATTTGCTTTTAGAAGAGTTATGAACTCTTATGCTAGATTTGTATTGTATGACATTATGGTCTGTACGGTTAATGTATTTAACACTATGTTTTTTATAATATTAGTGTTTGGTTATGATTATTTTATTATGATATAAAGCCTTAGGCTCGAGGTTCACCTCCTGACCTAGCTAGTGTGACACTTGTCCCCTATTCGAAGATGGGTGTTACACTTAGTGGTATCAGAGTCGGTTTAATCCTAAACAACCTTGAAATGGTCAAAGCCTTAGGGTAGGAGTATGTGTTAGTAAAGTAAATGTTAATAATTTCTAAAAGTATTAAGAATAGGTACTAACACTTCTCCGTCTTCAGAATGCCATTGAAGAGACGCCGAAGACAACCTCGAGTATCGTGTGATGAATCTGACGATGAGCCTTATATGGAGGTTCCCGAGCAAGAAGAAGATGATGGAGAAGCGTCTTAGTCCCATCATAGTCAAGGACATAATCCTCGTATGTAGGAGACGCTTGAGCAGCTGACGCAGACATTTCGAGGCTTCCCGAATTACCAGCAGACAAGGTTCAGTGGACAAGATTATGTTACCAGGGCCCGTCAAATGAAAATCACAAGTTCACTAGAACCCATGACCCAACTGAGGCAGAAGCTTGGGTCACACACCTGGAGTTAGTCTTCCAGGCAATGAGGTGCCCAAAAGAGGAAAAAGTGACTACTGTCACACTGTTGCTGGGATAGGGGGCTCTATACTGATGGTTGACCAATATGCGATGCTAGACAGATCAAGCAGTTGTTACTTGGACCGAGTTTCGAAAATATTTTGACCAAAAATTCATGTCTTGGTGTCCAAAGATGAGAACCGACAGGAGTTCCTGTGTCTAGTACAGGGGAACCTCTCAGTGGCTGAGTATAAGGCCAAGTTCATAGATATGGGGAGGTATGCAGCCTCTTATATGGCTGATGAATATGAGACAGTTCGAACATAGACTCTGGGATGAGATCCGAAACATTGTTACTGCATTAGGGTTCGAGGATTCCACTGAGATGGTTGAGGCTTCACTCTGGGTTAAGATGAGCCTTGACAGACAGAAACAACGCCTTGAGAAGTCTAAGAAAAGGAACGCACCCAATTTCCAGATAGGTGGCAGCTCAAGGCAGAGCAAGAAGAGTAATAGCAGTACGGTGGTGGTTCATCCTCAGGAGGACAAGGACAAGGCTCCACACAGTGGAAGCCTAAGTGTCAATTATATCTAAAGCACTATTTTGGAACTTGCCGGTTTGGTACGACGTCAAGCCCTGAGACAAGTGTACGTTACCTTTGTCAGCAGCCGGGACATTACAGAAATGAGTGTCCCTCATTATCATAGGAGAGTGGGGCAATTTCACAGGTAAATTGATCACGCCCCGTCCCGGATTCCAGGCCCCGAGCACGTACACAGACCGGCCGTACCCAAGAAGAGTTTAGCTTTACTCGAATACAAGGCCTAAATGTAACTCAGCAAAAAACAGAGAACAATATAAAACATACTCAAGTCACAAGAAAAATAAAATCATAGGGGTCCATAAGCCCTACATAGGATCAAGCCCCTATGCAGGTCCTACATAGAAAGTGTCTCACACAACAAGGAAACATAAAAGAGATCCTTAGACCTCAGCAACTCCTAGATCTCTGACAACCTCCTCTGCACAAGCCCCTTCACCTCAGAATCTGAAATAGAAAAAGCAAGTATGTGAGCTTTCGAATGGAAAGCCCAGTAAGTACCAATGCGGGGTCACAAAGGCATAGTATCTCAACATGTCAAACAATGAGTCCACATCACTAAGAAAAACAACTCTAGGAGTCTACCACAAGTAAAAACAACGGTTCGACCCTTAATTACAGAAGCCCTCAAGCTCTGTATTGAATTTCAAAGAAAACTCAAGGATCACCCCCGGTCATCATATCCAACCAAGCGCTGTGAACCCGACCCTCTGGTCGCTCGACCCTACAGTGCGTGAAATCCGGTAGTGCCACCTTATACGTATGTATGCGACGGCTGACATACCATTCCCTCTTGGCGGGTAGGGACAACTGAAGTATATCCCCCTGCAGTGCGTGGCGAAATGCGAGTGTCACCGTCCCTAAACATTTCCCCAATGGAGCCCTCACGCTCCACTGAGTCCAGGCAGTAGATTCACAACAAAACAGGGATACCAACATCCCGAAACAATCATACATGCTCAAAAAGAAAGAAAGCAAAAAGATAGCATGTATGAATTCAATAAACAACTATCAACATGATAACAACAAAGGCAAGGAAAACTCCGAAGAGTTGGTACAAAGCAAGTGTACTTACACAAGTATTAAAGATCAATCAATGATAACCGTACTAGGCAGAAGCACTTACCTCTTACAAGAGCTGGAAACCTCCCTAGTCTCTTACTGATGTGTCTCTAAAGTCTCCACTGCAGTATCTGATAATAGAGTCTACAATGAGTATTGACAACAGTAATAAGACCCTAGATGCACATGCCTAATTCTTTGTTTCTTTCTCTCTCAGTGGACCATAGTCCAGACAAACGGGACCTACATGACATTCATGGAGTTATTATCTCTCCTTTTCCAGACTTAGGAATATAGGTTGACTCTCCTTTTCATCCTGTTAAAACTAAAGTCAACCAACCAACTTTGACGCACCCTTGTCAAGCTAGAAGTCTATTAGATCGGGTCTAACTACTTAACGTTAATTTGGGCCCATTCTTATGGGTTTATCAAGCCCATTGGATTTAAACTAGCCCAAGCCTATATAATTAAAAGGGGCCAACCATTAGCACGTGGCTAGCCATGTCCCCAAGGGTTAAGGCTAAACAAGTTGGTTTGGGTGGTCTTGAGTTCAACTCCCACCACCTACAATCTTCTTTTTTTTTCCTCTAGCTTTATTCTTTAGCTAATTTGATTAAGTCAATTATCTTATAACTTAGGTCCAAATCTTGGTCCTTTTAATTTAATTAACTTGTTAGCTTGATTGGACCCAACCATCAAAACTTAGCATGTTACATGATTTAATCTAATTATCTAGATACTTAGATATTAATTATTTAAATACCTAGATGTTAAATATCAATTAATCTGTTTAATCAATTTAATTAAATCAATCACCAATCTTGGTTAGACCTAACCATTTATTCCAATCTATCAAATTGACTAAGTTAGATGGACTCTAATCCAACCATTTTGAGTTGGTGAACCCAAACTTGCTAAATTGATTGAGCCAGACCCATTTATATCAAGTTAATTAGATCTGGATCCAACCAATTTAGCTAATGGACTAACCCTAGTCAAATAGATACATTAACTCTTTAATCAAACTCAAGTATTTGATTTAATTATCCAATTAATTAATTAATTAACTTAAATTTTTTTTCTTCTTCTTCTTCTTCTCTCCCGCGGCTGAGCTCCACCGGAGGTGTTTGCCGAAATCAACACCTTCAAGCCTGAGGACCTTCACCATCGGAGCTCCTTGTGCCGAGCTTCATCTTAGCTGGGGCAATCCTTTGTGCACACCGGCGGCGCCCTATTTCTTCTCCCCGGGCCTTACTGATCTCGGCGATGGTCATCCTTTCCGACGAGCTCAAAACCTAGCTAACATTCTCAAAACTCTAGTCCTTCGCCGGGGAAAGAAATTACCTAAGTTTATGGCCTTCTGGTGGAGTCAACGGCAACTATTGTCCTTCCCTGAGCAACTTTCCCCTTCTCTGATCACCTTCTCCGGCGACAGTCCTCTCTTTCGATTTCTCTTCCGTTCTCATAGATGTTTTGCTCCTTCTTGCACGAAGACAAGGACTGCTCTTATAGAGCTCAAGAGGATCGAAAAGGATCCGGTCCCTCGCCCGTAATGGCTGGAGAAAGCAGTTAGACGGTCGGCGGCGCTCGCAGCCGTTTTCAGGAGTGGCGCCACCGTTGCAGAGAGGGAGCGGCCGTACCTCAGGATAAGCTCTCACAGATGGACGGTGGTGATTCCCCCGATCCAATCCAACGGCCAGATACCCATACAGATGCCTCGTATTGCGCTCACAGTTTGGTCAGACAGTCACGATCACATAGTAATCAACTGCCGAATCATCCCTTCCTCTCTCGAACTTGAGAAAATCTCAAGATGAGCGACCCTCATCAACCCGCACCGCGAGGCCACTCTCACTACCCCCTCTCTCGGTGCCTCTAATCCAGCATATGATCAGATGGATCCATTCTGGGCTTGCCACGTGGCCTCACGATTACCGTTATAAAGCCTCGCCATCGGTACTAACCCATGATCTTTTAATCCTGGCTGTTCAACCTCTTCTATAAGGGTTTTCATCTGGAAACTTGGCCAGCAGTCCCTGAAACTTTATTAGCTTACAACGAAGTACCCCTCCTATGAGAGAGGATAATTTCAATCAGGTCCTCAACACTTTTGGAACTTATAACTAGGTCCCTATTGACCCCAACTAACCCTACTTAGGGTTTTATTCTTTTAAATTTTCTTTTTCCCATTTAATCAAACCCTTTAATTAATTAGGGTATTTCTTTAATTATCAAACAATTAAGGATCATTAAGCACACATTTATTCTTCTCGAAAAAAAATCTTGGATTTTTACATTAGTGCTACAGCTGGCCAGTTCCCACAGCAGAGTTAGGGACCATCCGTAGTTGGTAGTACAAGAGGCCACAGAGGAGGATCTTCCGGAAGGCGATCGAGGAGGCCGAGGAGGCCGAGGAGGTCAGTCCTGAGGTCATCTCATGTATGACACAGCAGAGAGTGTGAACACCCCTGAGGTCATCTCATGTATGATGCAGATCTTTGACACTGATATATGTGTGTTGATTGACCCTGGTTCTACACACTCCTATATAGCTACTACTTTCACCATGCCTGCACACATTATGCAACACAACTAATAGAACCTATGTTAGTATACTCCCCTATAAGGGGTTCATTGATTGTAAAAATAGTGTATGAGGGATGTGATATGAGGGTAGAAGATCATCAACTGGTAGATAATCTGATCCCTATAAGGATCATAAACTTTTATGCTATCTAATTGATGGATTGGTTATCTACCCACTATGCCACCGTCTACTGTCACTTGAAGATATTCCATTCCAACAACTAGGCGAGAAGGAGATCCTCTTCTACGAGAGGTTAGCGCAAACAGAAGAGGCCTTCCTAGCAAGTATGGTGGAAGCTATAGCCTCAAAGGGAGATGTGTGGGAGATACCAGTGGCATGTGAATTTGCATATATATTTCCGGAAGAGCTAAATGGGTTGCCCCCGCATAGAGGCATAAAGTTCAGAATCAAGTTGTTCCCAAGATCAACCCCGATTTCCAGGGCGCCCAACAGGATGGCTCCACTAGAATTGAAAGTGCTGAAGTCTCAATTTAATGAGCTACTGGAGAAGGGGTTCATTAGACCTAGTGTCTCCCCCTGGGGTGTGCCTGTACTGTTTGTGAAAAAGAAGGATGGCTCCATGAGAATGTGCGTGGATTATAGACAAATGAATTAAGTTACCATCCGAAATCAGTATCTGTTATCTCACATAGATGACTTGTTCGATCAACTACGAGGAGCTTGTGTGTTCTCCAAGATCGATCTGAAGTCGGGCCATCATCATTTTCGGGTACGAGATGAGGATGTGCCAAAGACAGCATTCCAGACCCGATACGGGCATTTTGAGTTCTTAGTAATGCCCTTTTGGTTGACAAATACACCAGCAACATTCATGGAGATAATGAACAAGGTGTCGTATCCTACTTAGATCAGTTCGTGGTGGTGTTCATCGCTGACATCGTGGTGTATTCCCGGAGTGTGAAGAAGCACATACAACACGTCAGGATAGTGCTGCAGACTTTGAGGGAGCAGCAATTATATGCCAAGCCCAACAAATGCGAATTTTAGCTTGATCAAGTAAATTTCTTGGGGCATGTTGTCTCAACAACAGGGATCTATGTTGATCCCCAGAAGATTGAAACAGTAGTGAACTGGTAAGCCCCAACCACTGTCAAGAAAATCAGAAGCTTCCTGGGGTTGGCCGGTTACTAGAGGCGGTTCATAGAAGGGTTTCCTACAATCTCCCAACCTATGACAAAGTTGCTGCAGAAGAATGCAAGGTTCGAGTGGACCGAGAAGTGTCATCAAAGCTTTCGGGAGTTGAAGGACCGATTAGTGTCTTCTCCTATTCTTACTTTGCCCACAAGCGGAGGTAGTTATGAAATTTACAGTGACGCTTCATATCAGGGATTAAGGTGTGTCTTGATGCAGTATGACAAGGTTATAGCATATGCATCTAGGCAACTCAAGACCTATGAAGTAAACTACCCCATTCATGATCTGGAGTAAGCGACAGTTGTCTTTGCTCTGAAGATATGGCGACACTATCTTTGTGGTGAAGCCTGTAAAATCTTCACCGACCACAAGAGCTTGAAGTACTTAATGAGCCAGAGGGAGCTGATCAATATGGGGCAGAGAAGGTGGATGGAGTTACTGAAAGATTATGATTGCACATTCGAGTATCACCTCGACAAGGTGAATATAGCAGCAGACGCCTTAAGCAGGAAACTCTAGCATGGTTGGGGACTACCAACTTTGCCCAACTACATGATTTAAGATCCACTAGTGTTCAATTTTTGGTGGATGAGCTGGGAGTGCTATTGGCAAACTTCCATCTACGGTCGACGTTGATATTACAAATCAAGGAAGCGTAGCGGCAAGACTCCAGATTGATACAATTAGCCGTGTGAAAGCAGAATAGGAAACATGGTGATTTCTCCCTATTTTCAGATGGAGTAGTAATGCTAGGTACTCGGTTATATGTACCAAACAATGAGAGCCTCAAGCTGCAGATCATGGAGGAAGCTCATTGTTCAGTCTATGCTATGTATCCGGGGAGCACCAAGATGTACTGCAATATCATAGAAAATTACATCTGGAGGAAGATGAAGATAGAATTCGCTGAGTACGTGGCTAAGTGCTTGATCTGTCAGTAGATCAAAGCGGAGCATAAGAAGCCACTAGGGTTATTGGTACCCTTGGAGATCCTGGAATGGAAGTAGGAGAGGATAACCATGGATTTTGTGACTGGTCTACCTCGAACCAGTCAAGGTAAGGATGCTATCTGGGTCATTATTGATAGACTAACCAAGTCATCCCACTTTTTTATGATCAAAACGACGTATTCTCGGGATCGATTGGCACAGTTGTACGTAGACCAGATTGTGAGACTGCATGGAGTACCCATGTCCATCATATCTAATAGAGATCCGAGATTCATCTTTCATTTCTGACAGAGTCTACAGAAGGCCCTAGGGACCAGACTAAACTTTAGCATAGCATTTCATCTATAGACAGATGGACAGTCTGAGGGACTATACAAATACTCGAAGACCTGCTTCGAGTACATATTATGGAACTCCCTGGAAGCTGGGATGAAAATCTGGGGCTGTTAGAGTTTGCATACAACAACAACTACCATACTAGCATTGGGATTCCACCTTATGAAGCATTATATGGCAAAAGATGCAAGACTCTGTTATGCTGGGATGAAGAAGGTAAAAGACAAATACTTGGCCTTGAACTGGTTCAGCAAACCTCAAAGAAAGTGAAGCTCATTAGAGAGCGACTGAGAAAAGCTCAAGATAGGCAGCGGGGTTATGCCAATACCCGTCATCAGGATTTAGAGTTCGAAGTGAGAGACGAGGTGTTTCTCAAAGTATCCCCGTGGAAGGGTGTACTGAGGTTCCACAAACGTGGGAAGTTGAGCCCACGGTACATTGGACTATACGGGATAGTAGACAAGGTAGGCCCCGTAGCTTACTGGCTTGCCTTACCATAGGAATTGTCGAGGATACACGATATATTTCATGTATCGATACTGCGCAAATGCATCAAGGATCCAAATCAAGTCCTGACGGGACCGGCCGTAGAATTGGCACCGGTTTAACATACGCGGAGGGACTGGTACGTATCCTTAACAAGAAAGAACAAATATTGAGAAACAAGATAATACCTTTGGTAAAGGTATTGTGGAACCATCACCAAGTGGAGGAGGCCACATGGGAAAGAGAGGACCAAATGAGGGAACAATACCCTCATCTATTCTACTAACTGATGTATGAAAATTTCGGGGACGAAATTTCTTAAGGGTGGGAGAATTGTAACACCCCGAAATTTTTACAATAAATGTCTAAATTTTTAAAAATAATTATCGAGGTTAATGAGCCAATAAAAGGAATTAAACACTTTTAATTTTCTAATAAATAAAATCAGGATAAAATGGGCTTTAAATTTGGTCCATGAGCTTCGAATCATAAGAAGGCCTTGATGGGCCAAGCCTAATATCCTTGGAATAGTAGGGAGAAAATGATAATGTAAACCCGATTAAGTATAATTAAATTGTTGCTTAAAATTTAAAATTAATCGGGTTTAGTAAAAAAGAAGGGAAATGATTGGGGTGTACTATTTAGGTCTGGAATTCCGGATTTGGTCGGCGCAATTATTCACCTGTGACTCTATAGCAAAAGAATAAAATAATATTTTATTATTATCAAGATCTGGATTTCCCGGATCTGGTTCGGGTAAAAGCCAGGTAAAGTGGATCGGGTTTGGAGATGAGGATGAACCAAATTAATAGGTTTGTGAGCCATGTGACTCCATAGTATAATGATAAGATTTAAATAAGTTATTTGGTTTTATCGGGGTGATAATAGAGGAGATAAGTTTGATTAAAGGGGAGCTTGTGCTATAAAGTTAGATGATAATATAGTATATGGATTAATAAAGTAATGGTGGAAAATATCCTATATATATATATATATATATATATATATATATATATATATATATATATATATATATATATATATATATATGTAATTTATCATGATAGGGTTATGGACCTATTGCTTTTTAAAATCAATTTAAACTCTCTTCTTCATCTTAAACCTCCAAAATCTCACCTACCTCCTCCTTCTTCCATCTCCTCTCCATCTTTCCCTTGCTTGGCGAGCCACAACCCTCACCTGGTCAACCTCCGCCCCAACCCTAGATTCGCATGCAGTCAGTGCATTTGGCGCTGTCGTGCGCATAGCCCACCTTTCGTCGTAGCCCGCAACCAACTCGGTGCAGCTTACACTGCCAGCGGACATTCGCGAGCCGACCTCACGTGACGGCGGCCTTCCCTACTCCTAGCGGCCGGGGCTCGGTCAGGCCGGTCCACCGCCCGGTGGTCGGCTTCGGTCCAACCAGCCCCTCCTCCAACGAGATCCGGTGAGGAACCTTCCATTTGATGAGGAGCACCTAGAGTCTAAGTAATTTCTACAAGCTTGAAATTGGGAACCCCTAATTTAGTTGCAAGATATAGGGCATGAAATTGAATGAATTGTTGATTGGTTTATGGGACTATTGAGGGGGCTTTGAGAAGGAGATTGGACTGTATCTATGCTTGTATGCTTGGACAGAGGATTAACATCATTGCGTGAATGAGATTACATGCTTAGTTCTCCATAATATATATGGCATTTAATTGTCTTAAGAAAGCATGTTAAAGTCCTTAAATTTATACTAAGGAAGAAGATGCTTACATCTTCTAATATGTGAAGTTTAAGTATTTTTTTTCCATGCTCCTTAGAAACATGAAATGCATGTTAAGAGAAAGCATGCTCTAGTTAACTTAATGTCCTTACTATACTCTTTCGAGTCTAAGTTAGAGTATAAGATAAGAATATGACTTCTGTATTCATAAAACTTTCCTATTTCGATTATTAGAAGGAAAAAGGCAAAGGCAAGGCCGCAACTGCCGAAGGACCTAGTCAACCTTAGAAGCTACATAGACTCAGGTGAGGGAACACAACTATACATCTCTCGTATTTCTACCGAGTTTTCATCGTGGTGATTTATTTGAAATGAAAGGCATAAGTTTATTATTTATTATAAAATGTCTTGAGTGTTACAAGCATGCCTTTTTTGGTAGATTTTTGGATTTGAAACATGTTTTACAAAATGCATGTGAAAAGTACATAAACATATCTGAAATAGAAAATAAAATATTAATAGAGATATTGATGCACTGCAGCGTACTCACATACTTGCATGCACTAGTGGTGGCTCTATAACAGAGCCAGATAGTATGATACTAGGTAGGGAAGGGGTTGATTTTATAAAGGGTTAAAGTCATTTTTGGTCCCTGGAAACAAGTCCAATGTTCATTTCTATTCTTAATTTCAAAAGTTGTTCAATACGGTCCTTGTCTATTGCGTATTCTGTCACATTTAGTCCATGACGCTAATGTGGCACTGATGTGGCATACGAATGAAATACGTGGTATTTATTTATTTTTATTTTATAGGTCGCAGTATTTGGTGACGTGGCATACTAGCTGGACTGCTGCCGTGGCATGCCACGTGTCAATTTTTTTATTTTTTATTTTTTATTTATTTTTTAAAAAATAAATAATAATAAATAAATAAAACATAAATAGAAAATTAAAAAATAAAAATAAAATTAAAATAATAAAATCATAAAAATCATAAAACTATAAAATATTAAAAAATAAAAAATAATAATTAAAAAAAAAGACAATTTGTCATATGGCATGCCATATCAGCAGTCCAGTTGGCCTGCCATGTCATCAAAATAGAGCCACCTATATAATAGAAAAAACAAATAAATACCATATATTTCATTCATATGCCACGTCAGCGCCACTTCAGCGTCAGGGACCAAATGTGACAGAATATGCATAACACAAGGACTGTATTGAACTACTTTTGAAATTTAGAATGAAAATGAACATTGGACCTATTTTCAGGGACCAAAAATGGCTTTAATCCTTTTATAAACTCGGATTTTGTCACAAACTATATGTTTTCAAAACCTCATTTTCAAGGAATAAAACCCCCTTTCCATACCCATAGGGTGCCTATTGCACGTATATATATTATAGCTCGACGGTAGTTGATTGGTCCTACCGTAGATATCATACCTAGCCTGGGCATCGACCCTGCCGGGGCTTTAGGCCACGGATCAATTGGTTCAACAGTCGGGTCATTCGGGTCAATGATGTGTTAATAACGTAATATAAATATTTTTAAATATTATTTTTAAAATTATAAATTATTTTTTAATGTGTAATAATATATAATATTAATTAATTATTGAAGGAAAAAAAAACAAATGTGTTATCAATTCTCATCTGAATCATGCCATGCTCCACATCCCTAACATAAAAAGGTCTCCGGAATGTATATACTGAACAATGTATCGGATAACAAAGCAAATCACAATCCATACTAAATCATTTATCTAGGGATTTAGTTTTTAAATTTTTTATTTAAGTAAAATTATATAATTTGCCCTTTAACATATTTAAAAAAAATAAAAAATTTAAGGATAAAATTGTCATTTCAGGAAAAAAAACATTGACCCAGCCGGGTCACCGGGTTTGGCCGGGTCAAACCAAGTCAAGCTAGGTCAAACTGGGTCGATTGCTTAAACAGACCAACTAGAGACCAGACAGACTTAAGCACCGAGTCACCGGGTTGACTGGTCGGACCGCCGGGCTGGTCCGGGTTTAATAACTATGGGTTCTAAAGTGAGGCTATCGGGTGTTGATTTGTCCACTCGTTTCCACTCTGGTTCCGCATTATCGAAGTAGAGGTGTAGGTGACATTAATATTATTGATTATATGATATGATTTCACATATTGTCTACTTCCCGATTGTTGATTGGTCCAACCGTGGTAGTTACTGGCTTTGATTTGTCAGCCAGGATGATTATGAAAATCATTCTCGGTACCGAGGATAAAGTTATTAAAGAAACCCACATGTGTATTTTACTTGGGTTTTCTATTATGTTGGCATGATCCAATTTAATTGAATATAATGCATCGACCACCATTTTTATATGTCGAATTTATCTTCAGATTTTATTTAATTTATATTTTTTTTTGAGATTATTGAATGTCGATGTTGCACAGGTATATTTATACCTGACAGTGGTGTTCATACCTCACTGAGCTCCTGTAGCTCACCCTCTTTTTGTGTGAAATTTTGCAGGTAGTAAACAGGTACTTGATCATATCTAAAGTGGAGGAGAGAGCACTGTCTACCCTTAGTTGGCTCTGACTGCCCAGTTGTTTATGTTTCTATTTTGAGTATTGTATTTGTTTTTAGAAGAGTTATGCTAGATTTGAATTGTATGACATTATAGTATATACGGTTAATGTATTTGATACTATTATTTTTTTTAATATTAGTGTTTTGTTATGATTATTTTATCAGGATATACAACCTTAGGCTCGGGGTTCACTCCTTGACCTCCCTGACCTGTCTAGTGTGACACTTGTCCCCTATTCGGAGATGGGTGTTATAGACAACCAGTTGGAAGAGTTGGGTGAAGTAGGGATGGCAATGGGGTGGGGCGGGGCATGCCTCTACCACCACCACCTTTCTTGAACCATCCCCTGCCCCGCGCCTTGCCTCACCCCGGCCAAATAGTGGTATTTTGAATATCACAACCGTTACCATGTTTTTTCTCATGCACCGCCCCGCGATGCCCATATTTTTAACCTTTAATACATGATTGCAAGTTGATAGCTTAATAGAACACAGAAAGATCACATAAAAATCATAAGAGCTTAATATAACACATAGGGATCACATAAAAATCGAAGAAAAATTCGTCTGATTTCCAATAACCCTGATAGAGAAACACATACAAATACCAAAAAAACAAACAGAAATATATCAAGATTCATTTAGCAAAACAACAAACACCTAGAGAGATGAAGATTAGAAGTTTGTTTAGAGTTTACGGGAAGCTTCAGCTTTTGGAGGATAGCGAAGGGGGAAGTAGAATCTGTAGATGGCGGGCAGCGAAGGGGGAAGTAGAATCAGTAGTGGACGATTAGGAGGAAACAAAGTCCAAACAAAGCTCCTTTGAAGGTGGAAACAAACCCCAGTTGCAGCTCGTCTTCGATCTCTCGTGTTTCCTAAACGTATGAGAGCAGCCTCCAAAGTCCAAACAGTCAAATAGAGCTCCATTGTAAACCCTAAAACAATATAATCTTATATATATATATATATATATATATATATATATATATATATAAGGGCATTTTCATAATTTTCTTAGCGGGGCGGGGCGGGCCTGATTTAAAATAGACTTTTACCAAACCCGCCCCGCTCCGCCCGCACTCATCACAAAGAATCCCCACCCCATGTCCCGCTCTCCAACAAAAAAAACCACCCCATTCAAGGCGGATCGGGTCGAAAACCACGGATCGGCTCGAGTTTTGCCATCCCTAGGGTAAAATGCTGCCATACGTTTGCTATATGACGACAGTGATGAGAAAGTGTTTGACCATTTTCTCCTCTTCACATAAATAACATATAATACATGTCCCACTCTAGCTGTGCTTACTTTGGTTGTGTGTGAGGATTTTGTTATCTATTACAAGTCAGACAAACAATTTGATTTTGGTAGGACATGGTTGTTATTAAATCAGTTTTCACATAATTATCTAAAAATAGTGCATCTAGAAGATGAAAAACAATCCTATCACGTTTGATTTGTCCATCGGAGAAGATCATGGACGCATCCTAGTGGCTACATAGAAGAAAATTCAATGAATGAGAAAGAAAAACAACCACCAGTAATTGGAATCAGTGGCCATCCTTAGTTGTCTTGATCCTTTAGACTTCCATATCCATCAATCTCTACACATAGTCAAGAAATAGTCCAAAGACTAGATCTCATTGCTTACTTCATCATTGCTTCTTTTTTTTTTTAATTTTTTAATTTTTTGTTCTTTCAAAATTTTCAACTCATTAATTACTGAAACTTTTTTATATTTACTAATTAAATCTTTAATTTTTATCCTTTAAAATCTTTATTTTTTTGCTTCAATTTTTAGATTATTTCATATCTTTATAGTATTTATTGTATAACATATAAAAAAAAGCATGTTTATCATGCAAATAATTAACTAATATTTAAGCTTTAAATGATAGACTATGTATCAAATTTCAGGTTTCACTAAAAAAATCTGAAAAATAAGAGAATATATATATATATATATATATATATATATATATATATATATATATATATATATATAGTCTTTTTTTTAAATCATATGAAAAATACAAGGGCACAAGTGGCAGGTAGTTCGCATACTTTGTTCCTATCGTTTTAATTTTCTGCATCATATAACATGTGCTTTCTTTGGCAGCGCCGCCAACCACATGTTCGATGAAATGGCGCAGAGAGAATCACATCAAGCTCTAGCCATGGTTCCACGTTCCTCCCAAGAAGGCCTTCCTCTCAATGAGAACGATTCCCAGGACATGGTCCTTGTCGAGGTATTAACCGAAGCGTCGGCCATGCCCCCCGACGCGCAAGCTCCACCTTCAAGTTCCGCTCGGAGGTGCGCCGATCTAACCGGCCGCGTCGCCAAGAAGCACTACCGCGGGGTGCGCCGACGGCCGTGGGGGAAGTTCGCGGCGGAGATTCGGGACTCGTCGCGGCAAGGGGCGCGCTTGTGGCTCGGCACGTATGAGACCGCGGAAGAGGCCGCGGTAGCATACGACCGCGCCGCGTTCCGCATGCGCGGCGCCAAGGCCTTGCTTAACTTCCCGCCCGGTGTCGTGATCCGTAGCGACGCGCACGGCGCCGTGCGCGTGGACGACGCGCGAGCTCGAGTTGGGTTCGGTAATGATCGTGGTGCGGAGAGCTCAACGAGCACTTCGGATTTATGAGGGAAATTAGAGGGGGAAAAAATGGGGGAACTTATGTAATGAAATAATTGTGATCAATTTAACTATCATATTGTGTATATATATAAAAACAAGTTTCTTTCCTCCTCTTGTTTTTACTTTATATTTTTCATATTGTAGCATGAGTTAGGTTATGATACTATATGTAATTGTATGATTTAAATAGTGTGATTATCCGTGCATGCTAAGTATTGAACCTGTTTTTAAGTTCTTTGAATGATTGTGCATGATGTGGGTTGGGTTTTATCAGTAAATGACTTGATCGCAATATCATCACATTTGTAATATTAATCATGTCTATTATGGATGATTGTTATCTATGCAAGAATTGAGTCCATTGTGATCATATACTCACATGCTAGAATCGAGCTTAAAATTATATTACAATATTTTTAGTATTTGGATCCTTTGTTAAAATGGGGGATTCTCTAATAAATGACCTAAGATTGAATCCCTACTCTTATAAGATGAGGGTTAAATATGGTATTGTTCTCATGTAGATTAATCTAGGTTGAGAGGCCACGACTATAGTCAGGCATGATGTTATTTCTTTGTTAATTAATCCGAAATTGAACGGCCATGTCTGTATTCCAGGACAATTATCATTTCAACGATCAACTTCTCCCATAATGATATCTATACTACCTAATATCGTCATGATATCAGCCAATTTCATTCTTTTAACTAACTGTGGAAGAATTTGCAAATTGATGAAACCGGGTGGACGAGTTTTCCATCTTCGGAAGTGTTTGTTGCGTTTGTATTTATTTTTTTTTGATAAAGTGGATGAACCACATTCTTTTATTGATAGTGATAAATTGGGTTACAGATTTACGGGGTCCCTGTTGGGACCGGGGTTTATAAATGGGGTGTTTGTTGGAAGTGTTTGTTGCGTTTGTATTTTTTTTTTTTAAAAAAAATACTACTACTCCAAGATTGATAGCATAAATGAGTTTCAGATGTTTCACCATTATCCTGCACCGCATGAGTATTCAAATAAAACATCTCCCAATCATATCGAAGTGATCCAACCGTCAAAATGCTCACACTAATAGCGATTCACAGGGGAAAGGCTCCTGAATTCGTTAACCCCGCGAGACATTGTACCAAGTGCTAGAAACCCTCGACCTCGAGGCCTCGACCCCCTCTTCGCTCCAAGAGAAAAGCAGCCGAGCTTCTTTGCAGGAATGGCGGGTCTGCTGCTCCGCAGCCTTCGCTCCGGGGCGCGTGCGGCCCTCTCCTCCTCCATATGCTCTTCTAGAGCGCTCTCCTTCGCCTCTCCCCTCCGTCGCTTCTCCGCTGCCCCGGCTGCGGCAGCTTCGGCGGCGGCGTCGGCGAACGCGCTGGACCCTAGCCGGCTTCGGAACGTGGCGGTCATCGCGCACGTCGACCATGGAAAGACGACTCTCATGGACCGCCTACTCCGTCAGTGCGGTGCTGATATCCCCCACGAACGCGCTATGGACTCCATCAGCCTTGAGCGAGAGCGTGGCATCACCATCGCCTCCAAGGTACCTCCTTTTTTTCTCAAAAGTTTATTGTTTCCATTTCTTTTCCGTGTCTATAGATCAAAATTTCTTCTCCATGTTTTGTTTGTCGTTAGGGATCGATGACTAATAGCCCAGACTGATAAAAGTTTGAACTTGTGATTTATTTAGGTTACATTGTATACCATTGATCTTGAATTGTGTGTTCTCTGGCATCATGTTCTTGGGTGACTTTTTAGCTTGGTTTGACTTGCTCATTAGGGAAAACTATAGTTTTAACGTTGGTTTTTGGACATAATTATTGGTTGATTGCTTTTCAGGTTACTTCCATTTCTTGGAAAGACAATGAGCTTAACATGGTTGATACTCCTGGACATGCTGATTTTGGTGGTGAAGTAAGCTAATTGATTTTCTTTCTTTTAGCTGCTTAATTAGATATTCTTAAGGTTTTGTTGATCTGAATGACTACTTGAATGATATGCTAAATATATTTAATGTTACGGATGTAGGTTGAGCGGGTTGTTGGAATGGTTGAAGGGGCTATCTTAGTTGTTGATGCCGGGGAAGGTCCACTCGCACAGACAAAATTTGTTCTTGCAAAGGCATTGAGGTATGGGCTCCGCCCAATTCTCCTTCTGAACAAGGTTGACCGACCATCAGGTATGATATATCGTAGAGCCTAAATGATGTAGGATTGGATGTGCTCTGATGTGATATCATGTGATATGATATGACAATGGGCACTCAATTTAACATGAAACGATCACCATTAATTATAATTTTGGAAATGCATCTATATTTTTCATCATTTAGGAAGCATCTTTCATTGTTTTCAATCTGGGGTTCATATTAGTTATAGCTGGCATTGTTTAAAATATCACTGTACATAATCATTTGAAGTGATATTCTTTTTCTCTTAAATAAGGATCATTAGAGAAATAAATTTCTAAGCTCATGAAATATGGATGAATATGATATTCAGTTAAATTATCAAATTCTGAGCTCAGTAGCCATAGTGCACAGGACAGATCTTGAGCAGTGTATTGTAGGGGATGGATCTCAAGTACTTGTCATCTTTCAGATGTGGACTGAAATCCATGGCCCTGCCTTGTTAATCATGTTTTATTGTCCTGGTCTATCTGCAGTATCTGAGGAGACATGCAATGAAGTTGAGAGCTTGGTATTTGATCTTTTTGCTAATCTTGGTGCTACAGGTGTTGTAAAAAGAAAAATCTTAAAATGTCTCTTTTGTTAGAGAGAAATTAGTACAGAAAATGACTAAATCTAACTATCAACATCTTGAATGTGATTTTACAGAGGAACAACTAGATTTTCCTGTTCTTTATGCATCTGCAAAAGAAGGTTGGGCTTCGTTAACATTCACTAAGGGTCCTTCTGACGATGCAAGAAACATGTCAGCATTGCTTGATACCATCATAAAACATGTACTGCCTCCATCAGCAAACCTCGATGCTCCTTTTCAAATGCTGGTTAGTAGGGTTTTTTTTTTGTGAAATTTTATATTCAAAGTAGAATGTGACTTAATTTCTTTTTTACTCTTCTTTAGTGTACATTTAGGAGGGAAAGCTTAATAACATTTTTGCTTCTTTCTATTTTCAGTTGGAAGTTAAGATTTTCATCAGGACCTTTAAATCAAATGCAAGATATTTGATATGTGTGCATTCAAGTTTTACATGGCCACAGAACCTTCAAATTTCACCAAATGGTTGCAATTAATCTCCAAATAATGCATCATCATTTAGATTGAGAAACTTGCTTAGTTCCCATTTTATATGAGCCTAATTATTTAGGTTTCTTGCAACTTTAATATTAGTGGAGGAAGAAGCTTCTATTAAATACTATGGCAAAGTTACTTCAATTTATTGAGTGTCGAATATCTCCAAGTTGGATGATTGTTGCTTAATGCTTGTTCATATCTTCTGCCTTGGGTAACCTAGTTATGTCTAATGAAATAGATCTCTCTAATAATTTTTTCCTCTTTCCTGCTTGGTTCTTTTGAAATAAACTTTGAGATAATAATTTATAGTGTCTTACAGGTTTCTATGATGGAGCGTGACTTTTACCTTGGGCGAATTTTGACAGGACGTGTATCATCAGGAATAATTCATGTAGGAGATAGAATTCATGGTTTGCGTAACACAGAAAATGGGATCGAGAAGATTGAAGAGGGAAAGGTTTGCTATTGTTATGTATCTCATTTTTACTCAGGAACTTGCTATAAAGATTGATGCCTGATGTTGCTATTTTCATCTAGATGCTTAAAGCTCAACTGCAGTTAAGCCACTATATAATACAAGTTTAATGAATCTCATAGGTGACAAAACTTATGAAAAAGAAGGGTACAAGTATGGTGATGATTGACAGTGCAGGTGCTGGTGATATAATTTCATTGGCTGGATTATCATCACCATCAATCGGTCACACTGTTGCAAATGTTGAGGTAAAGTCTTAAGCTTATTTACCTTTCCTCTCATTTCCTTTCAGATATTCATGTTTCACATATAATGTGATTTCATGTTAATTTGATTTGGAGAAGGCTAAGTTTTGCAAATAAAACTTACAGCAAGGTACCTTGCATCATTATTTGATTGTGATTCCGTTATCAGGTTCCTAGTAGCATAGAACAATATGTAATAGAAAGCGTAATTCCAACTTCCAAGTATTCTAATGAGTATATCCTTTAGCTAATATTCTTGTCTATAAAATTTCTTAGGTGTTTTCCTCAGTATGATTTTTCAATAAACTTGTTTAAATGTTAAACCTCCAACTAAAGCTTCATTAAAAACTATTTTTCACAGCAACCAATCTCCAAATTTTGCTATTTCTTTTGCTGCTACTTTAGACCCAACTGAGGACTCCTAAGTAACTGGCAGCCTGAATTTTCAGCAAGTTGTAAAGGATTTTACGTCTTTTGCTTATTGTTTCCAATGTTGTTTTAAGCCGTTGACAGTAAATTCTCCCTTGTGGCTGATTAAATGTTTGTTCCATGCCCTTGGCATATTCTTCTGCAACAAGTTTTTGTTTCCAGAGGCCATATCTCATTACCTTCTTATTTCTGCAGCTTCACCTTTTTCTACTACCCTTTTCTTCAAAATGGAAGTGACCGTGAACTTTGCTACTTGACTATTTTTTTCTTTCTTTGTTTGTTTATGCATATACTAATCATTTTGGAATGCAAAAGATTTGTATACTTAATAGTGGTTGAGCATTCTGTGCCCAGTAATTATTTAGATGTTAATAATGTTAGGTTTTCCTCAAATGTCACCTGTCTTAATCTTGTTAAACCAAATTATGGTCTTCTCATACTACTTATTCAACTTGTAAAATGCTTGTCCCATCAGGTTGTGACGGCACTACCAACTGTTGAGTTAGATCCCCCTACAATTTCCATGACTTTTGGTGTCAATGATTCTCCATTAGCTGGCCGTGATGGTACTCATGTAAGTTTTGCAACTATTTTTCTCAATTCATTTACCTCAGTGGGTATTTAGTTTCTTGGTATGATATCTCTGTTTTGTGCTTTTATTAATTTGTTTATTTGTTATTTTAATTTTATATTTTCATCACGTCACAATTTTCTTATTTCAAGTAAGATAAATGCTTGCTTAATTTCTATTGGTATATATGGAACCAAATCTTTCCTTTGGTGCATCTCGTCTTAAAATGTTCATTTTATTTTACCTTACAGTTTTCTTTATGGTTATTATCTATTTTCTTTTTGTTGCTTGCACAAGTTTTGACTTTATACGTATGGACATCAATAGTAAGTAGTTGACATACATAATGATGAGGTAGAGTTAATACATCATGCATGACATGAGGATATTGATTCTTTTTGAGGAAATTATATTAGATCTTTCATCATGTGAGCATGTAGCATGTTTTTTATATTTGAGTACTAGATAAGCTTGCCGGGCCTCACTCACTAAATTCACCCTTTTTCTGTGGAAAATCAGTGAATAGTTTGCGATTTTTTTTCGTTTTAAATGAAATAAATAATATTTAAGACCTATCTTTTGCAAAATACAAAATGCCTTTGGATGATTTTGTTGCTACATAAAAAGTTAGAAAAAAAAATGACATTTCAAAGTAATCCCAAACCTTTACTTTTTTTATTTTTGAATTTTTCTCAAATTCTAAAATTTTCAAATCTCCTGATTAATCATGGATGTTGATGCATACCTTTTATGCTATAGCTACAGTATCATCTATTATATTGCTGATTGTTCTTGAGTCTTCTTCTCTTTTTTAGCTGTTGATTAATGAGATAGTTATTAAACACCTTACAAGGCTATACCAATTTATGTGAGCAATGTAACGTTTGGTGAGAGATCTTTGTGAAATCAATTGGTGCTTTGTATTTCCAATCAGTGAAATTCTTTTGGGATGAAGAAAGAGAAAAATATATTCCATTGCAAGTTTGCAAAGTTTTAAGTGGTGTACTTAGTTTGGGGTGGAGTCAATAGGAAATTGTTATTAATGTATGCTATTTTTGAAAGATCAAGTTGGGCATGCTAATTGAACTATACGTTTAAGTTAAAATTATGAATTACTTTTTGATTGCATTCCACCATATACCATGTAAATTGGATGGAACTTCTTTGAGGGAGAGAATAGGCTTGGGAAGAAACTACTAATGGTCCATTTAGTCCTTTGGTTTGGGCCCACATAGAACTCTTTTAAAACCTATAAAGCTTTTTGACCATCTAACTAATATGTGGCTTCTTCAACTTCAAGCTCATAAGCCTGCACAAGCCCAAAAATATTTCCTATGTTAGTCTTGATTCAAAGCATAGGCAGGAAGAGCTATTTTTTTAAGCAAAATCACAACAATCTTTATGAAGTTTTATTTTTATTTCTTATTTTTCGTAAAAAACTCTATACACAAGCTCTTTGATCACAGTTTTGGCAAAGAAAGTTTACTTCAAATATACTAAATGTTTTTGGTGGGTTGGCCTTGTAATTCATCTAGCTTGATGTTTCCTTCATTTGGCTTGTCTTGCCATGTAAATTTATAGATAATATTTAATAGCATCCTGGCCGAGTAGTGTTTATTAAAGGCAATGGACTCACTTATATTGCTTGTGTATGATAATGCCGTAAGTCATTGCTAAGAGCCTGATATAGCCCAAAATTGCAAGGGAAGAAATGAGAACATGTGGAGTTTGATTGAATGTCGAATATGTAAGAATAGAGAGTGGAATGAGTGGAATCCTTAACATTATGAAGGGGGAATACCCCATATATCTACAAGTAGATGTGGGAAGCCCATACATGGGCATAGGTGTATGTATATGTATATTACATGATCTAACACATCCCCGCAAACTCACGGTGGAGTATGAACTGAGAGTTTGGAGATCAAGTACTGGAAACGAAAAACGATATGTCTCTTTGTGAAGAAATCAACAATCTGCTCCATGGAGACAGAAACACCCAAATCGGGCAAGAGCTGATGAAACCAAACAAAAGCTCATTAAATTCGAACAACCCCAATGAATCGATTGAGTAGCAGCCGGTGGAACCGACAGAGTCGACAATGAACCGGCAGAGAAGAAGACCACAATGAACCGAAGAATCGACGATGGGCAGAATCGACGATAAACCGTCGGAGGAGAAGACATGAAACATGGAACTGAAATGAACTGGTGAGCAACAAAGTTCACCAAAAGAGGATAGATGCATAACCTCCAAAGCTGCCAGCTTTTTAAATAAAAGGTCATGCAATCCCACGTTTGTCACCAAATTTCAGCACCAAATCTCAAAAATAATAATGGCACAATCTCCCCAACAAGAAGTCCATCAAATTTCTAAGAAATCAACTATCTTTAATTTTACCAAATCCCTATGAAAACAGAGATATCGTATTCACGAGGCATGCCAAAGCTCCACCAAACCACACTTAACTTTTCACCAAATCTTCAGCCCATGTGAGTGTGGTGAATAGTTTGATGTGACAACACATAATGGAATCTCGGTAAGCAAATTTCATATATCCCCTAAAGCTCACAGCTTGTCACAGTCTTTGAGAAACCAAAAGGTGATGAGAAACTGATGTGAGAACTCACTGCTGGGAAACTGATGCTTTGGCACGGTTCTCAAGAAACCAAAAAGGTGATGTGAGGTCTAAAGTTCACTGCCAAATAGAGCTTCAGAAGCAAGGCGGAGAACAATTCCACATGCGCCGGAGAGAATGCCAGTCGCTGGAGAGCATAAGGCTCAAGAACCACACACATACAGTAGAGAGCATTGAGCTCGGAAACACACACGCAGTCAGCGGAGGACGATGTAGACAATTTAGATTGAATATATCTGCATCCTTGTAGAAAATTTAGCTTCAATATATCTGTAGCACCATGTTAACAGAAATGGAGAAAGCTACAACACTAGAAACTCAATTCAAACAAGTAGGAACACAAACACAAAGGATTTAACGTGGTTCGATCTAATATAGATCTACATCCACGGGAAGACACTCAAGAACAATTCATTATCAGCCAAGTACAAGTACAAACTTGAATCTACAAAAACACCTCAAGAATACTCAATACTCTATTTGGGTATTGATCTAACTTCCCTGTTTTGTACTGTGGATTCAATTTTGCCTTCCTCTATTAGAGCTTTCAGCCGCCAGGGGATTTTCTCCTCCTTCCTCTCTAACATCAGTTCCCTTTTTATATGATCACCCACTAACCCTAAAGTAAAGTGAGTTGGTGTCTGGGCATCAATTAAAGGACTTTTGTGTTGATGTGGCTCAACCAACTTACTTGGCTTCTGACTAATTTTGAGTCAGATCTCAACAATCTCCACCTTGACTCTCAATTAGTCATTGTTCTTGACCTCCTTCCAATGCTTGATCTACTCAATAATGTTGAATGCCAATCAAGTTTAGACATACCTTGAACTTGACTGGTGGAACTGATTTTGTAAAGCAATCTGCTGCATTTTCCTCAGTTGAGACCTTGAGCAACTTAACTAAGCCTTCTTCTACAACATCTCTCACAAAATGCATCCTCACATCAATGTGCTTCGTTCTCTCATAAAATACTTGATTCTTGGCAAGGCAGATTGCACTTTGACTATCACAGAAAACCTTAACACTTTCTTGTGCACAACCCAATTCTGCTGCAATCCCTCTGAGCCAAATAGCTTCCTTAAAAGCTTCTGTAATTGCTATGTATTCAGCCTTGGTTGTTGAAAGAGCCACCACAGTTTGCAGGTTTGCTTTCCAACCTATAGCTATGTACACACTGTGAACACATATCCAGTGACAGATTTCCTCCTGTCTATACTACCAGCAAAGTCTGAATCAATATAACCCGCAATCAAACTCTCTTGCTTAGGTTTATGTGTGAACTTTAAACCTGTCTTCATTGTACTTTTTATATATCTAAGTATCCATTTCACGGCCTCCCAATGAATCTTCCCAGGTTTTGCCATAAACCGACTGACCATACTTACTGCATATGCCAAGTCTGGTCTACAGCACACCATTGCGTACATCACACTTCCCACAACACTTGCATAAGGGACCTTCTCCATAAACAACTCTTCCTCAATTGTTTTTGGAGATTGTGACAAAGATAGTTTAAAATGAGATGATAATGGGGGTTGATGCAGATTTGGCATCATTCATTCCAAACCTATGTAACACCTTCTTAATGTATGATCCCTGAGATAGCAACAAAGAACTTTCCTTCCCGTCTCTTTCTATTTCCATGCCCAGAATTCTCTTAGCTGGTCCTAAGTCCTTCATTTCAAACTCTTGTTTCAACAAAGACTTCACATGTTCAACTTGGGTTATGCTCTTGCTTACAATTAACATATCATCAACATACTGTAAGAGATAAGTTGAGAGCTCATAGCCTGTCTGTTTATGATACACACAGTTATCATACTTACTTCTATTGAAGCCAATGTTGTGCATGTAGCTGTCAAACCGCTTATACCATTGCCTTGGACTCTGTTTAAGTCCATACAGGGACTTCTTCAGCAAGCACACCTTATTCTGGCTTTCTTCTGAAACAAAGCCTTCTGGCTGTTGCATATAAATTGTCTCTTCCAAGTCACCATTCAAAAAAGTAGTTTTGACATCCAATTACTCCAACTCTATATCATATTGTGCCACAAGAGCAAGCAGTAACCTTATTGAAGTGTGTTTTACATAGGTGAAAAGGTTTCATTGTAATAAACTCCTTTTCTCTGTGTAAAACCTTTAGCTACTAATCTAGGCTTATACCTTGTATCCTCTGCTCTTGGAAACCTTTCCTTTCTTTTGAAAATCTACTTACAACCAACTAACTTTTGATTCTTGGGCTTGTCTACTAGTTCCCAGGTTTGGTTCTTTATTAAGGACTCTATCTCTTCTATCATTGCAAGCTTCCATTTGTCACCATCCTTACTATTAAGAGCTTCTTTATAACTTCTTGGCTCCACCTCATTAATTTCTTTTGCTATGGTCAAAGCAAAGAATATATGGTCCGCTTGAGCATATCTCAGAGGAGGTCTTATTTTCCTTCGTTCCTTATCGCGTGCCAAGCTGCATGTATTTTTAGGTAAGTGATCAGTTTCAACTTCTCCACCTTGAAGCTCATCCTCTCTACCAATGCTAGCCTGCTCCACCTCCACCTGTATTTTGTCACTTCATTTGGAGAGCAGGTTGATTAAGGAATTATAAAGGGCAAAACTAGGAATGGTGGTTATTTTGCTAGGGAGCTGGCACCATCAATAGAATACTGTTTAGTGAAAATGGACAATTTTTTCGTAATTCTGTATAGATGACTCTGCGCTGATTTGTAGTCTCAGTCATCTATTCAAAATTTAGGAGCAAGTTTTTTCGTTTAATTGTATAATATGCGTGTTCTGGTGTTTAACATACAAGTGGTGCTTATTGGCCAAAGGAATGGGTAAATGGCATTAATATGTTTTCTTTTTAATGTTAAATAAACCTAAGCTCATCCTTCTAACCATGTTATTTTTGGATTGATTGGTAAGCTTTAACACTGACCTTAAAGTATGAATTTATTAGTTGACCGGAGGGAAGATAGGTGATCGACTGATGGCAGAAGCTGAAACAAATCTTGCTATAAATGTGCTTCCTGGAGCACTATCAGATTCATTCGAAGTTCAAGGGAGGGGCGAGCTTCAGTTAGGTCTGTCATAATTATCTCGTATTAAACTTCTATCTTGTGTTCTCCTTATCTGCCTTTTCATAAGTTTCTTAATGATCTATTTTTTCTAGCCTCTCTTAATTACTTTTAATGTTTTCAATAGTAAGCTCGTGAATGCTGTATTTTAATTTATCAACAGTTGCCTGGGCTGGGCCATTGATTTCAGGAGAGCTAGCCTGAGTCAATTTTTGCCCAGGTTTTATATTATCGCTTTCTTAAACCTGCAGGTATCTTAATCGAAAACATGAGACGGGAGGGGTTTGAACTTTCTGTTTCACCTCCAAGAGTCATGTAAGTCTTTTCTCACATTAATTTCTTCTGCCATTTCACTCTTTTTCCCAGCTGATACCCTTTTGTTTTTGTTTGTGAACTTTGCTATTCTGTGTCATATCATAAAACCTGAAGATGTTAACTTCATAGGTACCTGATTTTATAGATCTACACAGGTAGCAACTGGTAAGAATTGTTGAAAGTTTAACTTCAAAGGAGCTCCTGATTACTTTCTAAGCGCCTTAAGTGATGAAAATCAATTAAGTAATAAAGAACTGAATCTAGGTTTTAGAATTTGGAATAGGGCTCCCTTGTCATGTTTAGGTCTTGTATGTTCCTTTTGTTCCACCCTTGATTTTTTTTACTTTATTCTAAACTTTTGAAAAATAGCTGCAAAACCAAAAGGAGAAGATTGTTAAATAACATTGAACTCTACCTTCATGAGGGGTGCTACTGGCATTTCACTATACCTTTATTCATGTCGATGTACTTGGCCATTGTTCCATGGCCTTGCCATTACTACCAAGTTTCCAAATTTCTTGCATATATCTTAACCTCAAACATTAGTTATGATGGTTGAATCTTTTTCTCTTTGTCCTGATCTGTACTTTTGATGGTTAGAACCAGAGAGATTATTTCAAATGAACAGATTGTGAGGTTAGGAAGGAGTTGGAAAGAAGTAAAGAGTAGGACTGGGATTGGTTGAAAATAGGCTTGATATCATACTGAAGAGCATGTAGTTCCTATCAAAAAGTGCATGAAGCCTGAAACTAAATTTCAGTCATATGTGAAACACTTTGGTTTTAATGTAATTGTTTCCTTAAATCAAATCATGTAACCTGGAGGGCTAGAAATTACAAAAATGCTAAAAGTTTTTTAAAACTTATATTTACCATTAACCTTTTTGTTATTTTTTCTTGAGGTAAATTTTGTCATTGGAAATTTTCTTGCTTGTGATCTCTTCTATTTTCACGTCAAATATCATTATTCCATGGGATCAGGTATAAAATTGAGAATGGTGTAAAACTGGAGCCAATTGAAGAAGTGACAATTGAGGTACTTATTGGTATAAATATATTTCTAAAATTGATGCTCTTGCATTACTAATTGTTTCATAATTATTTTGAATATCAGGTGAATGAAGAGCATGTGGGTCTAGTCATGGAAGCCCTTTCACATAGAAAGGCTGAAGTCACTGACATGGGTCCTGTTCCAGGGAGTATTGACAGGACCAGGATGTCTTTGAGCTGTCCATCAAGGTTGGTGCTATAAATTTCTATTTTATTATAATACTTATTCAGAATAAGTGTTTTATGAACAAAAATCACTAATACTTTGCTCTGTAATTGGTTTTTTCTTGATTTATGCTTTTTATTATTGACCTGGAAATTCACCAGCATTTCTCCTTCTTAATTTTCTAGTTTCCTACCAATCAATTTACAATTTTGCATATTTTCACAGGTTTTGTTTGTTGTGGTGTTGTATGCTTTGTTATCTGAAAGCAAATAGGTCATATAGCTGAATCTGTACTATGAAGTAAATAATCTCAAATAGAAGTTCATCATGGTAATTGTCACAGGGCAAAGTAGGGACTTAGAAAATTTTTCTCAGGAGGATAAGAATGCACTTATGATGGCATTAAGTCATCACTTAAGACTTAGTCTCAGTCTTCCCCAAATCCACACCAAAGATGAACATCGCAGCAGCAATCCAAGGGAGAAAAAGACAGAACCAAAGACAATGCACGCACACACAAAGATACAAAGGTTTCAAAGGCTATATAATTGTATTATAACAAAGTGTGTACACAAGAATACATGCACTTTTTGGATGCCTTGACAAATGCTTGCCCGAGCCCTTATATATAGTTTTTGACCCACTAAGGATCCACAGGTAACGCCTGCAATAATGTGCATGTGTGTGTCTCTCTCATGCCTCAACTCCATGCGTGGCGCCTCTGCGCATGCTCCGTCTTGCGTATGCACGCATGCTTAACTCATCTGTCATCGCCTTAGCATGCAACCATGCATCTCAAGAATCCCGTGCCCATTACAATCAAGCCCAAGGCCTCTCCGCGCCTCCATGGACTTACTGCAAGGTCCTTTTTATCAGGATCTTTTTTGGACTTTTTCCAAACCGAGGTCTTTATGGACATGGTCTTACAAACCACCCCTACTAGAAGAGCTTGACATCCTCGTCGGCGCCAAGTCCAAGTACTCTTAGATCTCCTTATCGAATTGTCACAAGGTTGTATCTTTCTCCCAATTAGCCTTTGAAGTTGGTAGACCCTTTCACTGCACCAAGTAATAAGTTCTTCTATTCTTCTTGTTTTGTCTTTCGACCCGCCAGTTAAGGATCTTTTCCACAGTTCACTCAAACACCTTTTGGACTGCGAGAGGTGTCCGTTTGGACCTGTTCCTAGCTGGCTCAACTGCATCCTCAAAATAAGGTTTAAGGAAGCTTAGATGAAAGTTTAGGTACAGTTTTTGTGTAACGCTTCTAACCCGCCCTTGGATCTCAAAGGGGCCTTCATACTTCTAACTCAACCTTTTGTGCATATTCCGCTTATGCAACTTCTTCCAAATCTATGGAGTAAGTTTCAACAATACCTTATCTCTAACAGAGAACTTTAAAGCTCTCTGTCCCGACATTGATCCGCTTTGTTTGCGTATCAGTCTGCGGATGGTTAGTAACGGAAAATTTCAGTGCCTAGTCCAACATCTCGACAATAGCTTTTTAGAACCAACCTGTGAAATGAGTGTTGTGAATGCTCACTATGTCCTCCAGCAAGCCAAAGTATTTCACCACATGGCTTAGGAATAGCTTAGTTAAAAGTTCTATCGTGCAAGTTATTTGTATAGGTATAAAGACTGCATACTTCGAGAGCTTATCCACCATAACTAGAACTAAGGTAAAGTCTTTTACCTGAGGAAAACCCGAGACAAAGTCCATGGAGATGGACTACTAAGGTCTCTCTACTCTAGAACTGAAAAGGATTGTAGCAATCTCGCTTCTCTCCTGCGCTCTGACTTATATTGGTTAGCAAATGAAGCAAGTCTTCTCGTAGGACTCCACATTCTCATCGATGTTCAGCCAGTAGTAGTGCCAAGACAACAACATGAACATCATCTCACGGCCTGGATGTCCGACCACTTAGTATCATGGGTCTCATGGAGAAGCTTCCTTTATAACCCGCATTTCTTTGGCACAAAAAGCCTATCCCCCTTCCTATTAAGAAGGTCATCTTTCAACAAATATTGTCGTACAATGCCCTTTATACGTCTTTAGCCAGATCTGATATTGGTCGTTTTTCTTTGTCGTATGTCAAATGTACTCTGCATGGTCTGTTGCTACCTTTGACAACAAAGCAACATATTCCATCACTTATTTCCGACTAAGTGCATCACAACCAGGTTGTGTTGCCCTAGTTTGTGCTCTCACTCGAAGTCATACTCTTGGAAGAACTCTTGTCAGCGAGCTTGTCTTGTAATAAGCTTCTTCTTTGTAGCAAAGAAGGTATTCACCGCATTATCATTTTTGATGGTGAACTTGTTGCTGAGAAGGTGCACTTTCCGGACTTGGAGATAATGTATAACAACCAGTATTTCCTTGTGGGTGGAATACTTCTGCTCCGCCTTATTAAGCTTCTAGTTCTCAAAAGCCACCGGATGATTTTCCTGTACAAGGACTTCGTCAATGGCTTTATTCAAAGCATCAATGTGTATCTCGAAATAAAAAGTATCTCAAAGTCAGGCACCTTCACCACAAGTCGCATGTCATTGCTTGTTTAAGTGTGTTGAATGCTTCTCGGCACGTGTTTGTCCAGCGCCATGATTAATCTTTCTTCAGAATATCAATGTGTGATACAACCTTCTTGGTCCAGCGCTATGAGTAATTTTTGATGAATTTCCTGTAATAGTTAGCCAGCACAAGCAAGGAATGCAACTTTGTTTTCTTGGTCGGCGTAGGTCACTCTAAGATAACTTACATTCTCCGCTCATTCATTCGAACTTCGCCTTTGGAGATCCTATAGCCCAAGAACATGATAATTTATTAGGCATAGTCATACTTCTCCAGCTTTAGAGTTGATGTGCCTTTAGCCTAGACAACACCAATCTTAAGTGGGACAAGTGGTCCTCAAATGACTCATGGTGTACACTACTACAAAACGGTTAATGTAATCGGAAGGAACATCAATTATTAAGTTCCAAAAGATAGCATGGGCATTTGTTAAGCCAAAAAGCATAATTAAAAACTCGTATGAAGCTTAGGAGTTACATAAGTGGTCTTCGCCTCATCCCCTTCTACAATGTGCACTTACTAATAGCCCGAGCGCAAGTCCAACCTGGTGAAGTAAGATGTTTTGCTCAAGCGATCAAAGAGGTTTTCAATCAAAGGTACATGGTATTTATTCTTCATTTTTACCTTGTTCAGGGCTCTGTAGTTGATGCAAATGCACAACACGCCACCTTGCTTTTTTTAGAACAACAGAGAGGCACCATATGGGGCCTTTGAAGGTAGTATGAAGCCAGCCTCAAGGAGTTCTATCAATTCCTTCCTTAGCTCTTATAACTCCAAAAGAAACATTCTATATGGAGCCCTCGCAGGAGGCTTCGCACCTGGTTTCAAGTCGATGCGGTGATTCACAGCCCTCTGGGGTGGAAGAGTTTTGGGTAGTACATTGGGTATAACATTTTTGTACTCCTCCAAGGTCGTCGTAACTTCATCCAGTACTTCAACCTTCTTATTGGCCTTGATCTTCAGCAAGGCTGTAAGGTAAGTTGGTTTACCGCTTATCATTCAATGCTCCAGCTGTATGGCCGATATTAGAACTGTTTTCTTCTTCTTTGGCTTAGGTTCACCCCAACAATAAAGCAAGGTCTTCCTTCATTCATGATGATCTCACCTAAATGAGTCAACACTACATTCTTCACAAGTGTGGGAAAGTCATTACCTATAGGATGATGTCGAAATCATCCAAGGACATCACTAGGAGGTTTGCAGGTTCCCGTCTATTCTCGTATCTTTATGGGCACTAAATGTGTCATTCCAGTAATTGGGTGCGCTTTGGAGTTCACAGCTTTAATCCAGCTTGGGTCCTTCCTAATGGTCAAGCTGAGCACCATAACCATCCTCACCAACACAAAGTTATGGGTGGCACCTCTGTCCACCATGGCCTCTATAACTTTGTCATTCATCTCCATATAAATAAATAGAAGTCGGGATGAAGTTGAATCCTTTACATACCTGAGTGTTTAGTAACTGAAGGGTGCTAATCCGGGTTGGTGGCTTCGAATCACTATTAATCTTGCCTACCATAGCCGAGAGCTTCTCCCACTTGGGACATTCCCAAGCTCGATAGGATCCGTCGCAGATGAAATAACCCATCATCTTTAAGCCTTGGTCAGTTTGTCTCTCATCGGAACCAGCCTGATCTCGCTGCCCTCTTACGACTTCAGTGCAAAGTCCCACTTTGCTGTCTTATCTTTCTCCTTTGGCTTGTTTTTTTCTTTGTTACCTATAAAAGCATTAGAGAATCGAAAATCCACTTAATCTTCAGCTGCAATGATAGTGGATGTCGTTCTTCGCCACTGTAGTTAGAATCGTACGATTCTCGATACGAATAGTACGATTCGTATCTTTTTCCATACCCAACGATTCAAATCTTATAGGAGAATCGAGAAGGATTATGAATCGTTTATGAATCGTGGGAATCGATGACGAATCGTGTGAATCGATAAGAATCGGGGAAAATCAACGATTCATATTCTTGTTTCCTAATTAATAGGAGTTTTGATTTTCTTATTCTTCTATTTCTATCTCTTTTTTTCACCGTCGCTTTTTCGTTGAACTTTTTGATTATTTTAATCATTCTTTAAATTAAATAATTAAAATGAGTGATTATTTAATTAAAATTTGTTATCCAAAAAAACAAATTTGTTATCAAAAAAATTTAAAGATTAATTTAAATTTAAAAGATATTTCTTTCATTAACAAATTAAATGAAAGAAATATCTTTTAAATTTAAATTAATCTTTAATATTTTTGGATAACAAATTTGTTTTTTAAAAAAAAACAAATTTTAAATGAGTTATCGACTTTCAAACTTTCAAACTTGTTCTCTTATCGACTTGCTTACCTTAAGGCGCATGTAAGGAATTAGGATTGGCGGTGGCTATGATTGTGGTAGGCAGAAGCACTCTAACTGTTAATTTAAGTTGGTTGGTAGTTGAGTTTTCTTAACTTGGTTGTATTTAATTTTATATTTAATGCATGTCTTAGAATTAATTTTTTTTAAAATTCTTTTCATAGAATCATATATATATATATATATATATATATATATATATATATATATATATATATATATATATATTTTGAATTGTTGACCAGAATCTACGATTCGATTCACGATTCTCGATTTGCAAACTCGGGAATTCGATTCACGATTCGAATCTCGATTTGACTACCTTGTTCTTCGCTTTTTTTGCCTCCGTATTTTTATCTGAGCCCAAGCTTGCAACCCAAAGAGGAAGTTGAATAATTTGTCCTCTTCGGTCATATTCTTAATGTCAAGCATGAGGAATGTGAACTCCTTCACATATCCCTTACAGTGTTGGTGTGCTTCAACTTCTTTAGCACCTGTATTTCCCGGAAGGAACTACTCATGAAGTTCCTTGTTCAAGTTCTTCCACAACTCGTTCGACACTCATCCCTTCCGAGTATCTTTGTCCTAAAAAGTTTTCCACTAAAGGTTTACATCTCTCGTGAGATACATGCTCACCAACGAGACCCGCTTCAACTCTTTGTCCTTTGTCGCCCAAAAATAGTCCATGTCCTTTATGAAATTCTCCAAGTCCTTGGCATTCCTCGCGCCTGCAAAGGTACTTTGTTCAAGGCCTTTACCTTGGATGTTGCCATTGGTACATCAATACCTCGCAAAAGTGTTTCTATGATGGAGTTGAGCTCCTACTCAAACCATTAGGAGTCATCCTCGAGGATCACCTCTTGTAAGCAGTCTATCTGCTAACTAGCTCATCAGGCCGCTCTTTTGCAAAAAGCACAAAGAGATGGAACATCTTTTTCAGCGCCACCACTTTGCTAGAGTGTGTGAGATATCACGCCACCAAAGACACCAAGGTTCTTCCTTTGGAAAGACACCTAAGGCTTGCTTCAACCAGGTCACCCTGTCTTTTGTTCTGTCCCTTGTACTTGTCTCAACTATGACTATGATACCAAACTGTCATATGGCACAAATATGGACTTAGAAAATTCTTCTCAGGAGGATAAGAATACACTTGTGATGGCATTAAGTCATCGCACGTGACTTGGTCTCGGTCTTCCCCAAATCCACACCAAAGATGAGCACCGCAACAACAAGCCAAGGAGAAGAGAACCAGAGACGATGCAAGCACACACAAAGAGCCATAGGTTCAAATGTTGTACAATTGTATTATAACTCAGTGTGTATAAAAGAGTACATGCACCTTTTGGATGCCTTTGCAAATGCTAACTTGAGCTCTTATATAAAGCTCTTCATCCACCAAGGATCTACAAGTAATGGTTGTAGTAATGTGCATGTGCGTGTCTCGCTTGTGTCTCTGCCTGCGCGCATGCCCCGCCCCGCGCATGCACACATGCTTGGCTCCTTCACTCTCGCCTCAATATGCAACCATGCACATTGGGAATCTCGCACCTGTTACGGTCAAGCCCTCTGACTGTTGCATCTATAAGAAGAGTTGGAACCCTCAGCTCGTCTCCTTTGCCTGAGGCGTGCTTCAGCCATGTCTCCTTTCGGCCAAGGTGATAAAGCTCCGCACCAACGTCACTCCAAGGCATCTCCGTGCCTCTAAGGACATACTGCAAGGTCTTTCTCATAGGGATTCCCTTTGGACTTCTTTCGAGCTGGGTTCCCTATGGAAAGGTCTTACAATAACAAGGTGTTGTGATTTGTAACAAATATTCGTCTTAACATCAATATGAAAGCTAGTTATTTGGTAAACCATAGAAGAAAGTTTCTTGTTTATCTTGTAATAATGGAAGACCTTGCTCGAGCACAAACAGCTGAACTTTGTTCATAGACTAGATCTCACTGGTAGCAATTAAACTATTTTTAGCAGCTTAAAGTATAGCACTTCACTTTTTTACAAAGTCAAATTCAGTTAAGCATAGGGTATCCAAGTATAAGTTTCCTTCCTGCCCTGCATCCTCAGATGTTCTAAAACTTAAGACTTTTGTGTCAAACCTTTCATTTTTAATAAAATTTGAAGCTCCTTCGAGTTACATTTTTCAATTGCTTGGATCCTTAGCATGCTATATTTTTAAACGTTTTGCTCATATTCTTCCCTTTGTTTCACTCCTGTGCCTTTCTGATCAGTAGATAAACTGTTTAGTCAATTTTCTCAGAAAAAGAGAAGGTAAAGAAACGACTTAATTAAGGTGTTGTTTTGCAAGATCTGAAATTGTTTTTATTGATCATCTTTAGTTCTCCTTGGAAAGGTTAGGTCAAGGTTCCATTGGAGAAATAAAATCTGAAACTAGCTATGTGGTGTCCAAAGCAGGAGATGTGTTTCTTGCATCTTGTTGTCTTGTATAAACCTTCTGTAGTAAACATTTGTTTATTCCACTGTATGAATTCTCTTACTGATCTTTCACCATATGCTGATATGGTGTTGAAGCTCATTTATTCACTCGTGGATGTGTAATTTTCTAGAAGTGGATTTATATTGATACCTGTTCTCCCATGTCAATTGGTTAATACTTCACAATATGATTCCTTTAAAAAAATGAACTTGGCAATATTACCATATAGGCATCTCTTTGCGTATTGCTTTATTCTAGAACTACACAGGCATAGCTATATCATCCTTTCTTATCTGATGTGAACACATTCCATTTTATTTGCTTTTATCTTACCCTTTGTTATGCTTGCAGTTGTCATTGTACTTTCCAGTTTTGACTAGTGATGATCAATCTTTGATCTAGATTTTAACCAGTGGGTAATATTTCTTAGTTAACCTCCTTAACCACAATGCAAATTCTTTTACAGAGGTCTAGTTGGATATAGAAGTGTTTTCAGTAGCGATACACGTGGGACCGGATTCATGCACCGTGCTTTCTTAAGTATGTATATTCTCTTTATTATGTCCATGAAACTTGGAAATTCATCATGCATGATTATTAGTTCTTAAATTGAATCATAATGTTGCAGACTTAAATGGAATAAGATAAGCTAAATAATGACCTGAAGAATAGTTAATTTTTAACACTTGCTCCAGTGAAAGGTGTGCTTTTTTCTGTGAAATTAACTGTGAACATTTTTCAAAACTATCTTTAGATTTAATGTGCATCAAATAGTAGTAATATTTTTCATAATTTTTATTTTATGGTGCTAATCCGTCATTTTTGGTTCATAAGAAGGCTATTTTTCAATTCACAGATATGTCTTATTCAGAAACAATTTAAGCATATGCAACCAAAGGAAAGAATCACAAGAAAGGAATTGATCATGTATTAGTTGATATAGCTGCTATTTTTAAGAGGATTTTACTCCTGCCACTTTTGATTTTTTTATGTACTCAACTTATATAAAGCCACCATTTCAATTTGGTCGATGTCAAAAAGTAGCTCAAGTGCCATATAGTACAAGAGGTTGGTTTAGTGGTGACACTTGAACACTTAATACTTAATTATGGTTTTCTTCTACTTAAATTTGGTTATTCTCATACAAAATTTGATAAAGTACATCGTTGCATGTGCAAATGATCAACATGTATCTGCTTAGCTGTGTTATCTGATAAATGTGGCCACTATCTTTTGGCAAGTTAGGGTTAGTTGCTTAACTATGGTCATCAGTGTAGTTGAGTTTTTCAGGAACTCCTTGAATCTATCTCCTCAGTTGCTTGCTTATGTGTGACATATATTTATGTACATTATTATATACAACGGCATCAGAAATATGTACATATTATTTTATGTGGACAGTAGCGCTATCACTATATGTCCCTCTATCAAGCTTCTTGGGATGATCCTGTCTTCTGGCCCCAGTATTCTTTTCTTAGTTTTCTCCCTGTGATAGCCATTCCTAAATATTATACTCAGGAAGTGATGTTGGAGAATGTGCAAGAAGTTACTGATGCATAACTAACATGGGTTTTCTCGGGTAAAGTGTATATCTAAAACCGAAACTGGAATAAGTAGCTGCTCTGATATTGATATGTACTATGATCTTCCATTTTCATGTTAATAGCATACAACCAGTACTGCTAGTCGGGTAGCCCTTAAGAGTACTCATATTATACAAACTTTCTCCAATAGATATTTGTACTTAAGGCCATATATACACTAAGCAGACATATCTCTTGAATTAGATTTTAATGGAAGCCTCTTAATCTCATCTTGGATGGTAGATGAGAAAAATGCTTTGCCATGCCTATAATTTCATCATCAAAATGGTGGCTACCAAAAGTGGTAAAAAAATATTGGTAAGTTTTATTAAATGGTTTCATTCCTTTCGGATTAGAAGTTGTAAAACTCCCCGCATTGAGGCAGATATAGATTATATGCTACCATAATAATGACCTATTTACTCTCTGTTATCTACAAATGATTAGGACCAATAGCCAAGTCAGAATCACAAAATTAAGCAATTTTTAGTAAATCCTGTTGTACCTAAGTATTTCCTTGGTTTATATAAGGAAAACAAAATTAGACAACATAACTAGCTCATGTCAAAGATGAACAGGGCTGTTCAAATATTATGCCTTCTGAAGTAGCCTTGGTCATGGATTACTTATGCCCTTCAACAGTTTCACCCCTAATACCTACAACTTGCTTAACATAATATTATCTTGCACTCATACCATGAAAGTGGACATACGGAAAGTTCCGTGAACCACACACATTAAGTTGTTTACTCATTAACAATTTAGATTTTAGAGAAGAGGGGAAACAAGTGGACCGAATCTAAGAGCACAAGAAAGAAATGGTTGGCCAAGTCATCTTTTGTCTTGATATGACGATGGTTATAATTTGATAAATGTCAACTCCTCTATGGATCAATTTTGCGATTGAAATTGTAAATTATCTTTATGTCGGTTAAAAGTTACCACCTGAAATGCTCTCTATTTGGTGAACTATGGTATTAAGGGACTAATTTATATGTTACTATATACTTGCCAAATCACCCCTTATGTTTTACTTTCTAATGTGACGGTGGTTGTGTTATTATCCTAATTCTGTATATTGATTGCAGTGTACTCAAAGCATCGGGGTCCACTTGGAAATGTCAGAAAAGGTGTACTGGTATGTCATTTGTCCTTAGGTTTAAGTTTAAGGTGTCAAACAGGCTAGGCCCGCACGGGCATGACACAGCCCGGCCTGTTACTGGCCATGCTAAGCACGGTCTAGGTTACTGTAGCACCTAGGCCGTGGGTCGACGACCAGTGCGGGCCTATCTTTGGGCCATTTATGCTGGCGCCGCGCGGGAGCGGCGCGTGCGTGCGCCAAAGACGTGCATCGCCGAGCCGACAGCACGGCACCGCAAAGACGGACACATCCCAACCGTTGGATCACGACTGGATAATCCACCTATAGGATCAAGTGATCCAACGATTGGATCATCCGTTGGGTCTCCAAGCCGTTGGACCAAGTCCAACGGCTAATTTTTTTAAATTTTTGTAATTTTTTGTTACTTTTTGATTATTTTTTTATTGTTTTTTTAATTTGTTTAAATTTTTGGATCAAGCGATCTGATCCAAGTTCCAACCGTTGGGTCTCTAAGCCGTTTTTTAAAATTTTTTATTTTTTATTGATTATTTTTTTGATTATTTTTTTGATTTGTTTCTATTTTTTTAATTCTTTTTTTTTGTTTTTTAAAGTTGGAAAAGTCACTTGTAACCCTTATAACAACTATAAAATGGTTTTTAGGGTATTTATGTCTTTTTGATAAAATAATATTTTTACCCTCCCCAACAACTATAAACGGCTAGTTTATGAGAGTATTTTGGGTAATGAAAAATTAATGAAAAAATCTATAAAAAGTCTTCTAATCCATCAAAATATTTTCCACCAAGAAATCTCATTGTTATCAAATTCTTAATTCTTTCATTCTCAATTCTCATCATAACTCCAAGCAAACTTCTTCAAGTTCAAGATTCATAAGTCTATTTTTTTTCATTAATCAAGGAGCAAGGCAAGCTTGTTGTTTGGAGGGTTTGATCAAGTTTTCAGCTTCCAACCTTTGAACTCCAACTTTGACGGCTTGAAGTGATTCTTTACTTTCATTTTTTCCGTCTTTCTTCTATTCTTTGTCAAATAATTGAGGTAATTCGAAAATCTTAATTTTAGTAGCATAATGGCCGATTTCCCGGATTTCCCTTTCGATAATACTCCTTTTTTATCTTAATGAAAATGAACCCCTAAGTGTTGATGAATCCAAAAATGGTACCGATGTTGGGCCATCTTCAGGTGCTAGTGCAAGTACCGCCATTAGGAAGAGAACTTCGGGGGTTTAGGCATTTTTTGATATTGTCGAAATTGCAAATAAAGGCCCTCAGGCTATTTGCAAAAAATGTAAAAAGATTTTACATGCCAATCTTCTAGTGGCACCGGCCACTTTAAAAGGCATGCCGATCAGCATGCTATAAATCAAAATCACCTTACACAAACTCAATTAAATATTTCTACTTTCATTTTGAAACTTTTCATTATTCTAATGAAGATGCAAGAAAATTAATAGCTAAATATATTATTCATGATGAACAACCTTTTAATCTTTCCGAAAATAAGAAATTTGAAAAATTGTTCCTTCAAGGTTTTCGTCCCGAATATAAAAAAGTTTCTAGAAATACTATGAAGAATAGCGTTTTCAATTTACAATGAATATAAAAATAAATTTGTTAATGAATTATCTGATATTTCTTCTAAAATTTCTATTATTTCTAATATTTGGACTTCCAAATATCAAGGAAGTTATATTTGTGTTACCGCACACTATATTGATAATAATTGGATTTCACAAAAATGTATTTTGAGTTTTAATGAATTAGAATTTAGGCACACTAGTGTACCATTGCCACATGTATTATGAACACATTGTTTAATTATAATATTTTCAATTCTATTTTTTCTCTTACTTTTGATAATGCATCTAGTAATACCGGTGCAATTGAAATTTTAAAACACCAATTAAAACCTATATTGTCCGGAAAATTTTTCATCTTAAATGTGCATGTCATATTTTAATTTTATGTGTGCAAGATGGTTTGAAAATAATTGAACCTCACCTTGAAAAATTAGAAGTTGTATTTTATTTATTAAAAATTCATCAAATATAAGACAAGAATTTAAAAGATTTTGTTTTTTACGTAATAAAAATATAAAAATTTATCATGGATGTTGAGCATAGATGGAATTTTACATATTTAATGCTAGATTGTGTTTATGAATATAAAGATGTTATCAATGTTTTTTGTAATGAATTTTTTAGAGAAAATTAAATTACCGAATATGATTGTGAAGTAGCAAACATGATTAAAGAATTTTTAGAAGGTTTTTATGGTGCAACAAATTTATTTGCCGGTGTTTATTATCCTACTACTTCTTTAATTTTGCCACAATTGTATTATATTTGTGAACTTTTTCATAAATATAGATATATTGAAGGTTTTTGTTCCATCGTTGCTTCAATGGAAGAAAAATTTAAAAAATATTTTAGAAAATTAGAACCAATTTATGTTTTGGCTTACATGTTAGATCCTAGAATTAAAATTGAAGGTGCTTTTTTTTTTTTAATGATGGACTCATATGATGGATATATGGGTTTACATAATAGTTATTTAAAAGAAGATTATAAATCTTTATTTTATCAAATGTATACTATTTATCATTAATTTTATGGTGCCAAAACATTAAACCAACATGAATAGTTGATGTTGAAAATACTTCACAAAGAAAAAATAAAAGTAAAATGGGTTTACACATATTAAGTTTGATGAAAAAGAAACATAGTGGTGGTACTTCTTCCTCCTCTTCTACTTCTACTTCTACTTCTACTTCTTTTAGTGAAATAAATATGATTTTAAATACTAATTTTAATCATTTTCTCACTCATGAGAAAATTAATGATTTTAATTTTTTGTCATGGTGGAAACAACAGGAGAATAGCCGCCATAGCATGTGATCTACCAACGCCCCCGGTGTCCATAGTAGCATCGGAGTCTTTTTTCAGTGCAAGGAACATGGTACTTGATGATAAAAGGAGCTGGTTGAACCAAGCTTCCTTTGATTTTATCGTCAAGTTCCCTGTTCCCTACACTGAAACAAGACTCCGATGCTACTGTGGACACCGGGGGCGTTAGTAGATTACTTGCCATGGCGGCTAGCACAGGATAGTTATTCTCCTGTTGTTTCCACCATGACAAAACATTAAAATCATTAATTTCCTCATATGTGAGGAAATGATTAAAATTAGTATTTAAATATATATTTATTTCACTAAAAGAAGTAGAAGAGGAGGAAGAAGTACCACCACTATGTTTCTTTTTCATCAAACTTAATATGTGTAAACCCATTTTACTTTTATTTTTTCTTTGTGAAGTATTTTCAACATCAACTATTCATGTTGGTTTAATGTTTTGGCACCATAAAATTGATGATAAATAGTATACATTTGATAAAATAAAGATTTATAATCTTCTTTTAAATAACTATTATGTAAACCCATATATTCATCATGTGAGTCCATCATAAAAAAAAAAGGCACCTTCAATTTTAATTCTAGGATCTAACATGTAAGCCAAAACATAAATTGGTTCTAATTTTCTAAAATATTTTTAAAATTTTTCTTCCATTGAAACAACGATGGAACAAAAATCTTCAATATATCTATATTTATGAAAAAGTTCACTAATATAATACAATTGTGGCAAAATTAAAGTAGTAGTAGGATAATAAACACCGGCAAATAAATTTGTTGCACCATAACAACCTTCTTAAAATTCTTTAATCATGTTTGCTACTTCCCAATCATATTCGGTGATTTAATTTTCTCTAAAAAATTCATTACAAAAAACATTGATAACATCTTTATATTCATAAACACAATCTAGCATTAAATATGTGGAATTCCATCTTGCTAACATCCATGATAAATTTTTTATTACGTAAAAGATAAAATCTTTTAAATTCTTGTCTTCTATTTGATGAATTTTTAATAAATAAAAAATAATTTCTAATTTTTTGAATGTGAGGTTCAATTATTTTCAAACCATCTTGCACATATAAATTTAAAATATGACATGGACATCTAAGATGAAAAATTTTCTTGAAAATATAGGTTTTAATTGGTGTTTTAAAATTTCAATTACACCGGTATTACTAGATGCATTTTCAAAAGTAAGAGAAAATAGAATTGAAAATTTTATAATTAAACAACGTGTTCATAATACATGTGGCAATGGTACCACTAGTGTGCTTACATTCTAATTCATTAAAACTCAAAATATGTTTTTGTAAAATCCAATCATTATCAATGTAGTGTACGGTAACACAAATATAACTTCCTTGATATTTGGAAGTCCAAATATCGGAAGTAATAGAAATTTTAAAAGAAATATTAGATAATTCATTAACTAATTTATCTTTATATTCATTGTAAATTGAAAATGTTATTTTCTTCCTAGTATTTCCAGAAACTTTTTTATATTCGGGACGAAAACCTTGAAGGAGCAATTTTTCAAATTTCTTATTTTCGGAAAGATTAAAAGGTTGTTCATTATGAATAATATATTTAGCTATTAATTTTATTGCATCTTCATTAGAATAATGAAAAGTTTCAAAATGAGAAGTAGAAATATTTAATTGAGTTTGTGTAGGGTGATTTTGAGTTATAGCATGCCGATCGGCATGCCTTTTAAGGTTGCCGATGCCACCGGAAGATTGGCATGTAAAATCTTTTTTACATTTTTTGCAAATAGCCTGAGGGCCTTTATTTGCAATTCGACAATATCAAAAAATGCCTAAACCCCCGAAGTTCTCTTCCTAATGGCGGTACTCGCACTAGCACCCGAAGATGGCCCAACATCGGTACCGTCATTGGATTCATCAACACTTAGGGGTTCATTTTCATTAAGATAAAAAGGAGTATTATCGGAAGGGAAATCCGGGAAATCGGCCATTATGCTACTAAAATTAAGATTTTCGAATTACCTTGATTATTTGACGAAGAATAGAAGAAAGCCGGAAAAAATTGAAAGTAAAGAATCACTTCAAGCCGTCAAAGTTGGAGTTCAAAGGTTGGAAGCCGGAAATTTGATCAAACCCTCCAAATCTTCAACAAGCTTGCCTTGCTCCTTGATTAATGAAAAAAATGGACTTAGGAATCTTGAACTTGAAGAAGTTTGCTTGGAGTTGATGATGGGAATTGAGAATTTGATAACAATGAGATTTCTTGGTGGAAAATATTTTGATGGATTAGAAGGCTTTTTATAGATTTTTCATTATCCAAAATACTTTCATAAACTGGCCGTTTATGGTTTTTGGGGAGGGTAAAAATGTTATTTTATCAAAAAGACATAAATAGCCGTTTTATAGTTGTTATAGGGGTTACAAGTGACTTTTCCAACTTTTAAAAACAAAAGAAAGAATTAAAAAAATAGAAACAAATTTAAAATAATAAAAAAGTAATTAAAAAAAATCGGCTTGGAGACCCAACGGTTGGAACTTGGATCAGATCGCTTGATCCAAAATTTAAACAAATTTTAAAAAAAAAAACAATCAAAAAGTAATAAAAAAAATTACAATTTTTTTTTAAAAAATATCCGTTGGTCTTGGTCCAACGGCTTGGAGACCCAACCGCTGGATCACCCGTTGGACCAACGGGTGGATGATCCAACTGTTGGATCACTTGATCCAACGGGTGGATGATCTAGCCGTGATCCAACGGCTGGGATGTGTCCCGTGCTGCGGGCTGTGCTTGCCGGCCCGGCGTGCCCGTGCCGGCCGTGCGCAGGTGGCCAGCACAGGCCGGCACCCGGGACTTGCTTAGCACGGCCCATAACGGGCCGGGCCGTGCCCGTGCTGGCCCAGCCCGTTTGACACCTTGAGGTACCTGTGTATCTAACAGATGGTGTTAGCTTTGATTGTGCTATTGAAAGTTAAAAAAAAAGGAATTCACTTATTTTCATATGCTTGAAGACTCTAAAAGTTTCTAGTTAATGTTGTATTGAATGCAAAAATCATTGAAGTCTTCTCTTCTACTTTTTTCTGTTATCCCCTTCAACCCATCTGTATAACTCTTTTGTAATTATTCCATTTTTGGTATATCTAAATTGTATCTGAAGGCAATTTAAGGATTTGCATAGTTACACTTTCTGCACTGTTCTTCAATGCTGATTCCTTTGCATTTTTGTCATGTTTATCATGTCACTCCTCTTAGTGTACATCTATAAATGATGGATAGATTTATCGTGACTTTTTGAATACCAAGACCTTTGATGTTGCATCTTCTTGATTATTACAATCAAGACATAAATTTAAAATTTTGGTTTTAGATTTGGTGAAAGAAAATTTGGGGCATATCATAATGTTTCTGTACTATTTTGAGCAATGGCAGATGGAATTTACAGGGATCTTGAAAATTTCAACCAAAATATCTTATGTAAATTTAACAATCAAAGCACTGCTGTTTGGTATATTTTACTGTTTTGCTTAAAAATAGTGAAGATCTAGTTCATAGAACTACTGAATGTAACTGAAGGGACACTCAAATTATGTAGTCAGTAAGCTGACCGTCCTGTTTCATGTATATCCAAATTTTGTTCCATCAAATGTCTATTCATAGATGTGCTAAGCAGAAAACTTGGTGTGGTCGTGAAAGTATTCCTATTTTGATGTTTTATCTCAGTTTTGGTATTTTTTTTAATCTATTGTTACTTAGATTTCATTGGCCAATTGAATGATGCACACGATCTTCATTCAACTTTGGTTGCCTTTGGATAGTTGATGTCTCTTTCTGATTGCAACTCATGAGTTCTCTTGACTGCTTTCTTAAACAGGTATCAGTAGGGCGTGGCATTATCACTGCACATGCACTCATGAGCTTAGAAGCTCGTGGGACATTATTTGTGGCACCTGGGATGGAGGTTAATTTTTTGTGGCTTCGGCTTTTCTGCTTTGGGATTCTGATCTCCATACATCTATCTTAAACTAACATATTATTTTATTCTGTCTGTACAGACATATGATGGCATGATTGTTGGAGAACACTCTCGAGATAGTGATCTTGATGTAAGGGAGAAGTCCTGAGGCTATTGAGATTATTATTTTATGTTTTTATCACATATATGGCCTTATTTTGATTATCTAATTAGATCAATCCTGTACGAACCAAAGAACTGACAAACATTCGTGCTCCCGGTAAAGATGAGAATATTCGTCTGACTCCTCCTCGATTGGTATGTTTATTCAAATACTGTTTGCATGTTCTCATCTTTTATGAAATGCTTTGACTCATTTTGAGGTGTTTTTCATGTTCCAATCCTAACTTGTAAATATTCTGCAAAATTATATCTTACAAATCGAACATTCCAAATATCAATCAGCCTGTGTATGCCAAACTTTGGGAAATATTTTGTTACTAAATTCTCTGAATAAATTGCGCAGATGTCTCTAGAAGAGGCTATTGGATATGTTGCTTCGGATGAACTCATTGAGGTAAGTACACAAGAATTAACTTTGAAGATTTATGTTGATCATTTCCATTTCATGTTGTGATAATTGAATATCCATGTTGCCTCTAGGTTACACCAAAAGCTATAAGATTGAGAAAAAGATACCTTGACGCTAATAAAAGGAAGATGATGAGAAACAAACCTAAAGATTAAAACCACTGCCATCAGGTCAGTTTTGTAGTCTCTTGGTAATGAAATATATTTTTTATATCATTATATATTCTTCATACAAGAGTATTTATAATGGCATTGTACGAACGTAAACTGTATCAATTTTGTGCTGCATAATCAACATGAGCAGCCATTGTTTTTCAAGTTGCTATTTATTGAGGCATTAGAAGGAAAGGGATGATAATTGTTTTCCGTCACAGTATGGTCATACTATTTGACAATGTTGCCACATTTAAATGTAACTTTAAATCATAAGGTATTTGTTGAGAATGCCATTGATTTTGCAATCCTGTGCTGTTGGATGATGTTCAAGCATGCCATTTTATTTTGGTTTCAATCCAAATGAAACTGGAGTTATCATTTTATATATTAAATATGATGAAATTTACATATGTATTCCGCATAAAAAATTTTGAGAAGATAAGAATTGATTTTTAAAGATAGGATTATATAAGCAAATATTAATGCTTGTGGTATATATGTAAATATAATTTCTCATAAAGATGCAAGAAAAAGAAGCTTTTGTAGGGTGGTGGATATGCCAATTTGTCTTGCTGAAACTAAACTTGTTGAATTACATCTGACCAAATATAATATTTTGTGTTGTTGTAATTGAACTTAAGTCCATCTAAATACAATAAACACTTCTGTAAAGTAACCTGAGTTGAAGCTATTGAAATTGCAACTTAAAATTGTGAAATTTCACTTACAACCTAGCATCCCCTATAAATAAATTTGGAACAAGAGACCTATACTCATTGAGAAAACTCAAGAGGAAGTTACAATATGAGAATTATTAGTTTGAAAACAAAATAATAAAAGAAAACTCAATTTATAACTTAAAGTTTTGAGATTTATATCCATGCTTAGTAGTGGGTGAGAAATAAACACATTATAATTGTTTTTATTATTTTTTAATGAATAATTAAGTAAACAATTGTGAGGAACCTAAAATGGTCTCATGGACAAACTTTGACAATTTCACGGAAAATTAAATTATTTTTATATTTAAGTGGCTCCATCTTATATGGTCCGTTTGTTGGTAAAAATTAGAAGTGGAGGATTAAACACTCAACAAAGAAGAGTATAAGAAGCACAATTTGGATTCTAGGCGTGAAACAGAATTAGCCCCTTATAATGTGTGCCAAGGGTAAATGCTAAGCCTTTAGGCCTTGTTTGGTTGGGCAACACAGTTTCCAATGAAAAAATTTTTCCCGTCAAAATCATTAATTAAGATTTAAAAATATAACTCACAAATATATACTCAACACATCACTATCATATCATTAATATCTTTATTTTAAAATTTCCCTCCAAAAATTTTAAAATTTTTTAAAACTTATTCCTAATTTCAAGTGGGGATAACTCCCAACCAAACACAACCTTAGGATACAAAGAATCCCCTTACAATGATGCACATAACAAAGTAAGCCTTTAAGAAGGAAGAGTGAGTTTGTTGTTGCACTTGAGAAGAAGAAAGGTTTTTTATATATTTAACTAGCACTCTATGATTTCTATTTATAATAGTATAAAGTGTTGGAAGTTGTAACTTCTTTTCTAACATGAAAGGATATCTTATAACTACTATTACACCAAGGGATGCATCCTAACTTGCCAACTACTCTTTGCATGAAGAGGTGTCATCTAACCACTAAAACTACTATAAGACATGAAAAGATGCAACTTTATATAAAACTTTCAATATTTAAAATATTACAACAATCCCCCACCATTTTTAATATTGAAAATAAGCTACCAAGTGCAACATAACAAACAATAATGAAAGTAGATTACATAAATAATGGTGGCTTGCACCTTGAACCATTATATAGCGGAAGTCATTACAACACAACGAATTAGATGGTAGACAAGTCTTTGAACCATACATCCATATGAAGTGAGGAATGAAATTTCCACATAATCATTTTCGACTCTTCCTTTCTCAATATAGGGTTGACACGTGAAGGCCATGTGTCCTGTATCTTCATGAGTGCTTCAGAGTCAAGTCCCTAGCTCCTTGAAGCGGCACCACTTCACACTCACATAGGTAGGACCTATCAAGAGTACCCCTGCCATTTGGCACTCACAACGAAAATTCGTTTATAGGCCTATTAAGAGTTTTTGCTCACCCTAAATGTCATAGCAAGTTCCAAGCACTATTACTCCCTTGGAATGAATTAATTAATGTTTTCATAGTGCTTCCATCACTTCTTATGAGGTACTTTAACTCTTTGAACTCAAGACTTAATGTTATACTAAGCATTGAGTTGAGGTTCTCTCATTGGTGATGAGAATGAATGGACTTGAGTCCCATTCCTTTTGAAGTCCTTTCAATCAAGTCTCTTTGTAATCCTTTTGTCAAAGGATCTGCTAAATTTTGACATGAACGTACAAAATCTATTGTAATTATACTTGTAGAGATCAAATCTCTAACATAACTATGTCTAAGGCCAATGTGCCTTGATTTTTCATTATACACTTGGCTATATGCCTTAGCCAAAGTAGCTTCACTATCACAATGAATATATACTGGTGCAATTGGTTTAGAAACCAATGGAATATCAAACATTAAATTTCTTAGCCATTCCGCTTCTTTGCTAGCAGATGCTAATGCCACAAATTCCGCTGCCATGGTAGAATCTGTGATACAGGTTTGTTTCTTTGATCCCCATGAGATTGCACCACCTCCAAGCATAAAGATCCATCCACTAGTCGAAGAATGATCTTCATTGTTACTAATCCAACTAGCATCCGTATACCCTTCTAGAACAGAAGGGTACCCATAATAGCTTATACCATAATTAATGGTCTTCTTTAAGTACTTGAGAATTCTTCTCACTCCATGCCAATGTATGTGACTTGGATTACTAGTATATCGACTTAGTTTACCCACCGCAAAAGCAATATCAGGTCTAGTGCATGTCATCGCATACATCAAGCACCCAATTATCCTAGCATATTCCAATTGCAAAATTGAATTACCATTATTTATTGTCAACTTCATACTAGGATCAAATGGAGTAGAGGCAGGCACACAATCATAATGATTGAACTTTTTAAGTACTTTTTCAATGTAATGAGATTGGGAAAGTGTTATACTTTCTTTATCTCTTTTAATCTTTATACCTAAGATCACACTTGCCTCTCCCATATCTGACATTTTAAAGCTTTTTGATAAAAATTCCTTGGTATCTTCAACTTGTTTTAAGTCTGTACCAAAAATCAACATATCATCTACATATAAACAAATAATAACACCTTGGTCACCATTGAACTTGCTATAAACACATTTATCCGATCCATTAATCTTATAACCATTAGCAATAACAACTTCATCAAATTTTTGATGCCATTGTTTAGGTGCTTGTTTAAGTCCATACAAGGACCTAATTAGTTTGCATACTTTCTTTTCTTGACCGGGTAGTACAAACCCTTCCGGTTGTTGCATATAGACTTCTTCATTCAATTCACCATTCAAGAATGTTGTTTTGACATCCATTTGGTGAATTACAAGTTTGTGAATTGATGCAAGAGCAATGAGCACTCTTATGGTAGCTATTCTTGCAACTGGTGAGTATGTATCGAAATATTCAATACCATGCTTTTGTGTAAATCCTTTGGCTACCAACCTTGCCTTAAATCTATCTATTGATCCATCCACTTTCATTTTCTTTTTGAAAATCCATTTACAACCAATAGCCTTTGATCCTGGTGGAAGATCAACTAATACCCAAGTATTGTTACCCATGATAGAGTCCATTTCATCATTAATGGCCTCTTTCCAAAATGGAGTGTCATGAGACTTCATAGCTTCATCAAAAGTCTTTGGATCTGCTTCTATATTAAAGCAATAAGATATTTGACTACTCACTTTTTCTCTAGTTCCTTCTACTAGATACATAAAGTAGTCATTACCAAAACTTTTTGCTTTTCTTTGTCTTTTACTTCTACGAAGTTCAACAATCTCATTATCATCTTGTTCATTATCTAATATTTCTTTTTCTTTACTTTGCTTCAACAAGGTATTATTTCCAACATTAGAAATAAATTGGAACCTATTTTCATTAAAAATAGCATCTCTTGATTCAATAACTGAATTTACTGAAATTAAGTCATTAGGTTCAATAACCATGAATCTATACGCTTTACTATTATGTGCGTAACCCAAAAATATGCATTCAATTCCTTTGTTACCCAACTTTTTCCTTTTTTGTTCAGGGACTTTTACAATTGCTTTACATCCCCAAACTCTAAGATAGTTTAGGTTTGGTTTCCTTTTATTCCAAAGTTCATATGGGGTAATTTTGCTTCTTTTGCTAGGAACACGATTAAGGATATGACAAGCAGTAAGTATTGCTTCACCCCAATAGCCATAACTTAAATTGGCACTTGTTAGCATTGAGTTAACCATTTCAATCAAAACCCTGTTTTTTCTTTCTGCAACACCATTTTGTTGAGGTGTATATGGTGTCGTTGTCTCATGAACAATTCCAGTGGATTCAAAGTACTTAGGATTATAGTATTCACCACCTCTATCTGACCTTAATCTCTTGATAAAAGTCTCACAATGAAGCTCAACTTCAGATTTATAAATTCTAAATTTTTCCAAAGCTTCATCCTTAGATCTTAACAAAAACACATAACAATACCTACTATAATCATCAATGAAAGTAATATAATACTTTTTACCACCTTGTGTAGGCAAATTATGAAGATCTCATATATCACTGTGAATGAGTTCCAAAATGTTTGTAGTCCTTTCAACATTTGGAAAAGGATTTCTTGTTATTTTAGTCATCATACAAGTATCATATTTATTGTGACCTTTTTTCCACAAAAGGAATTAAATCTAATTTTACCATTTCATGCATTCTTTTAAAGTGCATATGTCCAAGTCTATTATGCCATAAAACCTCATTTGACTCAAGCATATAAGAATAAACTTTATCTTTATTAATATTCAACTTGAACATTCCATTACAAAGATAACCTTTCCCAACAAACATTCCCCCCTTTGAGAGGATAAAATTATCTCCCTCAAATACAAGCTTGAATCCAAACTTATTAAGCAACCCACAAGACACAAGATTTTTCTTCACTTCTGGCACATAGTAGACATTAGTAAGAGTTAATTTTTTGCTGGATGTGAAAACAAGTTCTACACTACCTATACCAAGTACTTTAGCGGTAGTTGCATTCCCCATGTAAACAACAGTCCCTTCCGGTGCAGCTTCTATGGATTTGAAAAGAGACTTATCTTTGCATACATATTTTGTAGTTCCAGAGTCTACCCACCGAGCATAATCTTCATCAATCATGTTGATTTCGGTGATAACCGCAACTAGATTGCCTTCTCCACCACTTGGTGCTTTTCCTTTTGATTTCTTGAAATGTCGGCAATCCTTCTTAAAATGACCTGGTTTATGACAAAAATAGCATGCCTTTTCTTGCTTCTTTTTGTTCTTTTGTTGCTTTCCACCATAAAGGGGTCTTTTAAAAGCAATCTTCGAAGAGTGTCCTTCTTCTATCATATGAACCTTGTTTGTAGGTTCCTTAGGATTCATTTGTGTAACGCCCCGACCCGGATCCCGGGATCTCGGGCACGTTCACAGACCGGCCGTACCCAAGTGGAGACGGGCTCCACTCAGATACAAGGCCTAAATGATATAGAACAGATACATTTTTCCATTAATAACAAGAGTTACACAGCGGAAAAATTGAAATATAGAGGTACACTATGGGCCCTACAAGGGTCCTAAAATAAAGTACAATGTCTCTTTCTCTCTAGAAGGTTTGTGATCTTCGAACCTCAACGCGCAGCTCCTGAGCCTGGAGTCACTATTCCCTTAATCCTGAAAAAGGAAATCAAGGAGAATGAGCTTTCGAAAGGAAAGCTCAGTAAGTTCCCCGCAGGGATCTCAACGAAGCCAAACAATAAGCAAGATAAGCAATAAGCATAAAATATAAGCACAAGCAACCGGGACTAGGTCCGCACGAACAAGAACCTAGAAGTCTATCAGAAATATTCAAAACAAGGTCTCCTAGCCAAACACTGGCCCTCGGGCCGAAATGGAATTCCAAGAATAAGTTCGGTGACACCAAAACTTTTCCGTCAGCCCCCAGCCTCCGCTGGAAATCAATCCTCTAATCATGCCTCTGTAGCGCCACCTCTCTCTTACGTGTTAACACGGTCAGTGTTTCGTCCCACTGACAGGTTGGACCGCCAGAGTATCCTCCCCCTGGCATGGAACCATCAGTGACGCCAGGGTGTCCTCAGCCCTGAACACTCCACTCTCACTTGAGCAATGGCTCCACTGAACCGGAAAATGAACAAACTCAATAAACAGTTAGTGAAACTTCACCCTCCGTCCGGTGAGCCGCGAGCTCACGCGTGTTTCCACGCGACCCGCGTCTTGCGATCCAGCGAATCGCCGTGATCGATAATCACTACCTCTTCACGGCTCGACCACACACATGCAAGAAAGAGAGCAATAAAAGCAAACATGTGTGTGCAATTCAATAATTCGAAAACGTCATGAAGAAAAGATGCTAACAAATAGCACTCAACCAAAAACAAGAAAGCCCCAAGCAATGGGCGGAAACAAGGCAAGGGTAACTTACAAAAAAATCATACACAAGCAAAGTCAACAAAACCCATGTCTAGGGTGGAAGCAAGGCAAGGGTAACTTACTTCTAAAATCACGCAGTCTGGTGTTCCACGGAATTGACTCTCCTTGCATCAATGTCGATCCTGATAACAAATCTATATTATCAATCATATTCATGCTTTATCCCTATATGCATGAAAACGGTTTGCTAATAGGCGAAACTCAGGCCTAATGGGCCTCTGCCAACCCCTTATCAATAATCTGCCTCCTTTCTCTAGTAAAATTAGAGTGCTGTAGTGGTTAGGGGCTTCCACTATTATAGGGAAGGTCATGGGTTCCACTCTCAATGCCTACAAGGTCTTATTTCTTTTATTTTATTTTTCTATCACTATTTTGGCCCATTAGTAAGGCCCATAAGGTAGACCCAGTTCACTTCTCAACCCATCTAACTTGGTTTAATCACTTAATTGAGTCAGTTTTATTAAATCAAATGAGGATTCTGATTAGTCCAAACCAATTCAAGTTACTTGACTAACCTTAACCAACCATGAGCCACATCAGACTCAGTCGGACCCAACCTGTTAACATCTGTTTAATCCATTAATTTTACTAAGGTTAATTAAATATCTAACATCTGACCCCAATCCCATTACTGGGCTGAACCCAGGCCCAAACCTTTATCCAATCACTCCAGGCCCAACTGATATAATAGACCCAATTCTAAATCAAATCCCTTGGACCCAATGAATCAACTATTTCATCTATCTGATTGAGTTTGAGTCCAATTCTATTTGATTGAGACGGACCAGTTAGCCCATTCTTTGTATCTAATTAGATTAGTTTTAATTAATGATTAGTCTAATAACTTAATTAATCTAATTAATTTCTCACTAATCTGTCTTCAACCTCTGAACGGCCTTGTAGGGAGAAGAAGCGATGGCTCCTGCTGCTAGGGCGGCGAGTCGCCTCGGGTCCATCGTTGCTTTCGTCGCCTTCCCTATGTGGCATCTGCGGGCGAGAGAGCCCACGAATTCCCCCTCACCGGAGTGCCCTACCGTTCTTCAGTCGGGATCTGCCCCTGTGAAACAGTCCCATGACTCCTCTCCTCTCGCGCTCTCTCTCTCTCTCTCTCTCTCTTTCTCTCTCTCTCTCTCTCTCTCTCTCTCTCTCTCTCTCGAATCCTGATCTATGCTATATGTATGCATGACTGTAAATAGGATTTATCAGGCGGAAAAGAGCTCACCGGAGATTACTCTACTTCCGCCCCTTTATGCGACAGAGCTCCTTCTTCCTTCTTGTGCTTCTCCGGAGAAGGTCCCTGATCTAGAAATCGCGACGTTAGCGCCTCCATACATTTCTGGCAGCTCACGGCAAGGTGTCAACGTTGGCTCTTCAACGATCGATGAGAGGAGGGCTCTGGGATCCCTCTCCTCTTATAGATCTTCTGATCGAGTTCGTATCAAATTCAAGAATTAAATCTCGCGTTCGGATAACGCTTATCTCATTGTATAATCGAATTTCTAGAAGCTCGTCGGCGATTATCGACTTCAGGGCGGCGTACGCGGCGGCGTCGCGGCGTGGCGCGCTGGTGAAGAACGAATTCGCAACGTCTCGCGATTGGTTTTCTCTATCGGACGGCCCAGAAGCGATCTCGCGATCACACGGTCCTTATTCCATCTCCTTGTCTCGCGATCGCCCCTATCTTGAGCCAACGACCATGATCTCATCGCGACGAACGGTTGGATCGATCCCGATTGCCTTGAACTCAAACTACTTCTTCAGATGGGCGTCCTGGATTGACCCGCACGGTGAGTCCATGCGCATGATACTTTGCTGATCAGATCGAACGGCCGGATTGCCTCTATCGTATGTTTTCCCAAATCTTGATGCCCACGTGTCAATCTATGGCTGTTCCAGACGATTCTCTCTTAGTTTTTTTTTTCAGTTGAGTCCCTCTTCTTTTACCATATTACAGACGGGTCCCTGGACAGAGAGAGAGACACAATTTCTCCTTAGTCCCCAGTCTTTCTAAAATTCCATTTTAGTCCAATCTGAGCCCAATTTATCTAGTTTTTAATTTCTCTTTTAAATTCAATGTTCTTCTCTTTATCTTATTATCACCCATCTTAAAACTTTATAAGTTTAAAATATATGTCCTTATCGAATAATGACTATTATTATCTAGTAATCAAATTCTCTCATCCTCACCACCAACGCAATGTTTATCCATATGATTTCTTGCAATTTGAAGATTAAGAACACTATTAATATTTTAATTAAGAAAGATAACTAGAAATTTTATTTCCACTATAATTTTTAAAAAAATTAAATCCTTGGGAGATTCTCCCTTATTTCCTAACAACTTTTGAAAATAATAACTAAAGTTTAATAATTAGAAAAGAAAAGAAAAAAAAAAATAGAATTCCCAAAACTACGGGCTTCACAATTTGAGTCCTGAAATCCTCTTCGATTCGGAGAGACTTAGCCAAATCATCAAGAGAAATATCTTCTTCTTTATGCTTTAGATTTCTTTTAAAATCCATCCAAGAGGGAGGAAGTTAATCAATGATTGATGATACTATAATTGTCTCATCCATATTTAAGTCATGTAACTTAAAATGGTTTAAAATCCTTTCCAACTCATGAAATTGCTCCATGACTGGCCTTTCATCATTCATTTTAAAATTATTAAAGCGAGAGACAAGAAATTTCTTACTTGTAGCATCTTCTGTCATGTATTTGGTCTCAAGCTTTTCCCAAAGATCCTTTGCCGTCTTTTCTCCATGATAAATGTCAAACAAAGAGTCCAACATTGCATTAAGAATATGTCCACGGCAAATTTCATCGTCCATCTCCCATTTCTGGCGTCTCCTTTGGTCAGCAATAGTTTCATCCTCATGCTCTTCAGGCTTGGGAGTGTTCAATACATAAGTGATTTGTAGAGACACCAACAGGAAGTGAACGCGCTTTTGCCATCGCAGAAAGTTTCCTCCATCAAATCTTTCTAGCTTCACAAAATCAGTGACTAAACTCTTCAAGGTTGATGCTATTTCTTGTAGAAAGTAATTCTCCTTTAGATTGTTGGTAAAAATTATAAACACTCAACAAAGAAGAGTATAAGAAGCACAATTTGGATTCTAGGCGTGAAACACTTTCCTAAAGGAGAATTAGCCCCTTATAATGTGTGCCAAGGGTAAATGTTAAGCCTTTAGGATACAAAGAATCCCCTTACAATGATGCACACAACAAAGTAAGCCTTTAAGAAGGAAGAGTGAGTTTGTTGTTGCACTTGAGAAGAAGAAAGGTTTTTCATATATTTAACTAGCACTCTATGACTTCTAGTTATAATAGTATAAAGTGTTGGAAGTTGTAACTTCTTTTCTAACATGAAAGGATATCTTATAACTACTATTACACCAAGGGATGCATCCTAACTTGCCAACTACTCTTTGCATGAAGAGGTGTCATCTAACCACTATAAATACTATAAGACATGAAAAGATGCAACTTTATATAAAACTTTCAATATTTAAAATATTACAACACCATTTAGATTTTATTTTTATTTATATTCTTTTTTTTGTCGTGACAGTCGACAGAGGAACTTATTTCATAAGTTAAGTAGTTATGTCTTTTTTTTTATATATTTATTTTGGTTTATGTATAAACAATAGTAAAAAAAGAAAGTTTTTAACATTATTTTCATAAACTGTCAGATAGGGTACTTATGAGATTAGTAGTTCTGGAGCTAATAATATATATATATATATATATATAGGCATGATACTATAAGGCCGGTCGGAACACTGTTCTGGTAAGATTGCCTCTTATTTTGGTCCTTGGAGCATGTTTTAAGGATTTCCAACCGTATGGATGGAAAGAATATCAAAAAATAAGCTAGCATGTCAATTTTCATATAATTTGGGAACTTGTAAGGTCTTCATCTTAACGAGTGAAAATTAAAAAAAATCCTATCAGTTAAAATTTCACCCGTTAAGATGAAGACAGTACAAGTTCCCAAATTGTACGAAAATTGACATGCTAGCTTATTTTTCGATGTTCTTTCCATCCATACGGTTGGATTTCCTCAAAACACATTGCAAGTGGGTCAAATGGAGGCGACCGCACTTGCACAGTGATAAGACTGGCCGCATACTATCATGCCTGTATATATATATATATATATATATATATATATATATATATATATAATACTCATATTTGTTTTGGACAAAAAATGTGTTTATAAGTGCTTCTATAGTAATCAATTCATTTAGATGAAAATTGACATAGTAATATATTTCTCATATAAAAATTAATTCAATATCAATTTGATGTAATGGTATATAATTATCTTAGACATCATTGTTAATATGTTAATGCTTTTTTATTAAATAAATAATTATTAATAATAAAATAAAAATGTATACATATGAAATAAAATAGAAAAAATCTCACTTCTCATATTAAGATATATATATTATTGAATAGTTATATGATTTGATAAAAATTAATATTTAATATATATTTAACAAAATTAAAATATTATTAAAATAATCATAATTCACAAGTTATCGGCTCATTTAATTGAAATGTTGCAAACTACCGAATTATAACATATAACATATATAGAAATTTAAAGTCCGATAAGAAATATCGATTTACAACCAATGATACAAAAACGAGCATATAACAGTGGAGGAGACACATCAACAGATACAAAAAGGAATACCGATCCTCAAGTCGGGGCCGCTCACAATAGAAGGAATGTGACAACTAACTTCTCTCACACAACATTTGCTAAGATGAGAGGAACAACATAATAACACCAGGCTATGGAAACTCACCGCAAAATGGAATATTTACTGTCAAGTAGTTGTATACCTTTAAAGTAGACGAAGGCTTCAGAAGCCCACTGGGATCCAGCTTTTGGAAAACCCCATACTCTCTGAAAGTGAAGTTCTTTGTGTGGCTCGCTTGGGATGACAAGATCCTAATACTACACAATTTAGCGAGAAGAAATTGAAAAAGGGAAAGAATTAAATGCTATATATGTGAAGGGGAGGAAGAAACAACAACACACTTGCTAGTAGTACAATGCCCATATACGACCCAGATATGGAAGCATTTCTGCCACCTAGTTGGCTGCCGGAATCTACCAAGACAAATCGGGGACCTCTGAGGTTGTCAATCTATCTCCAAACAGATTAATGGAGAAGGATGACAGACCATGATGGAATATGTTTGTGATGGCGATCACATAGAGTATATGGATACAAAAAAACATGAGATGCTTTAAGAAGAAATGGCTTGTTCTCACGAAACTGATCCGTGTTATTGACTTCCTCATACTATCATGGTATAATGCAACTCACCACGCAAAAAGGCCGAAATTAATGCCCGTAGAAATAATTGCAAAAAGAAGCCTGGAATCTACAAGAAAGGTGGAAGTGGAATCACAACGCTTAACAAATGCAGACTTCAATGATTAGGAACACTAGTTGAGGGACCATAGAAACAATTGCGAAAAAAAACTTGGAATCTACAAGAGAGGTGGAAGTGGAACCACAACGCTCAACAAATGCAGACTTCAATTTGAGGAATACACGGAGTAAACACCCCTCAACTCCCAACGGAGTGGCATGCCAACAAGGGCACCTCAGCATTACAAAATACATGACAACTATTATTCTTTCGTACCTCCTTTAAACAACTTCAAAGAAAGTGGTTTATCCATGTTCGTTGTAAAAAAAAAAATAAATTGCATGTTAGAGCATTGAAGGACATGCACGTTGCATAGTTTGTGAGGTTTGAACACGTATATACGACAAAGATCCGAACCCGCTTTTCCCGGGCCACTTTGTAAGCTGACTTTACTATAACTAATGCCCCATGTGAAGTTTGTTGTGCCATAAATTTTATTCTTAAAAAATTATATTTATAATTAATAATTCTGAAAACTTTATTCTGCGTTCTTCAATTATATTTTTGATTTGAGTGTCATTTAGTTTAATTATAAATATATATAATTTACTTAAATGAATTAAGTAGTGACAAATATTAGAATTTTTTTTTATTTTAGTGATATTGCTGTGCCATTAACTTGGTGCCTCTAAATTGGAAAACAAGATACATTTTATTCTAATTTGGAAAATAAGAAAATAGTTGGACAAAATAAATTTCTAGAATATAAAGTGTTGATGCCGGTGAATTTGCTCATCTTGAGAATCAGAACATATCAAGATCAATGAGTGAGATTTGATGGAGGTTAATGAGCTTCAATCGCTCGCTAGAAAGTGATCGGTTGTTGATAATCACTCCTTTGGTTGGATCGTCATCTTCAGTGAAACTAGCGTCGCCAAATCAAGAATCTGCAATGAGAGAAAGTCTGGGATTAGACCCGGATTCTCCGACGCTCAAGTTAATGGCCTCGCTTGAAGATGGAGAAGAAGAAGGAGAGAGATGGAGAAGATCTCAAGAGAATTCAGGAGAAAGAGGTAGAGAGAAGCAGAGAACAAAGATGGAGCTCCAAAACTAGTTTACAATCCAGGCTCCAGTCAATTAGAATCAGTTACAAGATATCCCTCAATTGTGAGTTGAGGACCTCTTTTTATAGTCTTCAGAGACAGTTACCTATCAGTTAGTTTCCAGCTTAGTAGCGTCTTCCATAACTCTTTTAGCTAATCGCAAGCTTGCAGGGCACCTTTCGAAAGTCAACCAGCTAACCGCCAGCAGACGGGGCACCTTCTGGAAGCTCTCCTTACCCGCTGGATGGTCAAGTGGTTACTTTGAGGTTGCTTCCTTACTTCAACGTCAGATCATGCCACAGTGTCATCTCAGGTTTTTACCCTATAACATAAAGAATATTGGTGGATTTATTGATAAGTTCATCACATTATTTTTATATTAAGATTTATGAAATTACTCAATATGGAGCTATTAGTATTCTTATCTTATCTATGTTAATTATCTGGAAGTTTAAAACAAGCTCATCTCTCTTTCTCTCTCTCCAATGAATCATCTCTGTTGTGTTCAAGGTGATGGCATGATAGAGAGAGTATATGTCTTAATGGACCTGTTGATTAATAAATGATGTGTGTGTTGATGGAGTCAGTGCACTCCCAGGTTTAATTTTCATGGTTCTCCTCCAAAGGGACATCAACCAGCTGTATGATTTAAGATGTATTCTATTCTTATACATTAGTTTTCAGTGATGTAAGACCTTTCTATTAAGAGATAATAAGCTTATTTATTTATCATAACAAAAGTTCAAAATTATCTACTACTAGATTACCTTTGAAGATTTAATACCATAAACTTCTTATAATTAATAAAAAAAAATTTGATTTAATCATCTCCTCTTCTCTTATCTTTTTCTGAACTTCAAACTAAGGGCTGGTAAGCATTTATTTAAAAGAAAAGATATTCTTACCGACTAAGTTTTCCAAAAACGATCTCTGAAACCGTTGATATGATGCCTCGAGATGTGTGTTTTGATGATCCCGAGGCACCATTGATGGTTTTGGAAACAGTTTTCCATGAATTTAGTCGGTAAGAATAGCACTGCAATCTTTAGTTAATTAATTTGATTTAAACCCAAATCTACACAGCCTTACTTGAAATCCAATTCTCCACTCTCATTTACTGCCACAACAACCTCCTTAATTGTTAGAATAATTAATCCCATCCTTATCTTCTCCTTTGCACCTAAATTTATTCCCCCACCTAAATAAAAAGAATTTTGGTCCTGTTTGTTTGGTATACTAAGGAGAATGAAATCCAGTGTACTTTGAATAGTGGAGGAATGCCAATGTACTATACCCCAGACTGTATATCTCTCCTTTTTCTTGCTGACATCCTACCACTCACTCTTTCTTCACCACAGCCACAGGTGTTTTCTTCACCAACCTGCTTTGGGAGATGGGGAGGAACTCTGCCACCTTTATCTTTATCCACACATTTTTATATATTTGAGATATTAATGGTGATAATTATTACAGAGTTGTTGGTGATAAAAGTCTTCTATTATAAGTAGAGCAGTGATAGAGATGATCATCAAGGTCTCAGTACTGGAAAAGCAAGAACACACACACAGAGAAAAGTCCTTTTTTTTTTCTCTGAAAAGCCTTGCTTTCCAAAGAAACATCATCATCATGGGCTCATCTTACAGGCACTGGCCTAGCTTGTTCAAGTCCAAACCCTGCACCTGCAACTGCAACTGCAACACCCCTGATCACCAATGGCAGCATGGCATGCCCATGCACTCCTCATGTTCTTGCCACAAGTCTCCCTTATCTTCAGGTACATATCCTTGTGAGGGAGTATATGTCTTCATGCACCTCATGATATATCTCTATCTAAGCTCTTTGCATGGTGAACTTAGGATTAGGGTTAGGGTGTGTGTTTGTTGTTTAGGAAAAGGTGATGAGAAATGCAAAAGTTTTCCCTTTTTTTTCTGAAAGTCTTGATTTAAATTTTTTATATGAAACTTCTCTTTTGGTTTTCATTATTATCACTTGTTCTTAGGGTTAGGGTTACAGTTTGTTTGTTTAGTTAGGGTTTTAAGAGAAGTGGGTGGAATTTGATGAGAAATGTAAGTTTTTTAACTAAATTAGTTGAGTCTGCTTTTCATCTCTCTCTCTCTCTCTCTCTCTCTCTCTCTCTCTCTCTCTCTCTCTATATATATAACAAATAAAAAAAATAGAGAAATCCAACTATTTTTTGTGTTTCATTCTCATCTTGATTTTTAAAATTAAATTAATATTTTTTTTAAAAAAAAATAAAACAATAAATAATAATTATTATATAATTAAAGATTTTGCAACAGGTGAAGAAGAGAGGACTCCGGAGGCGAAGCCAAGATGGAATCCGAAACCAGAGCAGGTCCGCATTCTGGAAACCATCTTCAACTCCGGCATGGTCAACCCTCCGCGCGACGAGATTCGCCGGATACGCGCACAGCTGCAGGGGTTCGGAGATGTCGCCGACGCCAGCGTCTTCTACTGGTTCCAGAACCGCAAGTCCCGCTCCAAACAAAAGCAGCGCAACCTCCACTCGCGCTCCCGCTCCACCACCACCACTACCACCTCAGAGCCCAAGCCATTCTTTCAAACACCTGGTGTGCATTACTGTGAGCCGCCTCTCGTGTCCCAAATCCCAGATCTCATTGCCATCGCCGGGACGCCGGAGCCAACCACTGTGTTATGGAGTGCGCTCTTTGAGCGAGAGGGATTCAACGGTGTTGCCAATGCTCCTGCCATCCCAACCTCAACTACTGCTGCTGCTGCTGCTGTCAATGAGATTCAAGATAGGGATTCAAATTAATTAAGGTGTTCTTTGGTGCAGGTCTAGAAGACTAAGATTGGGTTGAAGAATATATATATATATATATATATATATATACAGTGTTGCATCAGTACTCTATATCATCAGTGATAACTTGCGGCCGGCCGGATCACTGTTCAAATCCGGCCGGCCGCATGTTATCACCCCTATGAAAGATTTTTTTAGTATGGATGGGAAGATCTGCTAAAAATAAAATTTATCACTGTCGATTTTTCATACTGATTTGGTAGCAGTTTCGGCCCTCCCACTTAACAAATTGAAATTACCGGCCGTTGATTCCTATAAATTTTGATCCGTTAAGATGAAGCACCTGAAAGTTCCCAAATTGTATGAAAATGATAAGTAACTTTATTTTTCGATGATCTTCCCATCCATACTGATAAAAATCCTTGAACACGCATCTTTCAGGGTCAAATCCGGGTGATCGAAATAAGCGATTATTACGGTACGGCCGAATGTCATCAGTACTCTATATATATATATATATATATATATATATATATATATTAGTGTTCCTTGTTGAAAAGTGTTTCAGTTTTTATTTCATGGAAGGCTCAAGAACTCCTCTTCAATTATTTTCCTGGTAGTTATGGAGGGGGAAATCATCTTCTCTTTGTTTATTGGCTTAAGGTTTAATATAGAGCTCTTTTAAGGCACTGTTTGGATTGGGTTATGAATATATATATATATATATATATATATATATATATATATATATATATATTTATATATATATATATATATATATATATTTAATTTGATAGAAGGAGTTTTGCAAAAAGAGCTTTTTAGAGTAAATCAAGAGTTCTGTATATTTTTTATTTAGATATATTAATTCAGAAATATTTTTATAATTAAAGCTTTGATAATTACATGACCATTTGGGTGTTTCGATACAGTTTTTGAAAAACGACTTGTTTCATATACTTCAAACTAGACATGGGCACGGGCCGGTTAACCGGGCCCGGCGGGCCCAACCCGCCGGTTCCGGGCCGGCCAAATCCGGACCCGGAACCGGCCCGGGCCACAGTAGAGAACCGGCGGGCCGGGCCCAACCCGCCGGTTAACCGGCCGGCCCGCCGATTTTCATTTATTTTTTTATTTTTTTAAAATTATTTAAAATATACAAAATATATACATTAAAAATTGAAAAAAAAATAGCAAAAAAGGTGAAAAAAATGTTTAAAAAAAACTATAATATTTTGATATAAAAATATAATGAGAAAAAAATGTAAAACATTGAAAACTATAAAATTCATAATAAAATCTAAATTGTATAATTAAATATATATTTAAAAATATGAAAAAAAAAACAAGCCTATGCTTTTATGTATAGAAATTTGAAAACTATAAAATTCATAATAAAATCTAAATTGTATATTGTATAATATATATTTAAAAATATGAAAAAATGAAAAAAAAAAACAAACCTATGCTTTTATGTATAGAAATTAGAAATAGAATAAGAAAATGTAAAAAAAATTTGAAAACTATGATATATGATAATCATAGATTCATACTATATATCAGAGACTCATGGTATCATAGATTCATAGTTGTTCATAATATTATGGTTTTCATTTTTTTAAAAAAAAAATATAATTTGAAAATTATCAAAAAAAGTGTAATTTAATGATATTATGATATGTAGAAATAGAAGGCAAAAATGGGAAAAAAAAAATGTAAAAAAAAACTATGACATTATAATTACGGCTTGCACTTAATTCGTTTACCTATCGAATTAAGTTGCCTACGTATCCTCTTGGGTGTAAGAGGAATCAAAGCCAACGTAGTTCTCTTACCTTAAACTGGACTGGAGTTGTCACCCACTTACCTATTCATCGGCGTCAGGTTCTGGCTCTTGCTCAGTATCGGGGGCCGTTGTTGTGCTCATCATGTTATCGGTGAAGAAGAAGTCATTTCAAACACGGACATCCCAGCTCCGCTTCTTGTTGTCGTCGTTGTGCACGCTTCCAATCATCGTGCAAACTTGAATTTCAATGTTTGGTGGTGATAATCGTGAGCGTGTTGAATCCAAAGATGTTTCCACTTGCCTTTGAAAGTCCTTTCGCTTGACGCATCTTGTAGACATAGAGCACGCAAAAATATCCTTTACAAGTAATGAAAGAATAGGATACGGATTTCCATTAACTTGCCACCAATGAAGAATATCAAAAGTCATATCTACATTCACGTCCTCAAAGAACCGGAAGGTGGTATTCAAATACAGGTCGACCTCTGTGTATTGAGAACCCCTAGGCTTCTTCTTCGCTTGCCTTTGTCAAAATGAATCTCCCCACTCACGCTAGATCGTACTACCGCCTCGATTACAACCTCGTGGAACTATATGACTATAACGAGGAAGCGGTAGCTCTCATACAGTTCAACGAAGTTGTAACTTAACTTCACTAACAATTACACTAATATCCGTAAAAGCATGAGAATCAGGTCCATACCATTGAGAGTCTAACTCACTCATGACCCATTGTTGACTATCTTGACCTCCATTAAACCCTAAGAAATTGTAATAAGCTTCTAAATATGCATTTAAACCTTCTAATTTTGCCTAGGATCTAAAGCAAATACAACTAAAGCAATAGGAGGTATATTTCTATAATAGCTCAACTACTTTGCCTTCATCTCTAGAAGGCGGTAACTAATTGACCATCTAATCTAAAGTTCCACATTTGTTCAAGAATATCAACAATGACCATACAAGAATAAATGTGTGGTGGGAAAATAAACTTGCGAAAATAAATTTGTACATGCATTAAACACAGAAAGCAATTCCATAACTCTAGTAGCAATATTCCATTGGTATTCAAATAAACTAAAATTAGGCAAAGCTTCATTAACAAAAGCAGTCAACAATGTCTTATAAGGAAATGTGTCATTAAGAAGCCTATAGGTAGAGTTCCATCTAGTTTTAACGTCTTTTGGGAATTTTTTAGGCCTCATGTTATTTGCTTTACAATAACGACCCCATTGTTTCATCAATGTCATGTTCCTTCCTATATATGATACTATATCCCTAATCGGTCCTACAAATTGTTTTAGTGACTCTAATCCGGTTTGTACACATAAGTTCAATACATGACAAGCATATCTAATATGGAAATATTTGCCCCCGCATGAAGGCCTCAAATATTCTTCCAAAGGTCTAATCGAGGCCGTATTAGCAGAGGCATTATCAAATAAAATTGAAAAAATCCTAAAACTCAAACCATATTCTTCGATGATCCCACGAATCATCTTATAAATATTATCGACGGTATGAGACTCGTTGAATACCTTAAAAGCAATGACTCGCTTTTGGATATTCCACGAGTCATCAATCCAATGTGTCGTAATACCCATAAAAGAATTTTTATGGAATACATCGGTCCATATATCAGAACATAAAAAAACAGAGGAGGTACAAGAGCGAAAATACTCACAAAGATTTTCTTTTCCATGTTTGTATTGTTTGAAGATCGTTCTTTGAATCGTCCTCCTTGATACCTTTTTGCATGCCGGTTGCAACGTCTCATTGATGCACTCTTGCACTTGGCAACGCTCCGCAAAGTTGAATGGCAAGTGCTCCACAGAAATCGGTTTTCCCGGGCCGATTCCGGGCCAAAACCGGCCCGTGCCCCCCTCTACTTCAAACCACTAACTTCTTAAAAAAAAATTTATTTATTACAACTTTGTTTCTTTGAAAAAGTCAATACAAACATTTCTCTTTAGTTCCCAAGAACACTTAACTTATAAAAAATTATTTCTATAATTCCAAGAAGCTGATCCAAACGAGGCTTAAATTGGTTTCAGCAAACATATATGAGTTTTCATATGTGCTTGATTTTTTGCTTGCTATCAGGAAAAAAAACTGAGCTAATTTATGTGAATTGAAGTTTAAGGTTTCAACTTATTTATTTGAATTTTTCTTTCAAACATTTGTAATTGCTCTGCTCTCACATGTCCCATTATTACATTTTTTTGACTCTATTAAAAAAAAATCCTTTGTTTGATGAATAATTATTGAACATCTCATATATAGCTGGAGAAAAATATGAGGGCAAATATTTATCGTTAATAAGTTTTACTCATAAATTATGTTAAAAACACTGGAAACAGTTTTTTTTTTTTAATGCTTGATCAAATTACAAATGGAGATTTAAGCTAATGAACATCTTATCAATCTTCATTTTTTTTAAAAAAATTTCATTTACTCCAATAACCCAAAACACAGGTCCAAGCAAAGGAAAAGTATAACCATTCAATTCAAACAAGAGTTTTATTTTTTTATTTATTTTTTTCTTTTTATTTTTTAAGTTGAAGTCTTTTAGAAAAGGTACTCAAATCTGACCCGACATATCATTTGAGCTCACGAGTCACACACGCTACCTAATAATTGGAATTCGCGTTTCCCGTGAAGAGTGTCCTCCTTGCCTTCTAACTTGCAATAGTTATAAGAAAAAAAAAGTTATTTTTATTTATTTATTATTCTTGAAAATTTCGAATTTTCATTCTTCTAGAATACTAACAGGGCTTTATAATTGTCAATATAACTTGTATGTAAATATTTTATTATTTTTTTAGTCTCATGATTATTTTATTTATCAAAATGGCCTTGAACTGCCTAGATTAAAACTAATTATATAATTTTTTTAAAGATTTAAATGAAAAATCATAATATTTTTATAAGTAATCTCTTGTAATAGTTTTTTCTAGAGTTAAACGGTCTCTCAAAGGTCGTTTAGCTCCAAAGGTTCTATTTATTTTCTTGAAAGGTCGTTTAGCTCTAGGGCCCCTATCTTCCAAGCTAAATAATGTGCGGAATACTGTTTAACTCGAGAGAGTATTAAAATTAGCTTTTTAGAGCGAAACGGTCTTTGAAAGGTCATTTAACTCCAAAGACCTTATGTATAGAGTTAAATGGTCTGTAAAACACTGTTTAGTTTCGAAAGTACTAAAATCAGTTCTTTAGTGCTAAAATGGTCTTTAAAAGTTCATTTAGCTCCAACAAGCTTCAATTAGCTCTAACTAAATAGTCTTTGAACTCCAAGAAAACTATTACGAGGGATTAGTTATAAAATGTTATATTTTTTTATTTTTATTTTTTTAAAAAATTATATAATTATTTTTAATCATAATTAGTATTGGATGCTAACATGTAGGGCTATTTTGACAAATAAAATGATTCTAAGTTAAAAATAATTTTAAAATATAAAAAAAAGGATATATTGACAAATGACCCATATTCAATTTAGAAATTTTCTTTTTTTAAAAGAAGTCTAATTTTGGAAACCGTTGGGTTCACATGAAGCCATTTCACGTTTCTTGGTGCACCGGATTCGTTTCCCGGTGTAGACGACGCCTAAGACTATCCCGCAGGAACAACGTAAGCGGATCCGCTTCGAAGTTCTGGCTCTCGAGCCGCGATCATTAAAAACTTTGAGATCCTTCTCCTCCTCCTCCATCTCTTCGTCTGCTTCTCTCGTGATGCCGAGCATCGCTACGCGCCCGGCCTGAGACGAAGCCCTAGACAAACGCTTGCGCGCGCGAGAGAGATCGATCTTGGTGTTTGATCAAATGGCGTATAGGGCGGACGATGACTACGATTATCTCTTCAAGGTGGTGTTGATTGGGGACTCCGGCGTCGGGAAATCCAACCTTCTCTCGAGATTCACCCGCAATGAGTTCAGCCTTGAGTCCAAGTCCACCATCGGCGTCGAGTTCGCCACGCGTAGCATCCACGTTGATGATAAGGTCGTCAAGGCCCAGATCTGGGACACCGCCGGTCAAGAAAGGTCTTTCTCGTTCCTATTTTGCTCATTTTTTGCTTTAGATCTTGATCTGGTGCTGATCGGGTGCGTTCGGCGTTAATTTGATGGCCTTGGAGCTGGGATCTTGTGCATTTGGGGATTTTTGTTGCTTGATTCGGCGCGGATCTGTTGGTGCTTTTTTGGAAGGATTTCCGTTGTTTTTTTGGATCGTTTTCTTCGATAGTTTTGTTGGGTTTCAGCTATTGCATTGTTTGGAGCATTAATTGTTCCTGTTTGATCTATTTGCCTGCGATTCAAGATTGCTGTTGTGACATTTTGACGAACACTAATTGGGCGTGTTGCCTTGTTTTCCATTTATAATATCTAGCTGGTTGATTTGGGTTGGCTTAAGATAAGCTAAGGGAATGCTTGTAAAAAGTAGAGGAGATTGAATGTAGTTGTGGGTTCATAATTTGGAAAAGCATTTCTAAATGCACGATGTTTAGGACTAAACTAAATTGAGATTGATAGTTCACCTTGCAATAATAGAGGTAGAAAGTAATGGAATGTTAGCAAGAATGCTTTCTGAGAGGAACCATTAAAGCCAGTAGTGTCAAACAACAGATCTGAGTGTTGCCGTGGCAGATGGGATATTGTCAATATAGAGTTTCATGCAGTTGCATAATCAAAGATCCTTATGCCATGGTCTCTTAAAACAGCAGTATAATATTATCTTCTTATCAAAATAATTACCAATTTTTTTCCTTAATATCACCCCTATGAACAGCTTTATATAGTTTCCTGATGTTATGCTATTGTAACAATTATATTTCCTCCGTTTTCATTTTCTTATATCTGGAAGTTTAAATGAGCCTATTAATGCACACACTATTTAAGGATCAAATGACACCGGTCTATGTGTGGGTTTCGCTTTGGTAATATTTAGTTCAACTTCCATATTCATAGTTAGATTCCTTAATCCTTTTGAACTCCTTAGATATTATTATGTCAAAGACAGGAGTGGCCTAGCATATTAACTCTGTAGTGTGGCTTTAAAAATGCTATATCACTGGAACTGCAAAGTTCCATAGCACCAGAAGATGTAGGAAGACCTTTGTGGCCTTACAAATCATTCTATAATTTTAATTGTAGTACATAATCTATGGCAATAGGTAATTAGTTTTGACCATCTCATAGTTATTTTCGAACTTTTAATGTGTGGGTTGATGAAGCCACCAATGAAAAATCGTTTACTATCTTCCATCGGTTCTAATGGGTGACCATTGGTTAGTCCATTATCCTTGTATAAGTTTTTTTTTCTCTATCACTTTCTATTCCAATACCATCAAGTGCCAGACCTCTGAGATTTCTTCTCACAAAGTTCTAACTAATGAAATGAAGAGTTTAGTTGAGGTTCCCACTCATCCATGGCTTTTCTAGTCTGTGTTTCAACCTTCCTATCCCAATACCATCAAGCCCCTAACCTCTGAGCTTTCTTCTCACAAAGTTCTAACTAATGAAATGAAGAGTTCAGTTGAGGTGCTCACTCATACCATGGCTTCTCTAGTCCGTGTTTTGAGTCTTCAACCTTTCTTTCAAATCCTTCAATGACTTATATTGTATCTCCGACTTTTTCTTTATTTTTTCTGTTCAACTTTGGTGTCTGTTTGTCGTTACTTGTTTAGTTCTTTATCCAACTTCTTGCAAAGAATGCATACAAAGGAAATTGATATTTGTCCTTTTCATAAGTTTTTGTCATGCTCTTTAAAGGCCCTTTATCACCTTTTTTCCACTTCTGCTAAATTTGATATTTGGATACTATATATATAATATTATATCAAGTTTTAGCATGCATAATTCTCTTTTAACTAACCATGCACAATATGGATTGTTAGGAGTTTCTAAATCTGGCTATAATATTCTATTATGCATGCTACTCCATACCTGCCTTGATAATCCAGAAGATGACTATCTCTTCACAATCCTCATAATATATTTATGATTGATGGATCTTAGTATTAAGTTCTTTGGGTATCTTTTTTACAAGTCAAGCTCAACGTAGATCGGTCAAAACTCGAGGTTTTTTTTTTTTTTTTTCAAAAGAGATTTTGCATGTTAATGTTTGTTCTACTATTCTGGTTGAAGAAAGAAAGGATCTGACGTCATGCTCCCTTTTGGTACTCTGGGGAAACAAATCTTGATAAGAGATCAAGAATTCTCACTATTTCTTAGATCCATGGAACCAATTAGATTCAATGGGATCTCTCACTCACATCTTTTTCCACCATGAACGTTTTATAAAACTCTTTGACCTCTGAATAGCAATACCAAACCAAATACAACGAGTAGTGGGTCTTGAGCTAAGCCTTGGTTATCGAGATCCTTTTTATATGGCATTAGCTTGGAACCACAACCCGTGGGCCTTCTACCTCCACGCAGCATTGCTTTGTCAGTTTTTTTACCCATTGTGGAAAATTCCCTACCGCTAACTCCCATAGGAGTATGGGCAGTGTCTCAGTCCCAATGTGGTTGGAGGGTTCGAATCCCTCTCTCTTCATTTCTTATGATCACTTGAGAGTTTTGAATTTTAAAATAAAATCTCAATCCCTAGATGCATCCAAAGTTATTCGCTTTATAGATGATCCTTCTAGAGTTGAAACATCTTCCTAGTTATATCACGAATCATTTAGATAAACCCCTTAAGGAATTAGAAGGCACCTCTAAAGGGTCCCAATGGTTTGGACTTGGGTAGGTTGAATCATTTTATTCGTGAGGAGCCAGATGAGAGGTTTCATTAGTGAGGAAGAGGCTTTGCTTGTTCGCCATCGTTTTTCGGCCTACATCTTTTATCTCGAAGTTTTGGATTGGACTAATCCATTGATTCAAATTGCTCACGGGCGTTGGTTAAGTTATTTGGATCCTGGTGGGTTGGCAGGGAAAACTACTATTTTTCGGATATAAGACATCAATCCTGTCACTATGGACGTATTTGCCCAATTGAAACAATGTTTTACCCTCAAATGTCCCGTCAGAATCAATTTTCTGAAAGATCCCGACTGTCGTGATTTTCTTCTTTGGTAAATCTACCGAGGGCTATAGTCATAGTGATCTTCCTATTCAACTACTTCAACCATTTCCGAACACCTCAAGAATCTAAGGGAGAACATCGTTTGTATATATGTTAAGTTTTACCTTTCCTCTTCCTGCTCCTTGGAAAGTTCATACACATGTTCCTTTCAATCTATTTCTTTATTTCTCCATGAATCGTATGTGTGCGACAATAGCGACAAAATTTTCCCCTAGGTATTCTCTACCTACCCACTTGTGTAGGGGACACGACATGGCGAAGCCTTAAGTAAAAATGGTCTAGCTATTGTTTTGTTAAATAATATCATTTATTAGGAGCTATATTTATTAAATAGCTCAAATAATTCACATTAACCAACAGCAAAATAATGAAACATGTTGTATATTTTTGCTGTTTAGAAGAAATTTTGTTTTATTTTCAGAAGATATTTGATAACCCTAAAGTGTCACAATAGTTCTAGTTTTATTGTTTTTACTTTATCAGCCATTGAAGAACATGGGACAGGTATGTGACGTAGAATCTAGCACTTTGTCAAGATCTTCCTATTCCCAATTCGCTGTCCAATGCTAGAAATGAGGTTGAGGTTACTTGCTGATCCATTATATGTTCTATGACCAAATCCAAAGTTATAGGATTTTAAACTCTTCTGCTGAGTACCCTGTGCTGTCTACTTAGATTTTTAAAATTTTAAATATATCCTCTTTAAAATAATTATTTTGTAAATTAATTATGAGGAAATGCAGGGTGGTATATCTCTTGAAGAGGAAATGACTATCAATTATGCATACTGTGTTAAGAAAACCTATGGATATGTCTTTGTGTTAAAACTTCTGGACTAAAGATCGCCATAATTGTACACACGATATTATTTGTTGTAATGTACTGTGACTTTGTGCACACCAACTTCAAGACTTTAGTATGACATAGTATGTTAGCTTCATAATAATATTATCTGATTTATGTAACTAGAAATCCTCCATTCCCTTGCATATTATGGCTTACAGGGTTGACTTTACAGGCTTGTGCTTTCATGGTACTTTTATGTAGGTAGAACTCATTGTTGTTTTAGTATTTATGGTGTTAGTTAACATTTTCTGCTTCTCTCATTTGTTCTGTAACAGGTATCGTGCCATAACAAGCGCATATTATCGTGGGGCTGTTGGTGCGCTCCTTGTTTACGATGTCACCCGTCATGTTACATTTGAGAATGTGGAGAGATGGTTGAAGGAGCTGAGGGATCACACAGACTCTAACATTGTTATCATGCTTGTGGGTAACAAGGCTGATTTGCGCCACTTGAGGGCAGTGTCCACCGAGGACGCAACAGCTTTTGCTGAGAGGGAGAACACCTTCTTCATGGAGACATCCGCCCTAGAATCACTAAATGTCGAGAAGGCCTTCACTGAAGTGCTCACCCAGATCTATCGTGTGGCCAGCAGGAAGGCACTTGATGTCGGTGATGATCCCGCGGCCGTGCCAAAGGGGCAGACGATCAATGTTGGAGGCAAGGATGATGTATCTGCTGTGAAAAAAGCAGGCTGCTGTTCAGCTTAGGCTCAATATTAAAGGGGAACCTGTTCTTACAATCTTCGGATAACGGTTTTGATTACCTTTTTGGTTGAAAATGCTGGAATCAAACCCTATTATTAGATATTCTGCTTTCAAAACAGTGTGGTAGTTAGATTAGCACAACTCTTGTTGCATATACTATTTCTGCATCAGATTGTACCGATCAACATTGTTCTTTTATATTCTTGCTTTTTTTTTTCTCAGATGATTGTTTGGTTATTTTCCTTACTGCCTACCATCAATTGGAGATGTTTTTAAGCTTTTGTCTATTGGAGTTTGTTACAGGAGGCAATTTGGTACTTGCAATTTGCAAACATATCTCATGCCTTTTCAACTGCAGAATAACTTAATTTTGGAAGTTTTGTTTATTTTTTTTTATTTTTCTTATTTGTTTTCTTTTTGTTCTAAATATTGCGTTGTTTGAGAATTACATTAAATAAACATGAGAATTTTGCAGGAGGCTACTTATTCTACAAAGAGAGTAAAATTGCAGTTTTTGGTTAATCAAAATGGCTAGTGTGGCTACTAGGATTGAAACGGTTAGTATGGCTACTTGGATTTATAATTGAGGAATAAATAAGAAATAACCCACCTTGGATTTTATTTCACTGCCTAAGAAACCTAAGCACATTTGGAACAAGCGATATCATGTAGAGATACAAGACTTCATCTATATGAAATAAAATGGACAGCATAGCCGAATTGTTCAATCTTCACATGTTCAGTATTGTAATATCTTAGATCAGTACTAGAAAACACCAAGATCTAAACATTAGATATCTAAAATGCTTCGGTTCCTCTTCCAGAGGATTTTGATTCATTTCTGTTGAATAACAGTTTTTTAGAGCCAGCAATTTCTGTTACAATTGAACCAAAATGTTTCTGTACAGAGCAAATTTCACCCTCTAAATCTTGAGGGTCAAAATATGAAAGGGGTGATTTTGTTCACTCACTGTATATACAACATTTCATTGAACAAGTTTATCCAACAAATAGATTAGAGATAGTTCATCGATATCCTCACCCATCGCTTTTATCTGAGGCAAGAGCTGATGTTTTGCAGATTGGGCATATGTTCTTTACCAATAGCCATTGCCTTATGCAGTCAGCGTGGTACTTGTGGCCACAATCCAAAGATCCTACTCTCTCATTTTCCTCAAATTCCACCTGAAAAGCCAGAAATCACCAATCCATCAATAAATGTCAAACCCTAATGTAATTAGGAGCAATCCTTAGATATCTGAGAATGCAGAAGTGATTCAATGAAATACCGCACACAGTAATTCATTCCCAGGGTCATGCAACTAATAAAACCACAATTGAAACTGGTAAAATCATCATTTCAGGGTATATGAGCCAAGGAATTCTGGAAATACCTGGCATATAGTGCAAGTACCATTCTCTGGGATAAATTTAGACGATTGATCAGATTGTAAAGATAACTGTTGGTTGTGTATACTTGTCTTCAGATTCTTTAGAATGAACTGTTCTGTCAAGCCAGTGCCGACATCGCCAATTTGTTCTTCCAACGCTAAGAGTTCCTGAAGTGGCAGTTGAGATAGCTTTGATTAGAATAACCAAAAGGATGATACATAAGTTGATTTGCTATGGTGATAAGTTGAAACATACTTAGGATAGGGGAGATCAAACAATAGAAGAATTAGAAAAAATGGAATCACTCTAACAGCAAATGCATCTTTGGTCAAAACACACTATAGGCAACAAGACAGAAGACCCATGAAACTAACTAAATCTGCTTACCTCATAACTCATATTGTCTATATCCAGTCGCATATCTCTGTGCCGATCAATAGCATCCCCAAGGGCATAAAATCCGGAAAGCTCCACAACTGAAGCATCCTGCAGTAACAAAAGAACAAAATTCACCATATGCATGACCGGGCACTTCAGCTATTATAACCACTAGAGCATATTATTCAGTATTCAAAGCACATAACATGCAATTATATTTATGAATCAAAACATACATGACAATCCAATACATATGTGCTGAAGAGAAGTAACTTGTGAGGATTGATACTCTTAATCAACAAAAAAATGGAAGCCAAGACAGTTCATTTGAGAATAGTTTCACATTCTACAGCCTTTAGCTGTTATTATGACTAGTCCATTTTTTTACCTAAGAGATTTATTTCGTTCAAAAGAAATGCCATTCTTTGGGGTCCAGGAAAGGGTCGGACCACTTGGCCAATTCAAATATTTCTTTTCAACAAGGAAAAAAGAAATATTTGAATAGGCCAAAGTTATAGAGAAAGTACAAACAAATTTATATCAATAAATCAAAGGAAAAGCAGAAATAGCATAAAAGGTCCACATCAGGAGGTAATGTACGATTGAAGGTATATAAAAGGACATAAAAATTTGCAGTTAATGTATAATGGTGTCAAAGCCATTATAATAATTTCATAATAAATTTTCTACAGAAATGGAATGTAATGTGAAATGCAGAATTCTGGAGAATTTTTTGGCAATGTAATGTAATGTGTCATAATAAACATGCAAGTGGCTTCTTTTTGTCGTTTACTGAGATGCAAGTCATCTACTTACATGTAAATTGACACTTGTATTTAAACCCCATAATGTAGTAAAACAAATTACAACCAATTATTTAAGAAGGGGAGACTTGGCGCAACGGTAAAGTTATCGCCATATGACCTGGAGGTCACGGGTTCGAGTCGTGGAAACAATCTCTTATATAAAAAAAATAGGATAAGGCTGCATACAACAGACCCAAGAGGTCTGACCCTTCCCCGGACCCCGCACATAGCGGGAGCTTTGTAGCACCGGGCTTCCCGTTTTTTTGTTACACCAACTTACTTTGGTGTGAGCAATTTCTTCACCACTCTCATGTATAAAAACATAAAATTTCGAGGATGCACACACATACAATACCCATAAAATTCACAAATACATATACACCCCACAAAAGACCAATATTAGCATATACCCTTGCAGTCAAAAGTTCCTGAAATCTTTGAAAACTATCATCTAGCTTCACATTTTCACTCTAATCTCAATGTAGTCTGATTTTCTAATGAGGATATGTATGCAAATATCCACTTTTGTAGAAGTATATGTGCAAATTTTCCAAATAATTAATGACTATAGGGTGTTGGTTTTTAAAAAACTAAATAAAGTGACAAGTAACTTCTACTTACATGGATTTATAAAAAATAAAAAAATAAAAAATAAAAAACTTATACTTACATGTGTGATAATAATACTCAATATATAAGATTTCAGACATTCAGTTTTTACTTGTTGCATATTATTTATATTAATCAAACAAAAAAAGATATATGCTCTAAATTCACTTGCATCATACCAAATAAACTATAGGGTGAGTGTAAATGCATCAGTGCGTTGCACAGTATGTTCACTTCCTTCGTACCAAACCAGCCCTTAATGAAAATTGAAGAAATGTTTTTAAAGTGTTGAACTAGTCCACTTCTCATGAGATGAAAAATTTGAAATAAAAGGTAGACCTCTGGTGATAGGATCCTCAAATTTCTCTGATTGACTTCTACAGCTGTTGGAAGTTGCTGCAAAGGAGTCCTACATATCAGTTCAGCACTCGGTGGGAAAGGTAGGAATCTGTAACTGGATTCAAGAGCATCCAATGGAGCATTTATACTGCTGGGATACCAATTATGAAGTGGAAGTTGATAAGAAGAGCCGGGCATATGCATATGGTGCCCATTACTCTGCATTTGCAGGTTTTGTACAGGTGCTAGATGTTGATGAAAGTTAGGTATAGGTGCGGGATGGGGAAGAAAGACAGCATTTTCACAAACTAGATTTCCCTGATGTCCCTGCACATAAAAATTCACCACCTCTGCATCCGTTGAGTTAAGAGATCTCCCTGTAGAAAATCAAGATATACCTAATCACCAAAGTTAAAAGTTTAACGATCAAATTATAGTTTAAAATGAGCGTTCTATCCTCCATAGGGATAATTGTCAGTCAGTTCCAATGAAGAAAATTTGTTCAATTTGAGTGAAACAGAAGAAACAATAGTTCCTATGGCTTTGAATGGTAGAAGACAAGTATAGAAAACAAAAGGTCTCATTCAGCATAAAAAGAAAATCTTATAAAACAAAGAAATACAAACAGGAAATGCAAGAGGCATATTACGTTCCGGTAGAAAAAAGGAAAAAAAAAAGGCAATCAGTTGCTTAACAGATGCATTGAAATACTAAAGTCAGAACGAATGCTTTGATTTCAAACATCTCCTAGGAAGTAGGAACAGGAATATTTTATCAAATGATGAAAAAGCAAATTTAGTAGACATCAGTTATGTATGGAGCATGTAAATGTAGGTCCAGGTCCAAACTAATCTCCAGGGAGTCTAATGATTAGAACAAAAACTTTCTTAAATAAAACTCATGTGCTGACCTGGCAAATGAGTCATTGAATGAGGATTGGTCCAATTAGAATACCTTCCCTCACCAACATTACTCCCGAACTGATCCATCAAAGAATTGTTGGCAGGTTGGAAAGTCTGACCCATAAAATTGCCTTGGACTAAATAGTTATTATGATGTACTACAGCAGGCTCAAGTTGATGACTGGCAAAGGTAGACCTGTCCCACATACTTCTGTGAGATCTTCCAGTGGTTGGTAAAATGCCACTCCCCATGTATCCAGATGGGGTGACAAAAGACGAATTGGAGAAGTTGAAGCAATATTCATGTGTCGTCCCATTCCACGGCTGTTGTGCAGAATTTAATGACAGATATGGTGAAGAAAAACTTACACTTGAACTCATAGGCCTGTTGATATCAGAATAGTTTCCAGGCATTACTTCTGCATTCTTTCTTTTGCAGGACCTTCTGTCACTATCAGCAAAATAGTTTGCCATACCAAAGCCACCCACATTTTCTCCAACCAATCTGTTATTCCCTGAGGATGGTATGTTATCAGCAGATCCATCATTTTGAAAGACGGAAAAATTTCTGCTGGAAGATGAAGGAAATGGATGATGGTTATCAAAATTTGATGAAGCACCAACAAGAACATGATTTGCAGCATGACTATGATTGCGAACAATGCCATGAGAATTTCCATATAACATGTTTCTACCAACATGGTTTCTGACTTGGTTAAGATCAAGATCTGCATTATCTCCTGCAGTTGTTGATGCTGGTAGCATACTTTGATTCAGAAAGTCAACAGTATTGCTCTGAGAGATGCATGTTTCTCGATAAAAATGAGCTTGACCACGATCTGCTTCCAAAAATGGCATCTGATAAGTACAATGCATGTGACGTTGCCCCATAACTGGACAAAAGTTTCCAAAACTCCAAAATAGAGAATTGATCCACCTGGAAATAGATGGTATTCTAATCTTGGAGACAAGAAACTGCTTCCTGCTGCAACCGTAAGCAAATGAGACAAGACTTAGGAAGATTTCTAACGAAACATTACAAGCAAACAAATGCAGCAGAAATTGGAAAATAATGATAGCATTTTCTCAACCATGTAGAATGTGACATGTTCAACCACTATTACAAGTATTTTATACTGATTCATAAATTTTCCAGAAACTTAGTTCTTTGAAGATTTGAGGAGCCACAAGAGGATAGGCAGACTAGCACAGTAAACTTGCGATCGGATCATATAGATATCCCTTCAACACACAATTTTGAAAGAACTTATTGTCAGCCTCTTCATCCCAGACATGGACCATAAACAAGGGGATGAATTGTTATATCAAGTTTCTAGACCATCAAAAACTAAAGCTATAAAAAGATAAAGGTTCTTCGGTTGAATTGCTGTGTCATAAGAGAATCTTAAACAGAAGTTTAAAGCATAATCATAACGTATGTTTCTGTTAGAAATCATTACCTAAGCATCATTCAAGAGGGAAATACTTGTTTTTAAGAGGAAGAAGGGGTAACTAAGACCCCTCCTACTATGGCAGTTGAAATAAACAAAGCTAAATGAAACAGCATATAGTGCAAATTCCTCCATCACATTTCCCATTATTTGTTCAACAAATATCGAATCAGTAAAAACATAGGCAACCCAATTCAAATCCATAATGAAATGTAACTTACTTCCTTACTGATTTTTGTGATTGTGATAATGCTTTCTAAACTTCTCAATTCTCCTCTATTCCTTCTTAAACCAAACGTTAATCCCATTCACAGATTCCAAAAAATAATCATTTCCGCAAACAATCAAAATTGATTCACTTTCTCTGATATAAGCCACCCACAACTCACAAAATAATTAAAAAAGTTAATAAATTACAAGTCCAATCTTTCCAGCTACAAGCAGACTCAACAACAAAGAAATCAAACACGAGAGCACAAATAGTTGTCCAGAACCACAAATTAATACCCATTTCTTATCGTCCAACCAAAATTTAAAAAAGTAAGAACGAAAGAACAAAAAAAAAACTAGGAAACAGTAAACTAATCAACAATTCAAGAACAGTACCTCCAGAACCTCAAAGCAGACTCCGGTTCTCAAATTAGGGCCATTCTCTACCAAAAAAAACCTAAATTTATCTAAATAATATGCGCATCGAGATCCCTTTTCTCACAAAATAGCAATGAATTAAATCTCAACGAAAAAAATTCAAAAATTAACGAACAAATTATCATCAACCGTTAAAATTTAAACAAGAAAAGAAGAAATCAAAAGCAAAACACAAGGAAAGAATCCTCGATCGACATGACTCATAAGTTTCCTCACCACCCACCCAATCGCGATGTCCTGATTCACCCCCTGAAGAAATCCAAGTCGGGGATTCGTTCCTTATAGAAGGAGAGGGCAAGGGGAACCAAGAGATGAAGCGAACGGGGGTGGTGGTTTCTAATAATTATTTTTTTATTTTTGGTTTTTTTTTTTAAATTATTATTTATTATTTTATTTTTTCGGAAATTCAAAACCGAGGTTGTGATTGGATAAACCCAGCGCACGCCAAAAGGCCCGGGTTGCCACGTTGGACGCGGTAGGCCCACGGGAAGCGAGTCTTCACGTCCACAGGAAAGAAATCGTGGTACAATTTTTCACGTGTAACAGATGGTTGAGATTGCGTCTAAAAGTCTCCACGCCCTTCTTTTTCTTTTTGTTTTTATTTTTTCTTTTTCCGTTAATTATGTTGTTAATTACAAGATTATGCTTAATTAAATCATGTCTTGATTAATGATATTCCTAGTTAATTCTACATCAATTTTGGGAAAATCATGTCTGAATAAAGGGAGAGATGCACAGTATATGGGTTACTAGATCAATCTTGCCTTGGGAAACAACAATTGCAAACATAAAAATGCACCATGAACTGCAGATGCATGCATCCTACAAGGACAAGTCATATGCCATGTTTGCTTATATTTGTAGCAGAGTTCTGCTGAACTCTGGTCTTGATCTGGTTGAGCAGCAATGGTAGCTTTAGGATGCCATCATTTTTGACTCAGCATCTTGGCATTAAATAAACTTGATAAGCCATAAGCCATGCATCATTTGTTTTGCATGGAATGTTCATATTAGCATTGGGAATTATTTGTGTATATGTAAACTTCATGATGTCCGTCATCGTTATTAGTAATACAGTTTCAATACCGGCGAAGCCTACATTATGTTTGCGCAAGGGCAAATGTGTAAGCATTCACTTGCGCGCTTCTGCCTTCTTCTGTTCTTTAGCTGGAAGACGAAAGTAACTAGTTACACACTGCAAGAATCCAGATTGTAATATTCTCCTCTTTTAAAGGTGAAAATTAAGTAATATAACTTAGAAATGACGATAGCACAAGGATGTATTGCGATGATGAAGCTACCAAAATAGGTTGATGAAAGTGATTAAAAGTAGAAAGTTTTATGCCACTAATGAGGAATTTAAGATAAAGAATTGTTAGTTGCATCCAATAGAGTCAAGTAGCAAACTACCTAGCTACATATCATCGATCACACTGAAAAGGAAATTGACATTCTATAAATATTTTGAGAATCTAAAAGCACATTAAACATATTGTGAAAAATAATTTTGTTTTTAAAAAATAGGTGGATGCTTGGGTTTGTGAACATGATACATGCAAATCAAACCAGTTACCAAGTGATGTATGAAGGATGGGCATAGTTCATCCCTAGAATAGTCAACATATCATTCTTGCAAAAGGCTAACTGGCTAACTATCCTGCAAATATAAATGATTGTCCTGAGAAGAAAGAAATTTACCAGCTTTCTCTTCTTCTCGTTTCCTCGCAGCCTCAGCCCTTTGCTGCCGTATCATAGAGAGACGCTCTGCAGAAAAAAGAAAGGGGGTGAGTTGAGTTATCACCAGGAAGTTAATTGCTCAAAACTTGCCATCAAAATGGAACTTTTAAACAGAAACTGCAACTCAGTGATGAGCTATACAACACATACTGATACTCAAAATTAATAACATTTCCTTTAACCTTCACACTGGTAATGATAGATTCACCCTGTTTATATAAAACTTTATGATCCACGATAATTAATTGTAACTAATCTAGCTAGAGATCCAACACAAAGTTCCAATCTAATTCGCATGATTAAAAAATAATTTCAGTCAGTCTAGCATCACCCATTGTTGCATAACTTTGCATTAGAAGTAAATCAATGCACTGGGCTTATTATTTAGCAACCACTGTTTCAGCATATTCTCTTAGAATCAAACGTGTTAGGTACGACCACAACTAGGGCTGTCAAACAATCAGGTTGTTCGTGAGCAGTTCGAGATAAGCTCGATAAAAGCTCGTGCTCGGCTCGGAATTTCGAGCCGAGCTCAAGCTTCAATTTCGAGCTCAAAATTAATTTCGAGCCGAGTCGAACTCAGCTCGAAAGCTCAAAATTAATATTAATATATTAATATATAATCTAATTATTAATAAATATTCTTATATAATATAATATATGAATAAAATATTTAATATTTAGTATTAATATATAATATATAATATATAATATAAAAAATTAATTTATAAATAAGTTTTAAATTTCAAACTAAATCCGAGATTTCAAAATTATAATTAAGTTCTTAATTTCGAGCTAAATTGAGCCGAGCTTGAGCTTTCGAAATTAAAATCGAGCCGAGCTTGAGCAAACTTATTCGAGTTAATTTCGAGCCCGAGCTCGTAGACTATTTCGAGCCGAATTCGAGCTGGGTCCAGCCCGATCAAGCTCGGACCGTTTACAGCCCTAACCACAACATCTAGTATCAATGCATGGATAAGAAACCAAAGGCCTTAACTCCTGTATCTGCACTGCACTGTTTTGATAAAACCCAATATCAAACATCACATTGAAAGCACATATATGAGAGAAATAGAAAGCAGGATAGTTCCTCAACCATATACCTAAATCTTTTCGAGCCTGTTCTGTCTTCCCTTGTTCCTGCAGCCGCATGTAACGCTCATGAGCCTTTTGTTTCTCTATTTCCTCCCTTGGGAAAAAAAGAACAATAATGTGATTATTTGAGTCAAGAGATGCAAGTTAGTCAAATAATATATGAAACGTCAGAGGAGTTCAGAACTCTAAGTTTCTAATAGAACAAACTTCTAAAGAAAACAAAAGAAGTTCACTACCAAGAACTAGAACAAATAAACAGAAAACTCCAGCAATCAAAGAAAAGAGGCTCCTTAAGGATATGAAGAGAGCTCATAGAAATATATAACAATCAGCAAAAAATGTTTCAGAAATATGCCACAGAAAAGGAGAAGATAATTCAATGATTTATTTTTTATATTAAAGCAATTCCTCACATAGTAGGTTCAATGTTTAGGCTTATTTATATTCCACAAAGTCAAAAAACTTCTAGAATATAGACAGAAGATGAAAATTTATAAAAAGCAGTGAAAATTTTAAAGGCTATATGTAAATTATGCTTAAAGTAAAACTAACACAAGAAATGTTCATTAGAAGACTAGGTATGATTTTTAGAAATAGTTTAAAAAGGGAGGTTTTGTTTGAAAGATCAAAACTATTCTTCCCTTTGTAAACTTCGCAATTTCACAAGCAACTGCAATATGTGGATGTGCATATTAATGAAAAGGATTAAATGCCCAAGCATGCACCCCGTCAAAGTAGTTAAATACCTTCGAAAATTACAATAGAACAAATTCTCTTCATTTTGCAGGTCACATATCAAAAGTGTGTTTGTCCTTTGCATGCTTGACTTAAATCATAATTGGATAGACTAAGATCAGTAACAAAGACTAATGGTTATAGCATACAGGCACATCATTTTGGGATAGTGACCGCATTGGTGCAATGCAAACTTTATAAAAGTGCACAGAGACTCTGACGTTCATATAGAAGCATATGCAAAAAGCCTTCATAGATAGAAATTGGAAGTGTGACAAATTCAAAGATAATCAGTGGCCTCACCCCTTGTAAAGATATATATATATATATATATAAGAAAATATCAATATACATTGCAGCACAAGAGCTAGACTTCGGTGGCAGCATGTCCTGTTAGGTATGGTCTGAGTCAATAGCCAAACATTCATGTGGAAAATGAATGGCAGTAATGACATTAGTGAGTAGTAATGGCATGCTAAAAGAGCAAGTGGAGGCAATGGGGAAGGTAGGAAGGTTTGGGTTGTGTTAGTCGTTATGGAATAAAGGAAAATGGGAGTGGAATTATGGAAAGAGCACTTTTCTCTTTGGACTTCAACTGGTAGAGCTTATCAAACAAACATAAAAAGTATTCAATTAATAAGAATTTTAGTTGATGATTGTTGGCTTTAGTTAATATGTAGATTTCTTTAATATATCAAGGTGTCTTTAAACACCACTATGCTGCTACAGCACAAATCTGTCACCAAATCATAATATATGCTCTATATAGTCCAATTTGATTTTTCTTTTTTATTAATCTTGTCATGCAAGACATATGGGCACATATTCAAGACAAATCGCCCATATAATGACCATACTAGCAATCATCCACCCCATAGTCTTGCCATAAAAACCTAATAAACTGGATGTCCTAAACCAACCAGATAACATCTTGAACTAGAATTGAAATTGATAGGTTGGCTGCACATTTATGTTATGACTAACCGAAAATATAAAGAAACTAATTCACAATCAACAGTAAAGTTAAATAGAAAATGATAGGGAAAATATTACTTTAAATTTGAACATTTGCCACCATGTCAAAACCAAAAAAAAAAAAAAAGAACAAAAAACTAGAAAGGTGAGATGTATATTAGATACAAGTGACGGCATTCATTTATGAGAACTCCTAGCAGAAGATAAAATCTTGCATTTGATACAATAAATTCAGGTACCAATTGATCATCATCAAACACACTTATTACATTACAGAAAAGTCAACATTACATAAAAAAGTGATGGATGTGAATTAAACCACCAGGAAACCTTGTGCTTTTGATAAAAGTGGAGAAATATTCATATCACTGAAGATAACTTCATAAACAGAAGTTCAGGTTCAAGATAACTCATGGACCAAGAAGGGCTATCGATAGAATCATTATTTTATAAGTCAGCAACACTTGGAAACATAATCATTCGTCAAGAGTGAAAAAGTTGATCAGATAAATCAAGTACCAGCTCAGCTATAGGGAAAGTTTCTATGATAGCCTTAATAAAATCTTTCTTTTTATTGTTAAAATGGTTGGGTTGGATGTTAAATATAGATCTGTGTAATGTCATTCTCTTAATATGTGTTTATGTTACCTCTGACTTAACTAGCAAACATGGCATGGTAACAAATGCATTGGCAAGTTCAGTGTAAGTCAAAACCAAGACATGAATTCAAAACATTACAACATATCAGGCTTTCGACATCGGTCAGGTACAAGGAAATGAAATACAAAATATAAGAGACAAAAAAGCATGTGTATACTCATACACACAGCGGCTTTTACATACCTCTCACGCCTAGAGAGCTCATGTGTTTGATCAAGCTGCAGATAAACAATGTTTTTTGGTCAATTGAAAATTTGTCATCTGCTTGTACAATAGAAAAATTAAGAGACCAAAGCTATATAGGAAAGCATTGAACTTCGAATCCAAAACAAAAAAAAAAGAAAAACAAAAAGAAAAACAAGAACAAGAACAAAAAGATGGTCCAACTTACATCAGCATCTCTGGCTTTCAAGTTTTTTGGCTTGACAAGGTTCGGATTTGCAATCTCAATAATACCGTTGGTCCCTTTACTTCTCTGTAATGAGAAATGTTATCATGAAGACAAATAAATAAGTGTTTGTGTGAGTGTGTGCACACGCTCATGGCTGTGGCAATTTTACCCAAAAGTTGAGTAAGACCAAGATAACTGCATGATGGTAACTTGTAAAGCAATGCAGTAGAGAAAAGTAGATGATAAAGAGAGAATACAACCTCAGGTTCTTCTTCTTCAGATTCTTCTTCCTTTTCAGACACATCTCTTACTTCCTCTGCTTGTTCCTGTTGGACATTATAAAAAATTAAAAACAAGACTACTGAAACCATAGCATTGATAACAGTCAAATTTTAAAAAGTTTCTCCAGAGAATTTTAATTGAATCTTTAGACAGTTAACCATTGCATATGTCTGTACCCTCTGCTTATTTTCATATGCCTTCCCAAAAACCAAGCATGCTCGTCACCATCAACAAAGAAATCAATGGAATAACCAAGTGTGATCTTATTAACAAATAAAAAACCATTTATGCAATATATCTCAATCTGGGAAACAACAACCAGTTCAGAATCAGATGACTACTAAAGGGGGAAAAATACAATGCCAGGAAGCATATCAGTTTTTCAGATCAGATTTTTCCCAGTGGGGATGAATAGAATGATATAATGAAAAGTAAATTATCTTTTTCACAAACGCATACTGCGCTGGTTGTGTTTTTATGTACTGTAGTGGCATAACTGAGGCACACCTCATACTATCCATGTACACCAATGCTCAATAGTAGGTTTTGTGCCTGCCTTGAGTGGTTTGGCTTAGTCGGATTAATTAGTTACATGACCTTAACTTTTAACTTTGCTTACAGTTGAATTTCCCAATAAGCTCAAGTATAAGGTTTGGAAAGAGAAGCAGAGCAACAGGTTCTACTAATTTATGATTCATACTCTGATGACTAACACTAATGGTCAGAAACTTGTAGAGATTAAGTTCACTTCAAACTTGAGACCAAATAAACGTAATTCCAAAATTATAACAAAATTGACACGGAAAGTTGGCCCCAAGTATAATCATAGCCTATTTCAGAATCATTTGTTGTCTTCTTTGACACCATCCAAATTAACTGAGATATGTAACTTGAAAGATTATTTTGAAGTAAAACATATATAAAAGCCAAACCAGAAAAATACAAATAAATGGTACCAGACTGTAATTTCAGCATTTAGAAGGAACAAAGATATAACAAGAAAGGTTAAGAGTGGGCTTACTTGCTTGAATGTGCGAGGACGGGCTGAAGTACCAGCAACTGCAAATTATTGTTGCAATAATTGAAAAAAATTAGTGAAAAGGCATAAAGGTGTGATCTAACTGAGATGCAAGAAAGGAAAAAAGCATCTTCAAAGGAGTGTCATTCAGCAACCACAATTATTTTTATGTAACAAAAAAACTAAAGAATGTCTGAACTTTGCGCTTTACATAAAGACTAAAGACAAACTAAGGATGCATCCTCAAAGGCAAATGTAACAAATTTCAAACAATTATAAAAGACTGGTTCAAACAAGATAGCTATTCTCTTCCTCTTTCTTTTTTCTTCCAATGAGGGTTGTTGAATGAAATACCTAGAATACACCAAACCTCATAAGCTAACTATTACACTTGCTTCGCTTTCTCTGGCATATCCCCTTACTCTTACCACTAGTTATACTATCCAGCCATGTAGTTGTAAACGTATTTAGATTCCAAGGAACCATGATCATTTGCTGATAGTGTGACCTTACACACCATAAAATTCTAATTTGATGAGGATTCCCAAGTATCTCAACCAAAGCATCACTCCTAGTATACCAAACTCATCACCATAGTTCATCCTATACCCCATATCTCCAAATCCAAGCCTCAAAATGCATCCTATCAATGCCTGAGCTATATATATACCAAGACTCTAGTGGACCAAAGCCAAATAAATTCATCCATAAAATAAAAAAATTTAGAAATAAAAAATAAAAACAGCTAAAATAGACATCCATCTGCAAAGATTTCTCCACCAAGCAAGTGCTCTAGTTCATCCTATACCCCATATGTCCAAATCCAACCGTCAAAATGTGTCTTATCAATGCCTGTCAAAATGTGTCTTATCAATGCCTGAGCTATCTATATATATATATATATATATATATATATATATATATACGGGCATGATACAATTAGGCCGGCCAGAACATTGTTCTGATAAAGTCGCCCCCCATTTTGGCTCTTGGAGCATGTTTTAAGGATTTCCAACCGTATGGATGGAAAGAACATCGAAAAATAAGCTAGCATGTCAATTTTCATACAATTTGAGAACTTGTAGGGTCTTCATCTTAACGGGTGAAAATTTATAAAAATCCTACCCGTTTAGAATTTCACCGTAACAGAAGGCCTTACAAAGTTCATATGTATGAAAATCATCTTAAATATTTTCCGATGTTTTTCATCCATCTGATTGGATTTTCAATACATGCGTGGGCCAAATGAAGCATACCGCACTGCGCGGTTGATAAGCGTAGTAGTATCAGGCCCGATATACGGGCATGATACAATCAGGCATGATACTATACATGCATGAATTATATATATATATATAATTCATGCATGTATAGTCAGTCCAAGACTCCAAGCTCCCCCAATTAGTTTTGTTTCACTAAATGCAAGCAACCAGCATCATAGAAAAACCACAAGGCAAAAGTGGACCAAAAACAAATAAATCATCCATAAAAAAAATTTGAAAACAGCTAAAATAAACATTCATCCGCAAAGATTTCTCCACCAAGCAACTCATAACTGTTGGAACCCTTAGCAATATAATAGGGAATACCGAAAAACCAGAGACCTTTTGGACACACAACAGAAGCGCATCCCAACCAATCAGCCAATTGAGACCGAAATCAAAATACGAACCCTAGAGATCAGGGATCCAATACAAACCGAAATAAAAGGATTAAGAGAGGAACTTACGCATCTCCTCCGGCGTGGAGAAGTTCCTGCGGCCCGTGGGCTTGCCCTTGAACTTTCCCCTCCCCATTATCCAGAATTTGAACTATATACTAAAGAAACGAGATCAAAAAGGGAAGAGAAGAAGAAGAAGAGAGAGCTCGTCTCTCCCAGAATGTTTCTTCTTCTCCCTCGGCCTCTCAAACCCTACTGCGCCTCTGAGAAGGGAACCTCTTCTTTTTCTCGCGCGAAGAATCTGAACCGAGTGAACTGTACGAATCTTAAAGCAGTTTCATGGGCAATATGTGATGTGCCGCTGATTGATAGCCGTTGAGCTTGAGGGTTGATCCGACGGCTTTGATAAGAAGGGTACCTAAAAAGGTACACTTTTTCCCTTTTATAAAAAGGTATACTTTTTTCTCCTATTTAAAAAAAAAAGCTAAAAAAAAAATATTGGTACAAAAAATTACCCACAACTAAGGATGATGAAACCTTCGAAAAATATAAGAAAGCAAAAAAAAGACCAAGAAAGCGGTTAGTGAAACCCAAGGTAAATCTTTAACTTATTTGTATCAAAAGTTGAGGACGCGAGAAGGGGAAAAAGAAATGTACAAGATAGCAATAAGAAGGGGAAGGATCTGAACCAAGTCAAGTGCATTAAGGATGAGTCTCAACAGGTCTTGATAGGAAATAGGGAAATTAAGGAGAGATGGAGATGTTATTTTGATCACCTATTCAATACAAATCATGAGGATAATTTTGTAGATCTCTATGCATCAGTAGTGGAGAGGAACCTTAGTTATACACGTAGAATCGGGCTTAGTGAGGTTAAGGAGACACTAAAAAAGATGAAGGTTGGGAAAGCCTATGGCCCGGATGGTATCCCTATTGAAGTTTGGAAGTGTCTTTGTGAATTAGGGTATTATGGTTAACCAAAATTTTCAACTCTATATTAAAAGGGGGAAAGATGCCAGACGATTGGAGAAAGAGCATTTTGGTCTCTATATATAAAAATAAGGGAGATATTCAAAATCGCACAAACTATCGTGGCATTAAGTTAATGAGCCACGCGATGAAACTCTGGGAGAGGGTTATAGAGCATCTACTCAGGGATATTACGAAGGTGTCAGAGAACCAATTTGGTTTTATGCCTGGTAGATCTACAACAGAAGCCATTCATTTGTTAAGGAGTTTGATGGAGATCTACAGAGAGAAAAAGAAAGATCTTCATATGGTTTTCATTGACCTAGAGAAAGCATATGATAGGGTACCAAGACAAGTCCTTTGGTGGGCGTTGGAGAAGAAAAACATTCATGTTAAATATATAAATACTATTAAGAATATGTATGAAGGAGCAGTTACGAGTATGAGAACAATTGGAGGAGATACGAAGGAGTTTCCTATAATAGTGGGTCTACATCAGGGATCGGCCTTGAGCCCATATTTGTTTACATTAGTAATGGATAAGTTAACTAGTTGTATCCAAGATGACATCCCATGGTGTATGTTATTCGCAGATGATATTATCCTAGTTGAGAAGACTAGAGATGGAATTAATCAGAAGTTAGAATTGTGGAGGAACACCCTTATGAGTAGAGGCTTTAGGCTCAATAGAAGTAAAACTGAATATATGCATTGTAATTTGAGTCAAAGTAGGAGGGACGGAGGGGAAGTGATACTAGGCGGAGTGGTAGTGTCTAAGTGTAACCATTTTAAGTATCTAGGTTCCATTTTCCAAGAGGATGGGATGATCGATGAAGATGTATCCTATAGAATCAGAACAGGATAGTTAAAATGGAGAAGTGCTACAGGTGTCTTATGTGATAAGAAAATGCCTAACAAAGTGAAGGGAAAGTTTTATAGAACGGCAGTTAGACCGGCCATGTTATACGGGAGCGAGTGTTGGGCAACTAAAGTTCAACATATCCAGAAGATGAATGTGGCAGAAATGAGGATGTTAAGATGGATGTGTGGCCATACAAGATTGGATAAGATTAGAAATGAACACATCCGACAGAAGGTGCATGTTACACCAATTGAAGATAAAATAAGAGAATGACGTTTAAGATGGTTTGGACACGTGTGTCGTAGACCCCTAGGTGCCCCGGTTCGAAAATGTGATAGTTTGGTAATAGAAGGTAAAAAGAGGGGTAGAGGTAGACCGAGGATTACATGGAGAGAGGTAGTGTCTAAGGACCTACGTTTATTAGATGTTGATCCAGATCTTGTCTTTGACAGAGCTACATGGAGACAGAGAATTCATATAGCCGACCCCATCTAGTATGGGATTAAGGCTTAGTTGTTGTTGTTGTTGTTCTAAAAAAAATATAGGAATTTTATAAATAAAAAAAACCATGATACTTTTCATATCCTTAAAAGACCCCTCCTTTTCACCAAATGTCACATCAATCTAGGAGTTAAATGACGGTGTTAAAAACTTTTGGAAATTATGAGAATGCCTACACAGTTGTTCTTCTCCCCAACTTTAAGAGTTAGTCTCCTAAAAATCCTCTTCATCCTTGTCGCCACCTTCTTGCTCGATCGAATGGGCGGCCGGCCTCTACTTCTCATCGACATGGGTGATATGGTTCTCTCCATTGCATATCTCGACTTCGGCCTCACCATCATCGACCACCACCATAGCGACCACTAGAGAGTAGATAGGTATAGAAATTGGAAAGACGAGGAGAAAGTTACACCAAGTGTTGCAGACGGTACCACCTTGGAACAAGAGCTTTGAATTACTACAAATGTATGGCGATATGCCACTAGCTTGTCTTCTACCATGTTATGTTTGAATGCTAAGTTATGTCCTGCTAAAAAGACCAAACCTTTTGATTGATCTTCAGGCTGAAGACTTAATCCACACTCATACATTTATGCTATCTGTTATTCTATCTTTTAGAAGTGTAGATTGTTTGAAAATTATTATCCTATATTTTAGAAGTAAAGTTAGTTTGTGAGTTGTAACCATGTCTTTTGTAGAAGTTATAAGTTGATTTCATTAGAATAATAACAAGTGTTTGCAAGTTTCTTGCTCTTTATTTCTCCTTTATTTTGCAACATAGACATATGGAAAAAGACATGCTCATGTAGTCATTGGGAAGTAAAACCAAAAAATAAACACAAACCCTCAAAAAAACACGATTACACTCCCCAAAAAAAAAAAAATACATGCTTACCACTCAAAAAATAAACACAAACCCCAAAAAATACACACTTACAACAACAACAACAACAACAACAACTGAGCCTTAATCCCATACTAGATGGGGTCGGCTATATGGATTCTCTGTCTTCATGTTGCTCTCAAATATGAAATAAGGTAAAATTAAATAAACTGAAAATAAGATGAAACATAAAAATTCATAAATAAATAAATAATACTAATAACAAATAATTTTATAAGAGAATGGAATGTTAGAAACAAAAAAGTATTCCTACAGACAAAGCTAGGCTAATGAAGGAAAATAAGATAAAATAAAAATTAGCCTAATTTATCTGGTAATCCTATACTCAGTGGGTGGCCTGGCTTATATGGATTCTTTTGTCTCCACGTCAGCCTCACAAAAACAAGATCTGGCTCAATATCTAACATACGTAGGTCCTTAGACACTACCTCTCTCCAAGTAATCCTAGGCCTACCTCTACCCCTCTTCTTACCTTCTACAACTAAACTATCACATTTCCGAACTGGAGCACCTGGGGTCTCCTGCACGCGGTCCAAAACCATCTTAAACGCCCTTCTCGTATTTTATCTTCAATTGCTAAATACGCACCTTCATCGCTCTGGATATGCTCATTTCTAATCTTGTCCAATCTTGTATTTACTCACTCATCCACCTTAACATCCTCATTTCTACCACACTCATCTTATGGATATGTTGAACTTTAGTTGCCCAACACTCGCCCGTGATAGCATAGCCTCTGGCCTAATCAGCAGTCCTATAGAATTTTCCTTTTACTTTGTTAGAGGCATCTTTTTTATCACATAACACCCCGCGTAGCACTTCTCCATTTCAACCATCCAAATTTGATTCTATGGGTTACATCTTCATCTATCATCTCATCATCCACGAAGATGGAACCTAAATACTTAAAATGGTTAACCTTAGTGCACTACCACCCCCTCTAGTTTCACTTCTCCTTCATCTCTCTTACTTAGACTAAAATTACAGTCGCATATATTCCTGGCCTTACTTCTACTTAACCTAAAGCCTTTACTTTCTAAAAGTGTTTCTCCATAATTCTAGCTTTGATTTACTCCATCTCTAGTCTCATCCACTAGGATAATATCATCTCAGTAAAACAACATACACCATGGGATGTCATCTTGGATATAACTAGTTAATTCATCCATTACTAGGGTAAACAAGATGGGCTCAAGGCCGATCCTCACGATGTAAAACCCATTTATTATAGGGAATTCCTCCGTGATCGCCTCCCATCATTTCTCACATTTGTAGAATCAGCCCTTCATACATATCCTTAATAATATTTATATATTTTACATGAATGTTTTTTCTCTCAATACCAATTAAAAGGACTTGTCTCTACTTATCATACGCTTTCTCTAGGTAATAACGAAAACCATACTGGAGATCCTTCTTCTTTTCTCTATAGATCTCCATCAAGTTCCTTAATAGGAAAATGGCTACATTGTGGATCTACCGGCATAAAAACCAAATTGGTTCTCGACACCTTCGTGATATCCCCGAAGTCGACGCTCTATTACTCTCTCTCAGGAGTTTCATCGTATTTAATTCCATTAACTTAATACCACGGTAGTTGGTGCAATTTTGAATATCTCCCTTACTCTTATAAATAGGGACCAAAATGCTCTTTCTCCAGTCGTCGGGCATTTTCCCCCCTTTTAAGATAGAGTTGAAGAGTTTGGTTAACCACTCAACCCCCACTTCTCCAAGACACTTCCAAACTTCAATCGGGATACCATCTGGGCCACAAGCTTTTCCAGCCTTCATTTTTCCCATTGCCTCCTTGACTTCACTAGGCCTGATCTTACGTGTGTAGCTAAAGTTCCTTTCTATCGCTAGTTGCATAAAAATCTATAAAGTTATCCCTCATGACTTGCATCAACAAGTGATCAAAGTAGTTTCTCCATCTTTCCTTGATTTCCTTATCTCCTCGCCAAGACATGTTGAGACTCATCCTTAATGCACTTGATTTGGGTCAAGTCTTTCCCTTTTTATCTCTTAGCCTTGCTATCTTGTATACTTCATTTTCCCTTCTCGTGTCCTAACTTTTGGTATAAATCAGCTAGAGATTTACCTCGCCTCGCTCGCTAACCTTTCTTGGCCTCTTTTTGCCCTTTTATACTTTTCAAAGGCTTCCATCCTCGGTGGGGTAATTTCTTATACCAATATCTTTTCTCTTTAATAGCCTTTTGAACCTCTTCATTCCACCACCATGATTCCTGTGGTCGAGGTCCCAGTCCCTTGGAGACCCCTAGGAGCTCACTTCCTATTTTTGCAATACGATTTGCCATCTCCTTCCATAAGGTGTTTGCATCATCTTCATTTATACCTCCCTCTTCCCATATTTTATCCTTAAATGCTAATTGGTTGGTTCCTTTTAACGCCCACCATCTAATCTTATTTTGCTTAACCCTCCTTTCTGTATAAAAAAAAACCCAACAAAAAATACACACTTACAAAAAAGAAACTCTCTTAGAGAAAACATGCTTCCCTGGTATGTATAAAACCCAACAAAAAATAAGAAATGAACAAAGGAAAAGCTCTCATGGTAGAAGAGATTACAAAGGAAAGCTCTCATGGAAGACCTATCGAGCTTCCAAGACGATCTGGTCGAACCGAGCTTCCATAGTGCCAAGACGAGGTGGCCGAGCTTAGCTTCCGAGATGATCTAGTCGAGCTAAGCTTCCATGGTGCCGAGACAAGGTCGCCCCGACGATTAAGGGCGAGGGAGGCGTGGCTGCCGACAAAACTACTAGCACAGATGAAGAGGATGGAGATAGAGCAACGGGAGGAGGAGGGTGAACCCGAGGGAAAGTGGAGGTGCGGATGTGCTTCTCCTAGAAGGGGCCGCCCAGGAGGCATGGTCGAAGGTGGAGAGGTGGGGTCGGGAGAAGGTTAAAGAGGAAGAGGGGTATGGGGAGAGAAGGAGCATGATGGTGAGGAAGAAGAAGCCGATGAGAACCGAGACGGACATACGATGCTTGTGGATCCAGCGGTAGAGGATAACATGACATCTAAACAAAGTAATCATCCGATAAACGCAAATAATGCATTTAATATAGATTTGTGTTTGAGAGAACCAATGGACAGATCAATATTCTCCAATGAATGCAATTAATACAATTTTGTTCTCCAATGAATGCAGATTTCTTGGGGAATGTGGATTTGTTCTCCAATGAATGCAATGAATGTAGTTTTGTTCTACAATGAATGCAAATTTCTTGGGAAATGCAGATTTGTTCTATAATGAATACAATGAATGCAGTTTTGTTCTCCAATGAATTCAGATTTGTTCTCAAACGAATGGACGGACAATAGATAATCACTTCAAAGCTTAATATATAAATGTACTCTAATGAATGCAGATTTGTTCTGTTTTGGGAGCAGGAATAGAGAGGGATGAGCTTGATTTCGAGTTCTTCTGGAACAGAATAGCGCAACCATATACAATACATACCAATGTCTACAAACTAGCCGACCTCGCCAAGAGCTAACGAGGTACCGAGCTCCTGTCGAGGGCTTGGCCGACCTCTAGTCGCCCTCGTCGAGAGCTGACAAAGTGCTAAGACGAGATACCGAGCCCCTACCGAGGCTTGGCTGACCTTTAGCTGACCTCGCCGAGAGTTGACAAGGTGCCTAGCCCCTGCCAAGGGCTTGGTCGACCCCTAGCCGACCTCGCCGAGAGTTGACGAGGTGTCGAGCCATGCTGTTGAGGTGCCGAAATGAAATGTTGAGCCGAGCTATCGAGCTCCGAGATGTCGAGCCCTTGCCGAGGGCTTAACCAACCTAAGCTGACCTCGTTGAGAGTTGATAAGGTGTCGAGCCCTTGCCGAGGGCTTGGTCGACCCTTAGCTAACCTCACCGAGAGCTGACGAGGTGCCGAGCCAAGCTGTCAAGATGCCGAGATGAGATACCGATCTAAGCTACCAATGTAACAACCCGGGTTTTCATAGCACATATAAGTGACTTTTTATTAATCGGATTGTTCAGTTACACATGCCCCAGGATTTCTCACTTTAACCCCCAAGCTTTTCCCATTTTACTAAATCCAACATTAATTTTTATTTTAATTTATTTCATTAATTAAAAAATATCCGGGCATCACAACCAAGCTCCAAGATGCCGAGCTTGACGAGTTGTCGAGGTGCCAAGTTGAGCTTTATAGATGCTATGTTTGCCGAGGTACCGAGGTACCTTGAGGAGCATAGGGCCGAGGATGAGATGTTGGAAGATTAAGAGCTCATAAAGGCATGGGTACAAGAGAAGTATTAAAATATTATTATTTTTGTACTAATCGAGTATGAGCGGTTGGAAGACCAAGAGTTTTTAAAGGCATGAGTACAAGAGAAGTATTAAAGTATTATTATTTTTGTATTAATCGGGGAGAGTTTTTAAAAGATTAAGAGCTCATAAAGGCATAGGTAGAAGAGAAGTATTAAAGTATTATTATTTTTGTAGTGAGTCATTAATGAGGGGAAATGTAAAATTGGCATATTTCAAAAAAAATATAACAGTCCACTAAGAGAAGAGACCGGTGGGGAAGAATCTCAAAAAGTAGGGACTGACAAGGAAACTGAAAAGTTAGAGGGGTTGTCTAGGAAATTAGAAATATGTTGGGAACTGTACGGTAATTTCCCCTTTTTTATACAAAAAAGCTTAACTAGCTAGCTATTACATATTCCTTCAGCTTAAAGGTTTTACAACCATCCCAGTAATCTTTGGGCATGTGTGAATGAATCTCATAGTAGTTCCAACCTCCTTTGCTATTTTTGCCAATGCATCAGTGCAATTGTTTGCTTCTTTGTATATGAACCATTTCCCAATTTTGAATCTGACCCAACATTGCTCTACATTCTTCACTCTCTTTCTTTGATCTCCAATTGATGTCCTTCTTTTCATATTGGAAGCGTTTTGCCAATCCCTGGTTGTATGTGTAAAAGCCACCCCTTTTGTAGTACTGTATCGGTTTTAAATTTCCTAGTTTAAATAAAGACTCATGTTGAGTTAATATTAATATGAGGGTTTATGTGCGAAATCGGGATTAATTAAACCATAATGAGAAGGATGGTTTAATAGTTTACATATATGGAAGTTAAATTGAAAAAAGGGAAGTCCATAAACCAAGAAACAGACCTCTCATTAATATGGTGACAAAATAGGGACTGAATTGTTAAAGTGTTATGGTATGTATTGGAGAGTTGGCTTAATTAAATGCTCTAGCAAGGGTTAAAATGAATAAATGCTAAGCAATTTTAGTTATGATAATGAGATTTGGTTAAGTCCTTGGATTAACCATAATCAGACTTGGTTAACTAACCCACAAACCTAACGAGTCAAAGAGCGATGCTTTCCTCTCTCATGTTTCTATGGAAAAACGGGATCTGGTCGGCTTCTGCTCCTCCATCCCATGAATCCACAGTGACGGTCCCCGCCCGTGAAGCAACAGTGGCCAGTGAGGTCTTTATAAGTGCGATCTAGATACTCCACCATCCTACTCTTCCTCTGCAAGCACCGAGAGCCTCTACCCCTTTCTCAGATCAATTGAATCCCTGGAACCCCTACCGAAGTTCTGAGAAGAAGCCCAAGACCAACTCTTGCATGCGAGTGGGAAATCGAAGAGATCGTCTCAACGGCCTTCACAACCTTCTTCTATGATCTCTGGTGAGAGCATCTTCTCATTCTATGAGTTCTGTAGCAAAAGATGAAGAAGATCCGTTTAGTGTTGATGAGATTATGCTCTAAAGAATGCAACGTTGTATTGTAGAATGGGAATTGTAAATCTTTGGAATTCGAAGGACAACCTTGCTATGGATTAAAGAGAAATATAGAAGTACATAACGAGTTGTCAACAAGAATTCGTGTTAGAATGCTTGTATTTCCTAAGATTGGAGGGATGAATTATTACAAAAATTGCTCATTGTTAATCATGCCTATGAAGTGTTTGAAAGAATGTCTCATAGAGCTCGTGGAGTAGTTAAGTGAACCAAACCCACAGAACTAACCATAAGAGAAGACAATTAGTAATTCCAATTCACAAGCATGTTGATAGTTATGATTAATTGATGAGTGATTACAATCATGGATGTGGATAGAGGCATGTAAGCCTTTTGTCATGCTGCTACCCAGGCAGCAGCAACAAAGCTGCTGCCCAGCCAACAACAACTCTGATCTGAAATGATAAGGCCTAATCTACAATTTAGTAAGATTTCGGGGGTAATTTTGGTCCCTTACATGCATTCGATCGGGGTGTATAAACTATCGTTAGAAAGGGTATGGAAAGGGCTTTCCAACGAATCTTGGATCAAAAAAATCTGACTAGCGGACTGATATGAACAGTTCTTTCCAACTACGCATAATGGACAGAAATTTTGATTTGTAATTTCAATTAATACAAGTAGTGTATTTCTATGTTATGAATATACGAGTAGTGATGATTATGTACTATGTTATCTAGATCCTAGCGTGGAGCATTAAGGCATGTCGAGGACTAGTGCAGGATTTAGTACAGGTGGGTAATCATACGGAAAAACGCACGGTATGTGTTTTTTATAAACTCTGCATGAAAATTCTTTCATAGTAAAGGTATGATTATTTTCATGTGTGCATATATGGAAATTTATTTTATTGTTCGGGTTTTATGTGCACATCCGTGTTTGAGACTCGACTCGATACGGGAAGTGGATCCGTAATTGTATAGACTCGTTCCACCTGGGATCGGGATTCGAGGATTGACTCGATCCGCAGTAAGAGTTAAGAGTCGTGTATACTCAGCCTACTGTGGGTTCGAGGGTCAGGACGTGTGACGACACGGGCCAGTGAGCTCCACCCGACTAGGTGATTAACCGGGGGCCACACTGGGGGCTTGAGCAAGCTTCACGGGGGCCGGTAAGGGCTGTGAACCGAGTGGCAACTCAGGGATCGGCAGTATTTTATGATTTGGGCCGCGGGCTCAGTGCTTATAGATATTTTGGGCCTCGGGCCCCGTAGATATATATCTATATTGTTGATGTTGGGCCGTGGGCCTCATGTTCATATTTACGAGCTGTTTAATGCATTTACATTTCTTTTATGTATGTGATTTGTATGTGGTGCCCACTGAGCCATAGTTTGTTGGCTCAGATACCCGGTTGTTACTCCTTGCAGATCAGGAGGAGTAGAGGAGTGCCAGGCGCGGACTAGGAGGGATTCGCGTGTGGGCTTGGGACATTGTTGATACCCCAACGAGGTTGGTAGCGCCGTAGGGGGGTTGTTGTGTCCTTTATTTGTGTGTGAGTTGTATGAACCCTATAGGGTTATTATATATTTGAGACACCTGTTGTCGTGGATTGTTGTAGGGTCATGTAGAACCCTTTTTATGCTTTTGCTTATTATGAGTCTGATTTTTAGTATTACCATGTTATACTCTGATAATTGTAATCAGGTTGATATAACTTTTAGGCCTTGCTTTTGGGCTGGGGCTTTCCCTTGGTCTGGGTGCGGCCGATCTGTTACATGCTCGAGGGACCCAAGATCTGGTTCAGAGCGTGACAGTCTGTGTACAAAAAGCTTTGTTGCTTATGCTTACTAGCTTCTTGCCCTTGCAATATAGAAGTTCCCTCTATTAGTCATAATTATATACCCTATACATGTCATACTTACCTTTGAATTCTATGAGGAATCAGTGAATAATAAAAGTGTTTATAGTTTCCTCTATTCCACTTCATCTCCAATCTCAAATCAATTTCCTTAATTGGAAGCCATTTTTGTTGGTATTCATTGGCCAAGATGATGGCTTTGTTTGCAACTATATAGGGCCTGCTGATCATTGATCTGAAGATTTTGTTGCATCTGGCTTTCCGAATTTGTTACAAAGTGTTTGCAATGATTAATTTCTCCTATGAAAAAATTTTCTGCCTTCCTACTTTGTTATCAGTCATTCAGTGTCCCTCTATTATGTTCCCTACTTGTGTGTCCTAGCTTCTCAGGTATCATTTTCTTTTAACTTCCTCCCAAACCTTCTACATCTCTAGAGTTAAACAGCTTGACGTTTAGCTCCACATAGTGCTTTGGGTTACACCTTAAAGCTAATAGATCTTTCATGTTTTAGCTCTATAAATGGGTAAACAACCTTTAAAAGGTCGCTTAGCTTCAGAGAGTGTATTGCGTTGCTCTATGAAGCTAAACAACCTTTGAAAAGCCATTTAACTCCCGAGATGGGGTCCAAGCACAATTCAAAGGGTGGTTAGCTTTAAAGAGTGTGTTGCCTTACTCTCTAGAGCTAAATGGTCAGTTTATTGGAGCTAAATGACCTTTCAAAAGCCGTTTAGCTCATGATAGTGTGTTGTGTTGCTCTTTGGAGCTAAAGATATTTGAAATACCGTTTAACTCTAGAGAGTGTCTTGTCTTGGTCTCTAAAACTAAACAACTTTTAAAATACTGTTTAGCTCCAAAGATGGGATTGTTGGATCTAAACGGTTTTTGTGATGATGTTGAAAGATCCTTTTTTTTCATTTAAGACTTTTTAGAAGAAATTATTTTTTCCATTTAAACCCCATAAAATTAGTTTTTTTTAATTTAAGACTTAAATTTTTAATTATATTTCAAAGCCTACTCAGCATTCGGTCAGCACCTAGATGTTGACTAGGTACCCAGGGCCATTTTGACGAATAAAACGGCCTTGGTGCTTAACCAATATATATATATATATATATATATATATATATATATATATATATATATATATATATTCCTCTCTACTATCGGTAGTAGGATCATGTCTTGTGATCCGCCTTCCATTTTGGCACCTGGAGCATATTTGAAGGATTTCCAACCGTACGGATGGGAAGATCATCGAAAAATAAGCTAGTCTGTCAATTTTCATATAATTTGGTGACCGTTTGGTCCTCCCACTTAACGGTTTTTATTTTAGGAAAATTTTAACAGTTCAGAATTTCAACCATTAAGGGCCTGTTTGGGTATGCCAAAATTATGTAGTAATCCGTACAATACGATATAATTCAATATTTTGAGGGGATTATGGAATAATGGGTGTTTGGGTTGGTTCTTTGAGGCTACAAAAATATTACATAATCTGTGAGTTAAATAGGAAAAAAAATATTCCACTCGGAGTGGAATATTTCGCCATTGTGAAAATCGCGTCTCTCCCTCGTCCCCTTCCCGATCTCTCTCCCGAGCAGCATCACCGTCGGCGCCGAGAAGCCTCACCGGAGATAGGTCTCTCTCTCTCTCTCTCTCTCTCTCTCTCTCTCTCTCTCTCCCTCTTTTCCTTCTCTTGTATTTCTCTCTCGTCCCCTTCCGATCTCTCTCCCGAGCAACCTCACCACGGGAGAGCGAGATGGCGCTGTCGGCACTGCTGACCTTGCTACCGGATCAATCCACTCACCTCCTCTCTCAAGTCGACCTTCCCCTCAAGGTCTATGGTCATTGATTCGTTTTCTCTCATTTATCATTCCCAGATCTGGTTTCAAATATGGTTTTTTTTTTGGCAAAAATGCATTTTTGGTCCTTATACTATGGTATATTGTTCATTTTGGTCTCTGTACTATGAAAATGTTCAATAAGACCCATGTACTTTCAGACTTTTGGCAATTACGGTCCCTGGCGTACCGGCATCTGCAATTTGAATACATGAATATTTTAATATGACGTGGCATCCAGCTGGCATACAGGCTGAATACATGAATTTTTAATATGATGTGGCATCCTACGTGGCATGCTGACGTGGCAAAATATTTAAAATCCTGAAATATTAATCACTTAATAATGACGTGGCATGCCACATCAGCATGCCACGTGGCAAAAAAAATCTAAAAAAAATTTAAAAAAATAAAAATTCTAAAAAAATCTCAAAAATAATAAAAAAATTCTAAAAAATTAAAAAAATATATTTTTTTAAATTCTAAAAAATCCGAAAAAATAAACATGATTTTTTAAAATATTCTAAAAAATCCGGTTAGAATTCTAAAAAATTCTAAAATTTCAAAGAAAAAAAATTAAAAAAATATATAAAAAATATAAAAATATATTTAAAAATTCTTAAAAAATTCCAAAAAAAATTAAAAATCCAAGAAAATAAAAAGGATTTTTAAAAAATTCTAAAAAATTCTAAAAACATTCTAAAAAATATCTAAAAAAATTTAAAAAAAAACCAATTTTTAGTCTATGGCATGCAGATGTGGCATGCCACATGTAAAAAAAAAATAAATATCTAAAAAATCCGGTTAGAATTATAAAAAATTCTAAAATAATTTTAAAAAATAAACAGGATTTTATAATGTAATCACAACAATCAATCTAGAAAAATAGAAAAAACAATGTGCTTGTATGTTGTGATTCTTGTGATTAAAGTGATGTAATGAAGAAGTTGGAATGGTTTTGAAGATGTTCCTTTTACATTTTTTTCATACATTTTTTAATTATTTTTTCAGTTGATTGTTGTGATTACAAAGCCCATTTTCATTTTATAAATTACAAATCATATTTTTTTTACTATTTTCCTAGGTTGATTGTTGTGATTACATTATAAAATCTTATTTATTTTTTAGAATTCTTTTAGATTTTTTCTTGGGATTTTTAAAATTTCTCACTAGATTTTTTAGAATTTTTTTAATTTTTTTTTACATGTGACATGCGACATGTGCATGCCATTGACTAAAAATGGATTTCTTTTAGATTTTTTTTGAATTTTTTAGAATTTTTTAGAATTTTTTAGAATTTTTAAAAAATCATTTTTATTTTTTATATTTTCTTTTTTAGATTTTTAATTTTTTTTAAATTTTTTAGAATTTTTTAAATAATTTTTTAGATTTTTTTTTTCATTTTTTAGAAATTTTAGAATTTTTTAGAATCCTAACTGGAGTTTTTAGAATTTGTTTTGAAAATATTGTTTATTTTTTAGAATTTTCAAAAAAAATTAGAATTTTTTAGAATTATAACCGGATTTTTTGGAATTTTTTAAAAAATTCTGTTTATTTTTTCGAATTTTTTTAGAATTTTTTTAAAAAATTTAATTTTTTAAATTTTTTAGAATTTTTTATTATTTTTGAGATTTTTTGAGAATTTTTTTAATTTTTTTTCTTAAAGTTTTCGAATTTTTAATAATTTTCTAGGATTTTTAAGATTTTTTTTATAATTTTTAATTTTTTTAAGAAAAAATTTAGAATTTTTTAGAAATTTTTTTGCCACGTGGCATGCTGATGTGGCATGCCACGTCATTATTAAGTGATTAATATTTCAGGATTTTAAATATTTTGCCACGTCAGCATGCCACGTAGGATGCCACGTCATATTAAAAAATTCATGTATTCAGCCCGTATGCCAGCTGGCTGCCACGTCAGCCCTAGGGACCGTAATTGCCAAAAGTATGAAAGTACAGGGGTCGTATTGAACATTTTCATAGTACATGGACCAAAATGAACAATATACCATAGTACAGGGACCAAAAATGCATTTTTGCCTTTTTTTTCTCTTGGTTTTAATTTGATTGGTTCGGTTTATCCATGTGTTCTTCATCGTTATGTTTATATTGAGAAGGCTACATTAGAACATGCTTACTTTTGCAGGGAATGTTCATTGTTCCATGAACTATCTTACTGCATAAGCCATTCATTCAAACAAAGTCAACTTCTTCAATTATTGAGAATCAAATTGCTTGATTTAGAGGAAATTAGTACATCAAGAAATCGTATATTTTTTATCCAGATCTACTCTTATTTTGTTGTTTGGTCAGCATGCATGGATTTGCTTCTTACTTTGTTATTGTGTTTAACTATCTTTCCAAGTTGTGTTTCAATTGTTTCTATTGTTTTAGTCTAAATAGGTCAAAAGTAAGACGCCCAATGTTTTAATCTCAGTTTTATTTAAATTTACTGATTTACTTAATAGTATTTAGTATTGGCGTGTATCCCATTAATCTAGCTGGTCCTGTCATCATGATGCTTGCAATTGAATGCTAAAGAAAATCTTATGGACAACTTCTATTTATAGAGCCCTTTGATTAATAATATTTCATTGAGATGCTTAACATATTTAGGCATGCTTTGAATTCTTAAAAGTATTAAACTTTTGCAACGTGGAATGGCATTCATCTTGGTTGGATGTTGAAATTCCTTCCTAATTTAAGTCCTTGCTTTGAACTTGAGTAAGGAGTAACCTTTGTAAGGTTTTATTGACATTCTTTGTATGAAATATTTTTAAGGGCTAACATGAAGTTCTGTGTATGATATGCAAACTCATCTGGTTTCTATCTATAAAAAAAACATTGAAATCTAGACATGTATATTCATTTTGTTTCGTAATTAGTTGTGCTACTTTGATTGACTGGATTTTCTTATAACTAATTTCGACCATTGGTGTAATAACTTTACTGGCTAAATGCACCATCAAATTGTCAAAGCATCCAAAGAAAAGGCACCGCAACAAGACAATTGGGTGCACTCTGGTGTGTGTTCTGATACATTTGGATGGGAGTGGATATCTCTCATGTCATCAATCAAAATGAAGTTTCCATCAAATGCTATAAGTATTCCTATAGTGAGCAAATAATCTAACCTGTGATGATATTAGACATATCCCACTGCCACCAGTAAGAACTCCTGAAATGCAACAAAACTGTAGGTACTCTAATTTGGTCTTAACAAATTTTGAAGTATCTCCTAGCTGTCTTATGCCAATAAAACTTATGTAACATATGTATGTAAATGTACATAAATATTTTCATGATATCTACTTTAATTATGGGTTTACGGTTGATCAAGGGGAAAACTTTTTTTTATTTTTTATCTTCATTGCTTGAAGAAAATTTCCGTTATTCACAATAGTGTAACCTTGGTAATCATGGATGCTGTGTTATTCACATGTTGCCTAATTCATATGGTGTAGCTGTAGGTGTTCTCTTCATGTAGCATGCCATGCATTAGTTGCTTAGTTTACTGTAATGCAGAGCTTATCTTCAGAGAACAAACACAGTTCACACGGAATGCTTGAAGAAAAGTTCCATCATGCATATTTATTAAAAGGTTTGAACAAATACAATAATAGTTGTTACATTTGCTTGCCCCCGAAAAATACTACTCAGAGTTGCTTTTGCATTCTCATATGATATAAGTAATAGCCAGTGCTTGTTTTTTCTTTGCCGATGCAGATTAGGGAGATTCATTTGTGGTATTACGAAATTTAGTATATGATCTTATTGGACATAGAATGCGATGGTATGGAAGTTGTTCGTGTAATTACATTGGATTCTATGTCCAATAAGATACATTGGATTTCTTTTCTAATGATAGTTCATTGTTGTGTATTGTAAGCCAATGGAAAGTGAAGGTAAAATTGAAATTAGAGCAAGATGGATGGAAATTCACAAGGCTCATTTAGTGAAATTATTGGCTGAGTATAATACTCCTGCGTACCGTTCACAAAATGGATGGACTAAAGAAGCATGGAATAAGATATTGCACAACATGAAGCGCAAGTTTTCCAATCCAAGCTATACCATCATTCAGATTAAAGCACTAGAACAAGAGTTGAAAAAAGCTTACAAGATTTTAAAAACCTTGTCTGAATTAAGTGGCTTTGGATGGGACTATGAAGGACATGTTGTTTCGACCCCTGATGATGTTTGGGCACAACTAATGGAGGTATGTATATAATTTTATTTTCTAATGAATGATGTTTTCAATATAGACTTTTATCTAATTTGGAGCAAATTATACAGAGGAATAGAGATACGAGGAAATGGTATAAAAAACCATTTCCATATTTTGTAACATTGGAGGATGTTTATAAGGGTAAGGATATATTTTCTAATATTTCGCTTTTATCTTATTTTTACTTTTACTAACGGGCTACTTTTTTTTAACAATGTATAGGGAGATATGCTGAAGGTAAACGCTCTCGTGGTATAGAAGATTATGAAGTTATTTCTGAATCACCAGTGCGTAGCGTACTCCAACCCCAACCCCAGTTACTCCAAACTATCCAATCCAAGCATCACCAATACCTGAGACAGAGGAGGATGATAATGTGCAAGTGGAACCTCCTTGCACACAACCACATGTCCCTCAAACTCAAGGTTCAAGTAGTGAATTGCACCGGGGAATAGGAGATCATGATGGACAGAGAAGAAAAAGGGAACGAAAGGGAAAAAAGCCTCAGAATTCATTATTCAACATGGAAAAATACATTGCTTTTCGAGAGCGCGAGAATAAAGATTTTCTCGATGTAATCAAGACTACTCAAGTTGTAGAGAAGCATACAATAGGAGATTTCATGAAGGTGTTTAACACAATGAAACACATGTTTACCGGTGAAGAAATGTTCAAAGCTACCCAAATCTTCGTTAAAGATAAGAGTTATCGTGAACTCTTCTTGTGTTTCGATGAGGAGGATAGAGTGTCATGGCTCAAAATGATGTTCCAGAAAATGGATTAATGGGAAATTGTTGTGTCATTGTTATGTGCTTTGCTTATGGTTATGGATTTGGTTTTGGTTATGTATTTACATTATGGTTATGTATTTTAACATGAGTGACATTGGATATTTTGTTCATGGTTATATATTCTCAACAGGAATGAACAAATGTTTGGAGATTTCTAAATAGTGATCATATTTTTGAAGAAACACCTAATACATCAAATATTGAAGCAACCAACAACAACAACAACAACAACAACAACAACTAAGCCTTAATCCCATACTAGATGGGGTCGGCTATATGGATTCTTTGTTTTCATGTCGCTCTCAAATATGAAATAAAAATAAAATAAAATGAAATGAAATAAACTGAAATAAAATGAAATAAAATAAAAAATAAAAATACATAAATAAATAATAATAACAACAGATAATTCTATAAGAGATTGGGATGTTTGAAGCAGAACAGTATCCCTACAAACAAAGCTAAGCTAATGGAGGAAAACCTTTTAACCGACTTATCGGTAATCCTATACTAGGACTTATCGGCTATATGAATTCTTTGTCTCCATGTCGCTCTGTCAAAAGCAAGATTTGGCTCAATATCTAACATACGTAGGTCCTTAGACATCACCTCTCTCCACGTAATCCTAAGCCTACCTCTACCCCTCTTCTTATCTTCTACAACTAAACTATCACATTTTCGAACTGGAGCACCTGGGGGTCACTGGCGTACATGTTCAAACCATCTTAAACGCCCTTCTCGTATTTTATCTTCAATTGGTGCAATATGCACCTTCTGTGATGTGTTCATTTCTAATCTTGTCCAATCTTGTATGACCACTCATCCATCTTAACATCCTCATTTCGGCCACATTCATCTTATGCATATGTTGAACTTTAGTTGCCCAACACTCGCTCCCGTATAGCATGGCCGGTCTAACTGTCGTCCTATAAAATTTTCCCTTTATTTTGTTAGGCATCTTTTTATCACATAACACCCCCGTGGCACTTCTCCATTTCAACCATCCAGCTTTGATTCTATGGGTTACATCTTCATCTATCATCCCATCATCCTGGAAAATGGAACCTAAATACCTAAAATGGTTAACCTTAGGCACTACCACCCCCCTAGTTTCACTTCTCCTTCATCTCTCCTACTTAGACTAAAATTACAATGCATATATTCTGTCTTACTTCTACTTAACCTAAAGCCTTTACTTTCTAAACTGTTTCTCCATAATTCTAGCTTTTGATTTACTCCATCTCTAGTCTCATCCACTAGGACAACATCATCTGCAAACAACATACACCATGGGATGTCATCTTGGATATAACTAGTTAATTCATCCATTACTAGGGTAAACAAGTATGGGATCAAGGCCGATCCTGATGTAGACCCACTGTTATAGGAAACTCCTCCGTATCTCCTCCTACTGTTCTCACACTTGTAACCGCTCCCTCATACATATCCTTAATAATATTTATATATTTTACATGAATGTTTTTCCTCTCTAATACCGACCAAAGGACTTGTCTTGGTACCCTATCATATGCTTTCTCTAGGTCAATAAAAACCATATGGAGATCCTTCTTCTTTTCTCTGTAGATCTCCATCAAGTTTCTTAATATTTAAGCAACCAAACTCAAAAATAAATTCCTAATACATTAGATAGTGAAGAAACTCCTAATACATCAGATATTAAAGAAACTCCTAATACATCAGATATTGAAGCAACCAACATTAATAACCTAATACATCATTTAAGTACTAGCTCGGCGATAGCTACAATAGTCCTCTCACATTTGCAATGCTATTTCGTCTCTCTTACAAGCACCTGCATTTCGCTCAGAGTTCATTGTGTCGACATCTTCTCCGTATGTATCATCTCCATCAGGTAAAATAGTTTCCTCGGCTTCATTATTACATTCCTCAACAATATCTGCACCGTTGTGTATACGGATGAAATTATGCAACACACAAGCAACAACTACTATATCAGTTTGAGAGTCAATCGGGTGAAATGTTGCAACTTTAAGTATCTGAAATCTCATCTTCAAAATGCCGATGATGCGTTCAATATGATTCCTTAATGAAGCATGATGCAGATTAAACAGTTCTCTATAATTGCTTGGTCTACATTGAGCTCGTCCTTGCTCCTGCAAATGATAATGGACACCTCTGTATAGTGCAATAAAATTTGGGGTACTTGCATATCCAACATCCACGAGATAATATTTACCCCTTGGGACTTCAAAACCTTGTTCCAGCTAACGTTGGAGTATCCTAGCATCAGAAGCAGAACCTTCCCATCCAGCTCGTATATATACAAAACGTAGATCAAAATCACACACGACCATAACATTCTGTGATAGTGTTTGTTTCCTGTTTCTGTAAGGGTCTTGCAATGCCAGAGAAATAGTGATAGGAATGTGTGTCCTATCAATGGCGCCAACACAATCCTAAAAATGAAGAAACATATTAATAAAATTAATAAAGAAAAATTAAGTGAATTTTTACTATCAATTTCGTAATATAAAAGCTTTACATACATTGAAATATGGGAAAAATTTTCTGCTATTCTGAATAATCGGTGATGTAATTGTTGACGGAGGTTGTATGTATTCACGAGCAAGTCGATTGACAGCCTTAAGTGCTTTACCAAAATAATGACTAATCGTTTCTGCCGAATGTTGAAATCGCTCTTGTACATCACGGTTACTAGTATTATGTGCAAGAGTGTACATAAACATCGCTACTTGTTCCTCGACTGTTGTCCTTTTCGAGTTGTGGAGGAGAGATCTCTCTCTTAAACGATCGGCAAGTGCTCGAAATATGTGAGGCTCCATACGAAATTCTCTCTTACAACGCCGTGACCTTCAAGGATTTCTTGTACATATATATGAAGCACCTATAAGTATGGATGTATGATGTTGTCTAGTTTCTGAAGTTGCAGGACATCGACTCGGCAAATTGCTGAGTATGAATACATCATCGTCTTCATTCTTCTTCCTCCAACGATTTATAAAAGAATCCATGTTGAAACAAGTGGCTAGAAGAGTAAAAATTTTGGGCTAAAGAAAATGAGCTTGTATAGTGCCAAGGAGTCATGTTGTGTATAAATAGAGTAAGCTCATAACGGTTAGAATTATAACGACTACTTTTTAACGGCTATTTTTTGAATATTTAACGGTTATTTTTTGAATTATAATCCAACGGCTATTTTTTATTATGTTACCAAACATTCATTCTGTAGGAATAAAATATGTAATAATTTATGCAATAATTTTTTATTTTGGTAGTCAAACACTCATTCTGTAGGAAAAAAAAATATGTCAGAATTTCTATAGTAATCCTATTCACTTCCTATATAATAAAATTATGCCATAATATTTTATTTTGTAACCAAACATGCCCTAAGTGGGAGGACCAAACGGTCACCAAATTGTATGAAAATTAATGGTAAAACATTTTTTGATGATCTTCCCATCCAGATGCGGTTGGAAATCCTTCAAACATATTTCGGGTCTTAAAAAATGGGGTAATTTGGATCAACGATGATCAACTGATAGTAGAAGGCCTATATATATATATATATATATATATATATATATATATATATATATATATATATATATATACAATAGGGCCAATATAATAGGGCCTTATCATATAATATCCCTATGATAATATATATATATATATATATATATATATATATATAGTGGTGATACAAGCCGTACCACCTATATATATATATGATGTAGTATATATATTTATATGTATATATAATATAATATTTCATATTATTGGATATGTATTTATGTATATATTTTTTATAATTATTATATATATAGATAATTATTATATATAGGTGTAGATATATATGTATTTTGAAGATAAGATAATTTAATAATTATATAATTATAAAATATATATACATAAATACATATGGATATATATAGTTAATATAAAATATTATATATATATATATATATATATATATATATTATCATATATATATATATATATAGGTGATACAATCACTCTCTCTCTCACTCTATATATATATATATATATATATATATATATATATATATATATAATCATTGATAAATTAATTTTCTAAAATTTGGAAATCATAAAAATATAAATAAACTTTAGGGTTTTTACTTGCATACCCCTGTAAAACTTAAAATCTACTTAAATACTCCCCAAAAATGCTATTTACTCTCTCTCAAATTTTTAAAATTGTGAAAAATATAAATAAATTCTCTCCACCCCCTCTCTCCCCGGTAGAATAAAAAGCAGCACAGTGCTTGTCCTCAGTGTAGCCGACGGCGGCGGGAAAAGGGCGGAGAAGAATGGGCAGCCGAGCATCAGAGAGAAAGAACCCTAACCCTAATCCTAACTGGGCGCAGCTTCAGCAGAAGCTCAAATCCCATCGCCCCAGACTCGCTTCCGCCGAGGCTTCAGCGACCACATCGGCGTTGGGGAAGCGCAAGGAGAGGCCGGAATCGGAGCCTGAAGTATCGCCGGCATCCGTTCTATCGCCGACGTCCGATGATTGCAGGTGACCTCCCCTTTTGCTCGTTGCCCTTACTTTTTTATCTTTTAGGCATTGTTGCTTATTGTGTGAATTTGCAGCTTGACGGAGGCGTTAGCTATGGACTGCGAGATGGTCGGAGTGAGCTCCGACGGGACCAAGAGCGCGCTTGGGAGGGTCACTCTGGTGCTTTATCATTCTCCCTATAAATTTCATTAAATTTCTTTGCTTTTTTCTTGCTCTTTAAGTGCGGTTAGATATAATGGTGGCATGTGTATTGAGATTGGCAAGACTGACACCGTAGCAATTAGATATGAACCCAAATTTGTGAATTAGTTGAATGAGAAGAAAAGATGATGCATTGCCTTAGAGGAATAAAGATCCTTTGTAATATATGATAAGAGCCTAAAAGAGTGGATTTTATCTTAGTAACATTGATGCAACAATGGATATTCTTGATCCAATGAATGGGGAAGACTTTTGTGTCACTGGTCCGAAATAGCCTTTTTGATCAAAATACTTGGATGTAAATAAAGAGTATTTGCATTCTTAAGTAGCACATTGATGGTTATCTTGAGATGGCTTTGCATAAATCTATTAAAGCAAAGTTTGATGCATGACTACAAGAAGGGCAATGATTGCGTGATTAAGTGGGATGAAAATGGTTTTAGGCAATCCGATGATTCATCAAAGAGAATGGCTTGTGTTTGAATAGTTGGCAATAAGATGCTCAAGAGCAAGATGAAGATGATCATGGCATGCGTAGTGAAAAGCCATGAAAATTAAAGTTCCTTGTTTTTTTAAGAGGAAGTGCCAAAATTGTTTATTTGAGTGGTTAAGTGTGCAGAAAATCCTTTGAGACATTTTGGTTTACCATCAAGGTCACGGCAAGACGAGCTGTTTATCATTATGATAGGTGTCAAGTGGAAGTGCAGTGGTGTATGCAGCTGAGGCATCCTAACAGACCGAGAGATTTGAACCTTGTTCCTACACGACCTGATCAATTCGATCAGGCACTCGCCATCTATTTTCATTGTTCAACTGTTTGACAACATGAAAAGGGGTGCCTCCTTACAAAGGTGGTCACAGTGACCAGGCCCGAGCGACTGTTTACCAAAAACACAGGTCTCCGCAAAGTCGTAAGACCATGTATGGGGGTTGACGCCTGCCCAGTGCCAGAAGGTCAAGGAAGTTTTTGATCTGATGATAGGGTAGCCGGCGACTGAAGCCCCGGTAAACGGCGGTCATAACTATAACGGTCCTAAGGTAGCGAAATTCCTTGTCGGGTAAGTTCCGACCTGCACGAAAGGCATAACGATGCAGGCCTTTGTCTGCGAGAGAGGCTCGATGAAATAGACATATGCGTGAAGATCACGGACTACACGCACCTAGGGGGGCAGCAGGCGAACTTGAGCAATTTGAGCCCGGTTCGAGTTGACTCGAAATTCTAATGTTGCTTCGAGTTGATTGAATTGAATAAACTCAAAATTTTATATTGAGTTATTTCGAAATTATATATATAAGTTGAGTTATTTCGAGTTCGATTTAAAAAACTTCGAAATTTTAAAAAAATATAATAAAATTTAATATTATTAAATACCATCTAAATTTTCAAATGATGGTAATAACCTTTGGAAAAAGGCTATAGAATGGTTTTGGTAACCACTCACCGTGACCTTAAAAGAAGGCAAACATCGATGATTATATAGAACTTTGACCGCGTTCCTTTTCTGCCCGATGTAGGACTAAACAAACTTCTTCTTTTCTTTTTACATTTGTGTTTTGATCACGCACACACACCTCTGGCCACACACACACGACTGACACAAACACATGTATGTAATATATAATATATATCTATATTATATTCGGATTTGATTTGATTGTAATTTAAATTCAACAAAATAAATATTTACATAATACATACTGTTAAATTTAAGTTACATCAAATCAGAATATAATATATATATTAAATTTAATATATATATATATATATATATATTGGTTAAATTTAAATATTTAAATATATTATATATATATATATAATATATATATATATATATATATATATATATATATATATATATATATATATATATTCGAACTTCGAACCGAACTCGAACGAGCTAACTCTAGCTTGAGTTCGACTCACTTATTTTTCGAGCTCAATTTTAAGTTCAAGTTCAGTTTGTTATTAAAATAATCGACCTGAACTAGAGCTAATATCGAACCGAACTCGAGTTGTTCGCGAACAGTTTGATCGTTTGCCAGCCCTACCTGCACCTAGACAAAAAGACCCTATGAAGCCTTACTGTTCCTTAGGATTGGCTTTGGGCCTTTCTTGCGCAGCTTAGGTGGAGGACGAAGAAGGCCTCCTTCCGGGGGGGGGGGCGGGGGGCCGAGCCATCAGTGAAATACCACTCTGGAAAAGCTAGAATTCTAACCTTGTGTCAGGACCTACGGGCCAAGGGACAGTCAAGGGTTTATATTTGTGTCGAAGGACCGAGAAAGACAATCAGAGGATCTACGTAGTAAAGAAAGGTCTTGAAAGGAAGTTCAAAGGTATCTATGAAAGGTTGCTCAGAAAGGGAACTATAATGAATAGAACAAAGGCCTTAAAGTTCAAATGAGCTAGATTAGACATGTCGAATAAGTTGGAAGTAGAGTGTGGTCTTATGATAAATTTTCATCTTTATATTGACACAGAAGAATTCTTTTCTTTTCTTTCATATTTGGATTTGCTTGTAATAAGTTTTTATTTTCTCACCATGGTGCCCATAGTCGGGCTTTAAAATCCATTGAAGGGCCTTACCCTGAGTTGCTCAAGGTTAAGAACAATTGAGTAGATCCAATGCCATTTAGGTTAGGTAAATTAAGAATCGGTGTGTCTGGGTTTGACCACTTAGGCATTAGCCACCTGATAAATTTCTTTCTGCCTGAGCATCTAGAAGGGTAGCCATGCTTTTAGTAGTAACCAATTGATCTATAACTAAAAGTATATCTATGTATAAATCCACCTATCCCAAGAAGCATATATACCATATACATGCACGGAGAAAAGCATAGGTGCCCTCCCACAGTGAGCTGCCAATTCAGACTTCTCAAGGAGACCTTTAGCTATGGTGAAGCATATGATAATTTCAAGAAATTCATTTGTAAAACCTAAAGCCACCGTTGTGAGCTTGACTTGATTTGCTTCAAGGTTCCTGATTCTTGAAAAATGAGTAGATAATAGTGTTATCACATCTCTGCATGCTATATGCCTTGGGTATTAAGTATGAACCAATCTTCACGCCATTTTACCAATTACTTCTTTGGTAAAGAAGTTTACAAATCATGGTGCTGCTTTTGAGCATTCATTTTGAATTACTGGGTTCTTTAGTTGAATTTATTTATTTAAATCACTGTTGATCTGTAATTTCATTGTTTTCTTACATTATTCCTCTATGATTGTATTAATTTTCATGCAGGTTAATTCATGGGGTAATGTTGTATATGATGAGTATGTCCGCCCAATGGAGCGAGTTATTGATTTTCGTACAAAAATCAGCGGTATCCACCCTAGGAATTTGAGGAGAGGTTCATATTCAGAACTTCTAGATATTCTTCTCCTTTGGTTAGCTAACTTCTACTGAATTCCCACAATCATGGATTTTTTTTTTTTTTTTTTTTTTTGCTTGCTCGATCACAGCAAAAAAGTTCTGGGTTGTACAGAAGGAAGTAGCCGACATGATCAAGGGAAGGGTCCTCATAGGCCATGCTTTGCACAATGATCTCAAGGTTTTGTTCTCCTAGGCATCATTTTCACTTTTACTCTTGGTAATGTATGTTATATAGTATTTATTCTTTTATGATCGTCACTGACAGGTATTACTATTGAGTCATCCAAAGAGGGAAATGAGGGATACGTCAGCATATCAGCCCTTACAGAGGTGCCTCTCTCATTAACCATTATCTCGATATGATGTATAAAATTTTCTCTAGGTTCCAATCTGTTTTGTTAATTTGTTTAACTATTAACTCAGGGAAGGCCGGAGAAGAGCACTTAAGGATCTTGCGGATCAGGTTCTAGGTATCAAAATACAAAAGAGAGAGCACTGCCCGGTAAGTGGAATTAAGTTAACTGCTGTTCTCTAACTATAATGCTATGGCGAATGCGGTATATATAATATACTAGTGCATAGTGTTCCTTCATATCTTCTTTCATAGATGACGGCATATTATTTAGTTTTACATTGATTACAGTTTCAGATCTCTCTCTTTCTATCATCAAGACTGATAGAGAGAGTTCACCTATGCAGCTATGCTTCATTAAACTGGTTGTTGTTATTGTTCATAATAAAATTAATAATATTAATACCTTGCCAATATGCCTGTGTGGATATTCAGATTGAGGATGCCAGAGCTGCAATGCTTATTTATAAGAAATACAAGAAAGAATGGGAGAAGAGCATTAAGGAGCACTTTAAGTTGAAGAAGAAGATCAAGAACAAGAGTAAGAAGAAACTCGCAAAGAGAAACAACCTTCCTGTGAAAGATGATGGTGAAACAACCAAAGTTTTGTAACTCAGCATGGTTTTCAAAGATTCAAGAAGCTACATGTCTTTAAATCCTGTTGAAAGTTGATGACCACTGCTCCCACATGCACACATGCCAGCAGGTGGCCAAGGCTTTTTGATAAATGTGGATGCCACTAGAATGACAGGGAATCCATGTGGATAGTACTAAGTAAATCCTCAACCACTAATTATGAGAAGGAATGAGTTGTCAACTTTCCTTGTAAAAGGTTGGTAGCAAGTAGCCAAGTTTTGACTGCTGATGTTTTTGTTAACCTGCCCACATGTGACAACTGTGGTAGATCTATGATGTTTCAATCATGTCATTTTCTTACTTTCTCCTAAGATTGAGTAGGTTAAAATGAAAGGATCATTAACTATCTTAGATATGTGAGATCAACTCCTTTAAGTGACTAGATTTGTTGTGTATTATGTTAAATCAATTATGAAAACACTGAAGTGATTTATTTTTCTCTTTAATCATCACCTGGTGCATGTTATTTTGTTGCCCTTTAGATATATGAATATGTTATGGTTATTTGTTCAATAGCTGGTTATAAAGGTGGTGCAAAATAAAAATAAAAAACTCCTAATATTCCCTTCCACCATCAAATCCACTCTCTGAATTGACTTCCGTTAGCTGGTCAAGTATAACCAGCTAACGTCAAGGGTCCATGAAGGCCAACTTTAGTGCTGATGATGAGTCCTTTGAGGTGGCTCAGCAATAAACAGAAGTGAGATGATTTGAATGAATTCATGGGTTTGGAACTTGGATAAATTCAAGTTTTGTTGATATAAGTGTGTTTGTTTAGAGGTAACCAAAGAACAATAGAACTGATTAAATTTTCTTTACTTAGTGTCATCATTGTGATATTTTCAACATAATTAAAATCTAAATTTTCACACAATTTCTTCCCTCCACTTCTAGACTAAAAAAGCTACATTCACAAGGATTAGACAAACTTCTTAGCATAATCATAAAATAAATTTGTGGACAACCACCTAAAACCTTACAAATTACAACAATCTTAATTATGACACCTAATCTGCACATCTGACCAACAACTATGAAATCCATACATTGATGCCCAATCGAAGCAATCTATAAATACATGCAACCACTTCTTCAGCTCTCCAAAGCCTTGCAGAGCTTCAAAAGATACAGCAATGACAACAGCAATCAAGAAAGAGGAATTCACAGCTGAAGATCTCCTCCAAGCTCAAGCTCAAGTTTTCCACCTTGTTTATGCTCACAGTGGCACCATGTCCCTCAACTGTGCCATTGAGCTCGGTATCTCTGACATCAGCCATGGGCACGGCGAGCCAATGTTGCTGACCGACTCATGTCGTCTCCGCAAGTATCAGAGAGGAAGGCCACCTTCATCCCCCGGTTGATGTGTATGCTTACACACATGGGTTACATTGCAGAAGTAACACGAGAATAATAGGAAAGAGATGGCTTACTCACTTACACCTTTATCAAAAATCCTTCTCAAGGGCAGCCCTTCAAACTTGTCCTCTTGGGTCTTAGGAATGCTACATCCTTATGCTAAGGGAACTTGGCATCACCTTAGTGACTGGTTCCTGGAAGAGAAGTATGTGACACCGTGTGAGCTGGAGAATGGAAAGTCCATCTGGGACCTCACCAGTGAGATACCCTACTACAACTGGGTGAGTTCCTTCATTGAGATCTTCCCTTGAATTATGTATGATTTCCGCTCATCTGGTTATAATTGTATTGGTTTTACGTATTGTTTGTATCCTTGTATCTGTGATGGTTATATGTATATCTTGAATGCTTGTCAATGAGAAAAAAAAATGAGAATTTGTGTTCGTTGAGAATAAAAGATATTTCTTATTAATTGATGAAGCCCGAAGTGTGAAATCTAAAAATAATTAAATAATACGAGTTGATTAACCAGTAGTCCCTGTGATAGGTCTTTCTCCTATAATAGTCCCTTCCTTATTTTTAACAACATAAATATTTCAGATAATAAAATAGATATCTGAGACAATAAATATATATATATGCCAATTAACAACACATCCCACAAGCAATAAAAAAAAACTTTAGATAATACATAGTCAGACAGACTAACAAGCCAGTTGACTGGTCCAAGAACTATTTAAAGAAGAACATCTCACACGAACTGGGTTTATGTCTCGAGATGTGCTGACGCTCAACTAATTTATAAGAGACCTATATTTTCACCTTGAACATCAATTAACATATGATATGACTGCACTTGAGACTCATGCAATATAAGGAATGTCATAGTAAGCTATAGAAAAAATAGAAGACTTAATCATATAATTAATTAATAAAACTAATGGTTACCCATAGAAAAGAAAAAGGAACAAGAGCATTATCCCAAAATATGAAAATGTGAAATTTAAAATCCTGCAAGGATCAGGACAAAACTTCAAGAAGTAAAAAAAATTTCAATAGCAATCCTTGACCAAGAGACAGGGTCAAGTTCAAATAACAGACTTTCTGATACATAGCATAGTTTGGGATTAGAACCCTTCTAGACAGCCTGAAAAATGCAGTTTGGATAAAATTTTAGCGGGGAACTTGAGGGTTAGAATTTCAGGATCAAATTGAATGACCTGGGATTTCCACTATAATTTTGAGATGTCGAATGCAAAATCTTAAAATTGTCTGTCTTTGCCAGAATTCAGTAAGATCTACAAACAATTAATTGTCACATGCTAGCATATATAGAAAGATATAGCAATCTCTAGAGGCTGTATTTCTCAGGCAAAGTCTTTGCCTAGCACCGGGAAATAACATACTGGTATTTTGCAGATGGAAAACAAAAGGATGTAACATGCCAAGTTGCTCAGCCGGCATTTATGCATGGACTGAATAAAATGGCTTCTGGGTAGTATTTTACAGATGGTTCTACAAATGGGTTGGTCCTGTAAGTTCACTGACAAAATTCTAAGTTGATTGGATAGCAATTAAGACTTGCATTAATTTTCATTTTTCCAAGGAGAGGAAAGCCTTAGCATGAGTAACATTGTAGGCTTAAATCATACAATTCTATATCAAACTTTGAAAGCTCGTTTTACTGCTAAGAATTTAGCTCATTGTCCCATCAGCTAGTTGTTAATATTTAAGTTTTTAACTCTAATTTGCATAGGGGAAACATGTTTTCTTTGTACATAATAAACATGATGCAGATACTCTTCTCAAAGCAACAGTAGTTTCCTGGAGACCTGAACATTCTTTTCTGTAAGCTTTTCACAGAAAGAGCCACTTCAACAATTAATTACCTCGTCATAATATTATAATGAATGCAGAAAAAACAAACAAATTCCAAGATGTAAACAATGCAATTTAATGAGCTAGCAAGAAAATTTAATCCTGACCAAATATCTGAATTGAGATACCTGGAAATACTTTTATGTTTCTTACAGTGGATCATAACAGAAGACTAAAACATTCTAAAATTATTCTTGATGACAACAATATACCACTAGAGGGCAAAGAAATTAAGCACTCATATGAGGCCTAAAATCAATATAACCTGAAGTTAAAAAAATAATAATAATTAAGAAAAACACAGAAGAAGAACGCTGATGTTTTAAATGATGATCAATGATGATAATGAGCACATTAAAGCAGTTCCAAGGTGGAATGGGCTCTCCCTGGGAATCAGAAAACTTAGATTATGTAGATTTAATAAGTGATTCAAGTATTTGAGCAAGTAGATGGTGCATGCACTAGTTCAACTGTGACCAATCATCCACAAATCACCACGAAACAAGAAGAAACAATTGCATAAAATGGTCAATTGGATCATTCAACTTGAACAACCTCCCAACAGACCAACAACTCTCAATGTACAGTTTATAGATCTCACAGTCTGAAAAGGAGCAATATAGAGCTCTTGTCATTGAAAATGGCACCTAGGTTCCAATAAAACCACCATTCCTTGCAATGTCTGAGTTATTCCCATCCCACTTCCAAAACAACAAGAGATATGTATTCTAATGACAAGTATAAACCAAAAAGACAACACTTGGCAGTCAAACATAATACAGGACACTCTCAAGCATCACATAATTGGAAGGAATTCAACAACTGCTGATAAAGGTTGGAGTTTTCATGGATATTGTGTAGGAATGCATAAGAGTTACATACCTTGGAGAAATCACATCCTTTTTCTGAGGAGAAACAAATCAGTCTCCTCATAAGCGTAGTCCGGGTGGAGGTCCTCATGCGGCACCTTCTCAATCACCGGAAAAACCCTCCCACAAACCTCCCAAAACAACCGATGCGCCTCGGGCGACCTCAGCTGGTATCCAAGCACCACAACCCCATCTGGCTTCACAAGCTGCTCCATAGTGGAAACAAGAACCTCCACGGACTCCTCCAAGTAGACGACATCGGCGGCGATGACGAGATCGAACGGGGGCCTTAGGGCTTGGATTTGGGCTTGATTGTTCCAGTAGAGCTGGGCGATCTTTGGGGCGCGGGGGAGGCTAGGGCGGTTGCGCTTGAGGTTGCGGCGGAGGGCAGGCATGACGGGGGCAGTGTCGGTGAGGATGATGTCCAGGCCGAGACGGGTGAGGGCGAGTCCAGAGGGGCCACAGCCGGCGCCGAGCTCGATGGCGCGCTTGCCGGAGAAGGAGATGAGGTGGGCGTAGGGGTTTGGGTCGGGGACGGAGAGCCAGCGGTCGAAGAACTTGGCGAGGACGAGGGAGCAAGGCCAGACGGAGGTGCCAACGTGCATGGAACCATTGTCCTGCTCGAAGACTAGATCGGCGCCGCCGACGGCGAGGGTTATCGCCGGCGAGTCCGTGAACCGCATCGCGGGGAGTGGGATGGGAGAGGCCTATGGGTAGCTCGATGGAACGGGGTTTATCAATCAAGTTGGGCTTACTTAGCCCATGGGCCTATTTGATTTATGCGGCCCAAACTACATGGAAATCATAGTAAAATTAAATTAATGGTATATTTAATTAATTCGTTCATCTCAAGGAAATAAAATTAGATCCCATGGATTTTCTAAAATTAATTTAATTATATTTTTCCATATTTTTTTAATTTTAGCTACATCTGGTTTCTGATAATCCCCCAATACATGCTTTCATTTTTCTTTCTTTCTTTCCAATATGCTATTTTCAGGGTTTTTCTTAGAGTATAAAATTATTATCCTAATTCCCAAAAAAAAAAAATTATTACTGTCAAATATTCTGTTGAATTAATTCTAGTATTTAGGATTTTAGTTGGCTTATTTCAACTCAAACTATTATTCTTTTTATATATTATCTTAAATATCAAGCATTTTTTAGTTTTGGATTGTCATAAAAAGACCAAGAGTATATTATATGATATGTAGTGGACCATACCTCTCCACAGTATTCAAACGTAGATGAAGTCAGAAGTAATAAGTATGCAAACATAATCTTACATCCGCTATTGAAGTAAATGGGCTTATATAGTATGGATCTATCTCCATTAATGTGAGGTTTTTTGGATTGGATCCAAAAACATGAGAACTTAAGTATTTCAAGTGGATAATGTCACACTAATATGAGTGATGTGAATAACTAGGCACATCATTATGATTTTACTCTGTGTTGAACTATCATATTTTATAAACAGGTTCATTATGATCACACTAATATGTTGAACTTAAAAACCAACAAAATCTTTAGAAAATAACAATTACTGATAATAAAATATTTAAAAAAATCAAATTATGAGTTTGTGATTATCTTTAACTCCATCACAATTCTATATTGGAATCCTATAATATTTTATAACAGATATAGTATTAATGTGGAGAGATAAAATGATTAACTATGTATTGATGTATTAACATTGCATCTAATATCCTATATATAATGACAGTTCTAATTTGCAATTACCCCAGAAGACCAAACATGGTCATCCCCACCTCTTAACCAAGACAGGACACACTTGAAAGAAATTAAACCAGACATCATGATCAAAAACATATAGGACCCATCACAAAAGAAAGAAAAGACACAAGAAAGAAAGAAAAAGAAAGCAAAGAACAACAATGAATGACATATCAACCATGCTTATGTCCAAAGATCAAATCAAGTCATTGAAACATTCAGACAAACCCTGTCACTAAAGTTCAACTCTCTCTTGCATTGCATGCATGTTTTCATTAGATGAACAAGAACTCATGCAACTTATATATATATAAAACCCGTAGTTTGAAAAGACAACAACAATCACAACACCATGATAATATAAGCATGCAAAACAAAGCAAATAAAGGACCTACAAAAGAGGATTCTCCTTTGCCTGCCTCCCAAAAACAAAAGCAGTGAGCATCCTAAAGTGAGTGCCTTTCAATTCATGGTCCCATGGGAGAGTATATGCATGGATCTTTCAAACTAAAAGCATTGTTCAAACACCCTTTCTTGCACTCATTGCTCCTTTTCACCACTTCTTTTCCCTTTTTTCAATGGATTAAAAAAGCTTTAGTGTTCTTTAATGCTCTCAAATCCATCCATTGATTGATGGTTGACAAAGAGTTTGGAGGCCACCAACTCCTAAGAAGTCCCTGGTCTGCCCTCCAAGATCATCCCTTGCAATGGCTTGGCGTTTCACCGGATAAACACCGTCGTCTTTGCCGTTCATGAAGCCGACACCATTGATGAGGCTCTCAAAATTAATGTTTGCTCCCATGCTTGGTGCTACCATAGAATCAGGGTTTAGGTTGAGCAATGCTTGATCAGGATTAGTACTGTGACACTTCATGTCAATGCTCACAGGAAAAGATGGAACAGTGCTGTTCTTCACACCGATGCTCGCAGCTTTCTGCAGCAATGCGGTCGCCGACATGTCCGACACCGATACCGGTGTTGAACGGTTGTGAAGCTGAGCAGTGAAGAGTGAAGGCACAGTCATGTTACAGAAGAGTGACGGCTGCATTGAATCGGCTTCTTTCAAAGTGTTCTGATCCTGTGGATTAGTACCGCCGATTAGCTCGCCAGAGTTTGAAGAGGAGAGCTTGTTGTTGCCGTAAATCCAACTGAGTTGGTAGTTGGGTTGTTGGGCATTAGAGCATGAAGTACCGAAGGGATCACCATACAACATGCTGTTGCTAAGTGAAAGACAGGGTCTAGTTTGATCACCGGCGTCGTCAAAGGGGGACGTCACCGGCTTGAACAAAGAAGAGAAGTTGTGAGCCATGTTAGGCCTCATCAGGCCACCATTGTAGTTAAGATTATTAGTGATAGAAGTTAAGCCATTGACGCCTGAGGCAGCGGAGACTCTCGCGGTCTCTTCGGCTAAGGCGTCACAGAATGCCCGGTGAGTGATGAAGCTGTCTCTCCTGTATTCAAATAAGAGAAGAGATTGATGAAGATGACTGTGTTGGCAATAGAACAATGGGAATTAGTTGGACTTTTCCTTTTTATGCTAAAAGCCAAGTGAAATGAGGGGGGTCTGGGTGGTGTTTGTCACATAGGTAGAGAACAAGAAACACTGACCATTAACAACCAATGGTCACCTTTCCACCTTGACATAGTTCACTTCCTATGAATTAGGTGTTTTGAATTTGATAGGAAGAAAGAGACGAATTGAAACATAGAGAACATATGTATCTCTCTCTCTCTTCTACTCATCCTTGTCTTGTCCTTATCCTCTTTTATGTCATTAAAACACCAAATGAAGTTCCCATTGATCATGAGCTCTTTAGGGGAGAGAGAGGAGCAATATTGGCTTCATTTAAATAACATCTTAACATGAGCTCCTAGAGAGAAAGAGGAAGAACAAGAACAAGAAGAACTAATGGCTTGCCTTAACTATGAGAAATTAAAGCACATATCATTCTTGAGAGAATATATATACAAAGAGCTAAAAACTAATTAAGATTAAGCATGATGAACATATATACCTTGAGAAGAGAGTACCGCAATCACAACGATACTCACGAGTGCCACAAGTCTTAGAGTGAGCTTTCCAGTCGGACTGAACGGCATATCTCTTAGCACATTTGTCACACTTCCACTTCTTCTCTCCATGTTTCCGACAAAAGTGTTTCTTGATGCCGGTGAGGTCTCCGAGAGCCCTCGACGGGTGGTGGTGCACACAGGACTTCTCCGGGCAAACGTAAACCCGCTTCTTCGGCTCCTTGGAGCTCCTCTGCCTCAGCTTCCATGGCAAATTATGGCCTCGCCGGTGAAGTTGGAGGTTCTGATCCCTCTGAAAACCTTTCCCACAGATCTCACACAAGAACCGGTTTGTCGTGAGGAGGGTGTTCGGCGACAAGGCGATCACTTCTGCTTCAGGGTCTGCTCAGAATCACATATATACCATGATGAATACATATATATATTAGAAAACTTTACAATTAATACACTGATAGCATATATTTATATATATATGTGTGTCATTTGATTGCCTGGAGTTCCTGGGAGGTTCCTCTTCTTCTTTAGAACTGGAGGGTTGGAGATGGTTTGTTGATCTCCTGACATTTCTTCTTCTTCTACTCTTCTCTTGCTATTCTTCTTCTTCTTATAAAGACAAGTCACCTTCTCTTTTTCTTTCTCTTTTGAAGTCGAGGAAGTATAATTAAGGAGCAAGGAAACCAAGGATGGTGTTTAAATATAGGTAGAATTAATTGAATGCAATGAGAGGAGGTGAAAAGTGAAAGTTGGGAGGGATTTTGTTAGTGGGGGGAAGGAGGCAAAAGTGCATGATGACACATATGATGAGGTGAGAGAAAAAGGTGAGCTTCAATGCCTTTCCCTTATGGAATGATTATCCCATAATTTGCTTGTTTTGCCTTTTTAGCTTAATATCTCATCAATCAATCTATGTATAATATATATATAACCTTCTTCATTAATTTATCTCTATTTTTCTTTTTTTTTTAGTGTATATATATATATATAGGGTGATGATACAGTAACTCAAGTCCGGCCCCCGCTCTGTCTTTACCCTATATATAGAAAAATAAGAAGACTAATATATATTAATATATTATTATAATTTAATGTAATTTTAATCCTTAGCCTTATGATGATGTTAATGAAATGTATTAAAACTGAGAGAAACATAAGCAAGATTACTTCTATAAGAACATAATACAAAATAAATAATAATTGGAATAAAAAAAAAGATGGAAATGACTAGATTGGTTATCAATATTCTCGAGCATTGGAGAAGAGAGCAATATTACAAGAACATAATACAACCAAGAAAGTAAAATATAAATAAATCTCTTGGAATGTGCACTTACACAAAAGGGAGAGAATCATGGTGATAAGCCCAAGACAAAGAGGGATTAAGGGACAAATGAAACACTCTTTCCCTACTAAAATAAAAACAAAACAAGTTGATAATTAATTAACTCAAGGATTAATATATATATATATATATAAATTAAGATTAAGGGTTCTTTTAATTTCTGTTTGGAGGTGGGAGAAGTTGAGGAGGAGGTAGTCCTTTTGATTCCATGCATAGCAGCATGCACGTGGAGTTTCAGTGCATGGCGACGTCGGATAAGACAGACAACAGGGAATAACTGTCTTCAAAGGCCCACACTGTCTCTCACTTTGAACCTAGATCCCTGGTTTAGATCTCCATTAATTAGCATATATAGCTTCGTTTAGTTAATTAATTACAACAAGTTTTCTAATTTGTTTCTTTGTTTCTTTTTGAAGTACTGTTTTAGATATGGGAGAACTGTTAGGCAATGCATGTTAGAAGTACGTACTACGTTCATGTTCATGTTTTTGTTCATGTTCATGCAGAGATCAATGGGGGAAGGAGACATATATATATGGTGCCGTGGTGGCTAGCTAGGGTTTGTTTGGATTGAAGAGAAGTACTGAGACAATCAAATAATGGGGATTGGTGTGATTGTATGATGGATTTGTTTTTTTTTTATTTGCTTTTTTTAAAAAATTGGTCAAATAAAATTTAAAACCTGTGCTAGGATATAAAAACTAATATATGTTTTGAGGAACGAAAATTAAAAAATCGAAAAAGTGGCAATAAAATCGATTATATTTGCTTTTTCTTTTTAATTTGGTCTTTTTAAAAAAAAAATAGTACTCAAATAAAGGAATATGATAGAAATACGATTTGTGTTTAATTACGTATTGAAAATAAGATCGGTTAGAATGAAAAAGATGCTGTAAAAATTGCTTCTTTATTTTCCTTCAATTATTTACGATCTTTTTGTTCTAATTTCCCTAAAAAAAACACAAGTTTTTATACATATATATAAATAAATATATATAATTGACAAGGTTTTATCTTTCTAAATATACATGTAAAACAATTATTCATCAATATAACATATATATACATATACACACATTAATATATCGAGTGACATAGTATAAACTATATCTTGGTTGAATGCAACTCTAATTTCCAAATGACTAAGGCTTGAGGTGGTGCAAAACTTGGTGAAGAAGAATCTCAAATTCGCTAATAACACATAAGACATGTCGATGAGAGCGACGAGACCTTTGAGGACGACACGACAACTGTTCGAAGGAGGATCTGAGGCAACACTAACTTAGTGAGGCTAACGACATCTAATGAACTATTATATTTTATTTTTCTTCTCCCGGTTGAGTCTTTTGTAATAGATCTTTTATATTATTAATAAATTGGTTTATCCATCTGTTTCTTTTTTTTTGTTTAAAAAAAAAATAGGGTTCATAGATCTTGACGATCAACGAGAGAGAGAAAAAAAAAAGAGTGAATTTTTGGAAGTGTGAGGAAGTGTCTGGTTGTGAGCTGACTTTTTGCTGAGAGGTTAATTATAGGGTAATGATGCTTTGCTTTAGAGGGATGTCTTTTAATACATGTGTGTTTTGGAGTTTAGCTTATGAACTCTCTTAGGGTTTAGAATATTCTCTCCATGCCCGATGCTCCCAATGCTCCCTAATGGCTCCCATTCCCACATCTTTTCCGACACTTTGATTCCCATCCCAAAACCCTAGATTTACTAGTGCACCAATGTTTCTTAATCCTTGTTACCAAGTTTCTAAGCATTGAGCATTAGCCTCTTGGGGAAAGAGAACCCTTGTCACCAAGGGTATGTTTGTCTCCTTTCCTTTCTTCTTTTCTTTTCTTTTCTTTTCTTTTGTTGTTGGAGAGAATTTGGCCTTTTTTTTCCTTTCTTTTTCTTCTCAATTATATCTCTTCTTTTTCTTCTCGCATGTTTCATTTTTCTTTTCATTTTTAAGGCCTAGCTTGAAAAAATATATATATATATATATATTTGGGGTTCTTAATTTCTGTATTTGTTTTTATAAAATTTGTAATTTTTGTATACTTTTATAAATCTGAAATTCTTATTTATATTCATATTAAAAACAAAGTATGCATAAATAACTTTGCTTTTCATAAATAAGAACATCTTAATTATCTTGTCTTTTTTTTATTTGCTAAGGCGACAAGCACCCCCTGAAGGACATCAATGGACGAGTACAAATTCTGTTGTGCGGGAGCACAGAGGCTCGGTTGAGATCCATCCATATGACCCTCACCTTACAAGGGAGGGGATTCGATCCCGGAACTTTCACAGGATTAATTGCTACCCATCACTTAATAAGGGACCCTGGTAATAATAGGCCTTTGTGGCCGTTGGTAATTATCTTGTCTTATATATGACCATTTTCTCTTATATTTGATACGGAAGTATTAGTTTCATTTTATCAATATAGACTTAAGATATTATAAAGATATTTATGCAAAGGAAACCCAACTTTTCTTTTTATTCTATAGCCCAGGATATATATGATTCCAGACTTGATTCAAAACATCTACTTTGCTAAAGAAACACAAAATAAATAGGAACCCTTTATTCTCTCTTTCCTTGTGGGATCTTTTTGTGGGGGGTGGAGCATATGGGAAAAGATCCAACTAGATAAAAAATATATATATAATAATGCTCATAGGAAAAGATAAAGCTAAATAATAAAGGAATGCAGTGAAGTGAAATGGGTGTGCTTAGTGTTGAGATTAAGGTATGTTTTATATATAAACAAGTTAATGCTATATCATGCATGCTTATAATAATATAGTGCATCACTTTTGCTGCATTTCAATACTCATGAAATGGTCTGGCATGAGATTGCAAATCCATGGCCTCCTTTGTTTTTAGGTGCTAACATCAATCCTTTTCATCTTTATCTTAAACTAAATCATTTATCAGTCACAACACAAACAAACCAATCTAACAACATTAACGATGGTAGATACAACTTTATGATAATACTTTAACCTCACAAGACAACCTTTCTTTGACACTTTCGAAAAACCCAACACCTTAGGATTTAATTTTGAAGAACAATGAAGAAGAGAAAACCCTGGTAGAGTAAAATCATTTCTCTTTGTAAGACCTTGACCCATTTCTAATTCTATTTTCGCATGTAATATGATAGATGAGGAAGAACTAAATAGTACACCATCAAATTAAAAAGAACTGACCATATATTATTATTATTATTATTATTATTATTATTATTATTATTATTATATATGAATTTTAATTAATTTATAATATTAATAAGATGGGTTATGATAAGAAAATTAGATGTGTGTATAAGTCATTGCACCTCAATGGTTGTAAGATTTAATCTAATCACTCCTTCCAAAATAATCATCCACTATATATAAATATATAGTGGGAGCAAATAAATAACATCTTAAAGATAGTGTCTACAAACACACCTCAAAATCAACATAATTCTATTGATATATTCCAAAAGTTTAGTTGAATACAGGACAAATTGTGTGAGGCCCGAACGGAGCAGAACAGACAATTCCTCGCGTAGGTTTGGTTTGGTTGTTACATCTTCTTTATATAGTATGAGATTCAATGATAGTAACCGGTGAAACATGCACAATGCATAATATCAGATTTAATGATATATAGAGTAGCGGATGCTCGTCACTATCATTGGATATGATACTATGCTAGGTGAACTTTATTCAACTTAAAGATTAATACTAATATATATTTGTTTAAAAGGATGGTGTGACTATTATACTATTATTATTTCTAAACAATTAGGAGTAATCACCAAGTGGTGAGGCTTTAACAGGTTTTTCATGTGAAAATAAATATATAAATAGTCTCTAGTTTTAATATTGAATAACTAATTAACATTTAAACTCAGGATGAAGACAAGCTTTATTTGTGAGTAATTTGTTAGATGGTACTTTCTTAGTTTTAAGATTGTGTCCTATGTTAAGTTGACCGAAGGACTGCTCATGCCGTTTGTGGCCTCGGTTCCATAGGAAAGCTATAGCGCCGTAAGCTGGCGTTGACAATGGAAGGGATCAGCCAACCTAGCCCTCACAAAAGGGTGACCGATCATAGAACAAGCACTACTCCAGCGAACGCACACAGAGAAAGAATTACTTATGTCCAGGTCTCGAGAACTACGATGGTCGAGAAAGAGAGGAGAACTGAAGATGAGACCTCTGCTATTACCTCGAACAATAAGGGATGGATTGAGGTCCATTTTAAAAGGAAGAGGTGGTTGCCAGTGAGCACTAATTCACCTCTACGACTGAGAACTACTCATAGGCAGAGGGGGAACACTGTCGAGCTTCCCCTGAACATGTTCCATTTGCCTCCAAGTGGGTCACACTAGTGACGGGAGTAGCAAGATGCCTACCTGCAGATGATGTGGTTGCATCAGCCACAATGGATTCCGTTGTCTAGTGACCAAGTAGAGGAACCATACCCGAGAGGAATTCAAGCTCAAGACAGTCCACAGTACTTGCAATCCGCAATGTTTGTGTGTTGACCAGGGAGGGGCACCACTAGGTTGAGGTGGTGACCATCCAAAGGTAGCTTGGATGTGACTCAACCTCTCCCAACTGTGTGACAACTTATGCTACATCAAGCCACGTCGACTGGGTTCAAGGATGTGGAAGACACGTGGGCTGCCACAAGTGATAAGGTGGGATACATAGCACTAGAGCCAACTTTTCACATGACGTGGGCGCCACGATGGCGGGTTCCAACATGTGGACCCAAGTAGGGCACCCCGCCTCTCCTGAGGTATCCACCATCCAACCAAAGCCAGCTGGAAGTGATCGAGTCGAGCCAACTCAGATGCCACGCCAACCGAGATGGGCCAATGTGGAAGTGTCACGTTGAGAGGGTCCTGGTGTGGTCGTTGCTTGAGCGAGGAATGACAGGCTTGGGCCGACGGGACCATTAACGAGCCTTTGAAGGTCCATGAGCTCAAACTAAGCCTTCTTAATCCTGCTCAACCTAGTTGGTAAAGCCTACGCCCCACATCTAGGGGCCGAGTGGACTGGAAAAAGTAATGGGCTAGTTTAACTAGCTCTCCACCATTTCCATACTATAGTTCACAAGCCCAATACCAATCCAATTCTAAGGTCCAAGAGGGGTCCATCAAGCACCATCCAGATCCATCAACCATCATAACAACTAGTTACATTGGCCCGATAGGGAACTACTTACAACAACATTAAAGTAGGGATCAACTTCAAATCCACAAAGGATGACAAGTCTACCTACCTAGCACACAAGCGCACGGTCGAAGGAGATCGTGCTAAGACGGGGGACAAGGGTAGCTATACCACGCCCCGACCAACCCCCAAATAATTGAACAATTAATGAAGTTAATCATATGGAACGTAAGGAGCCTGGAGGATACAAGGAAAAGAGGTACTTGGTCAGAGACTATCTTGGCCTCCATAAGGCAAATGTAATATGTTTACAGGAAACCAAAATTGTAGATATTAATAACCAGATTTGGAGGTCATTAGGGGAATACTATACATTGATTGACTCTAACTACTGACAAATGATACAACAAGTGGAGCTTGTATAGGCTGGAACAGTAGTCAACGTTTGCTACAAAACTCCTTCATTGACCAATTCTCAACTACAACCATACTTGAAGAACGGGTCACCAAGATATAATGAATGTGCACAACAGTATACGCCCCCTGCAAACATGCTCAGAAGGTTATTTGTTGGGAAGAAATCAGAGTCATCAAAAGAAGATGTAGTTGACCTTGGATATAATATGGGGATTTCAACATCACACAACAAGCAATAGAAAGGAGTGAAGTACAACATGGGAGAATGGTCACAAACCCCTTTGAGCAACTTATCTAAGACTTAGAGCTCGTTTATTCTCTACTAGCGAGGAAATAGTTCACTTAGACAAACGGTCAAATATAGCCAACTATGGTTAAACGGTTGAATAAAGTCAACTATGGTTAGTACTCTGCCTATTGACAATGCACCCTCCCAAGGTTCAAGTTTGACCACACTCCAAATCTTCCTTCATTGTGGCCCACATATATTCCCTAATCACATATTCAGATTTAACAAAGGATCCATGAGGGGTTCTCGAGAAGGATAAGAGAATGGTGGACGACCATGACTCCCATGAATGACGAGGATTACATTTTTGGGAAGAATATCATGAAATCAGGCAAGACATGAAATCATGGCAGAAAATCACATAACGGGCCAAGGAACACCAAAAATATGAGATCCTCCAAGAGATTGATAAAATAGATATCGTTAAAGAAGGGAGGGATCTAACGAAGACTGAAGCCCAAGAAGAGGAGACCTTAGGAACCGAATAAAAAGGGCAACCCGATGCTACAAAGCTCTCGCTATGTGCGGGGTCCGGGGAAGGGTCGGACCACTTAGGTCTATTGTACGCAACCTTATCCTGCATTTTTGCAAGAGGCTATTTCCACGACTCAAACCCATGACCTCCAAGTCGTATGATGACGACTTTACTGTTGCACCAAGGCTCTCCTTCACCTTAAGAACTGAATATGACAAAATTATGCCGAAAGAAGAGGCCTACTAGAGGCAGATATAGGGTCACATGGCTAATGGAAGGCGACAAGAATACTAAGTTTTTCCATATTATAGCAAATAATGGAAGGAACCAAAACTGAATTCAACAACTTAGGAAAGGGGGACGAAACATCAAAGGGAAAGTGGAAATCACAAAGGAAACTAATGAACATTTCCATGAACTCCTAGGGAAAACACAAAATTTGAGATACTCCACTAAGGTACTGTTTATTTGAGTAGATAAGGAGTAGACCTGTCCATGGGCCGGGTCGGGTCGGGTTCGGGCTGGGCAAAGATGGGTGAGTAACAAAACTCACCATGACCAAGCTAGGCCCGGCCCGGCCCGATAATATGGGCCTAAATTTTTGCCAAGGCCAACCCAAATTTATGACTTTCAAACAAAGGCCTGCCCAATTGCCCATTTTTGTCATTTTTAGGAAGAGATTAAATTGCTCACATTGTCTATGTTACTTCAAACCAAGGCCCATAGGGCCACAACCCATCCAATTTTGTCAATTTCAGGGAGAGATAACTTAAGATAAAACACATTTAATTTTATATAGTAGACTGAGATCAACATAATAACAACTTGATTGAAATTTGAAACACACTACATCAGACCATCATATACAACAATAATAATATTTTTTTCAGATCTATTTTACTTTATTAAAATTTTAAATTTTAAATTTTAAAATTTAAAATTGTAACAAAACTCACCATGACCAAGCTAGGCCCGGCCCGGCCCGATAATATGGGCCTAAAATTTTGCCAAGGCCAACCCAAATTTATGACTTTCAAACAAAGGCCTGCCCAATTGCCCATTTTTGTCATTTTTAGGAAGAGATTAAATTGTTCACATTGTCTATGTTACTTCAAACCAAAGCCCATAGGGCCACAACCCACCCAATTTTATCAATTTCAGGGAGAGATAACTTAAGCTAAAACACGTTTAATTTTATATAGTAGACTGAGATCAACATAATAACAACTTGATTGAAATTTGAAACACACTACATCAGACCATCATATACAACAATAATAATATTTTTTTCAGATCTATTTTACTTTATTAAAATTTTAAATTTTAAATTTTAAAATTTTGGCAATTAAATAATTATTTCCGAGTCTGCAAAACTTTGAAAGATCTTATTATATATATATATATATATATATATATATACACGACTGTGATAAGGTGCGGTCGACCGGATGCACTGTGCATTCCCAGTCACCTCCCATTTGGCCCCTTGGAGCATGTTTGAAGTATTTCCAACCGTACGGATGGGAAGATCATCGAAAAATAAGCTAGCATGTCCATTTTCATACAATTTGGTAACCATTTGGTCCTCCCACTTAACGGTTCTTATTTTATAGAAATCTGAACGGTCCAGAATTAAGAACCGTTAAGTGGGAGGACCAAACAGTTACCAAATTGTATGAAAATGGACATGCTAGCTTATTTTTCGATGATCTTCCCATCCGTACAGTTGGAAATCCTTCAAACATGCTCCAGGGGGCCAAACAGGAGGTGAGTGAGAATGCACAGTGATCCGGTCGACTGTACCATATCACAACTATATATATATATATATATATCGGGCTGGGCCTGGGCTCCAAGAGACAAACCAGAACCCTACCCATTTTTTAAATGGGCTCCTTTTTTTGTCCAAGGCCCGAACATCGGGCCTAATTTTTATGTCCAAACCCTCCCATTTTTCGGACGGGCCTTTAGGCTTGGGCGGGTAGCCCGACTATGGACAGGTCTAATGAGGAGTTACATATAGGGATAAGGTTGTACCCATCCAAAACTTTTTTTATTTTTTTTTTGTTTGTTTGGCTCCCCATCCTTAGAGAAGAATGTGGTTATTCAAAATTACTAGATGACCACACTTAACCATCCAATCTAATGTAAATCTTCATCCATTTTAATTCTTCTCATCTAGTAATGAATATTAATATTTTTTAATATTCATATTTTTTTTGTGTGCATAAACTCAATTATTTTTAATATTCATTAATTATCAAAATTATGAAAATATTAATGTGGAAAATTCATTAATTTCCAAAAATATGGAATATTAATGTGGAAAAAAATTCATAATTAAAAATTAATAAAAATTTTGCTATTTACACAAATAAAATTTCAAATATCCAAAAAAAATCTATTTACACAAATAAAATTTTAAAACATATTAATGAATATTAATATTTTAGTGTTTTGTATAAACCGATATCATTACATTTTTTTTACTTACAAAAAATAAAAATTTCAAAACATATTAAAAAACTTTACATGTGTGTTTTTTAAATGATATCAGTTTAAATTATATAAACAAAAATTCAAATAAAATTACTTTACAAATAAAAACAAAAACCCTAAACCCTAGCCAAAATAGGTGTAACCTCACCACTCACAATAGGGAGTAATCATAAAATTACTTTACAAACAAACACAGAAAGTGCACATCCATATCCACACCTATCTCTTTTTAAACAACCAAACATAAAAAGTATACATCTAACCCTTTTTCCTCCATCCAACCAAACACAATTATAATTCCTCATCCTACATCAACACATGCTTATATATCTTCATCCAGTGCATGAAGAGTTATGAACACCAAATGCTACTTAACAGGAAAAGATTCTCACAAAGAAAGAATGAAACTAAGCCACTTGGAGTTCCTGTTCTCGGAGGAGGAAGTAAGGTCAACAATCATGGATGGGGGTCGACAAAGCTACGAACCCCAATGGCTTGCCAATGACATTCTACCAAAAAGGGTAGGACACTATTAAGGGGATCCTGCTACATCTCTTCAATGACTTATACCACCATAGTACCAATTTGGAACGAATTAATTGGGCTATCAGTTGTTTGATCTCCCCAAAAATGAGTGCCCAGATACTATCGACAACTACAAGCCAATCAACATGTTGAACTGTTCTACAAATATTATCTCCAAAGTCCTCGCTAATAGACTTAGGAATGCTATTAGGGGCTCATTAATGAATCCAAAACTGCCTTTATTCAAGGGCTTTGGATCCACGACAAAATAATTACATCCAACGAAATCATACATGGAATGCAAAGAGCAATACATGATGGAATTCTAATCAAATAGACTTTAAGAAAGTGTTTGATATGGTCAATTAAGACGTTCTCCTCTAAGTTTTGAAAGTAATAGGGGTTGGCCCCTAGTGGTGCAAATGGATTAACACTTTGTTCACCTCCTCTAAAGCAAAATTCCTCCTCAATGGAGAGATAATGGGGTATATCAGGCATAAGAGAGGATTGAGGCAGGGGTGCCCATAATCACCGTTACTCTTCATTATAGCTATGGACGTTCTAAGTACCATGATAACTAATACAATAAGAGAAAGCATTCTTAGGGGTTATAAAGTACATAACCATTGTGAAGAAGCTGAGATATCTTCCTTACAATATGCAAACAATCAGCTGATCTTCTCATAAGGAGATATATCCCACCATAGAGTGCTCAAACTCATCTTCTATCTCTTTGAAGGCTTATCGGGGTTGAATATCAATTTTGTTAGCGCAAATACTGCTTGCTAAGGAATTAGGAAGAATAATGAACTGTTAGATGTGCATGCTCCCAATGAAGTATTTGGATTTACCGATCTTTGGCCACAAGCCAAGGAAGGAAGACTAGGATCTACTCATCGAAAGGGTCAACTGAAAAATATCCTTATGGAAAATGAGGTTGTTGTTCACAGGAGGAAGGATCACACTGATCAATTCAATTCTAATAGCTATCCCCAATCACTAGATGTCTATCTACTGCCTCTTCTGCCTCTTTGAGTAGGTCAACAAGAAGATTGATGCGCTATGAATAGACTTGTTTTGGAAAGAAGGAGATATCAACTCTCGCGCTTACCAACTCGTTAATTATGATCGAGTATACCAACTTAAGGAGCATGATGGATAGGGGATTTTCAATCTACAATAATTCAATGCTGCACTCCTTGACAAATGATGGTGGAGAATCCTTAAGGGGAAACACGAATCTGTAACAAGATTTTTCATCACACATATCTTCTTAGAGACTATTTGTTCCCGCTAGTCCATCCACCTGCGTGACTTCTTTTTTTTTTGGAAGGGTGTTTCAAATCCCGCTTGGTAACCACCAACAGCCTCACAATACAAATAAGAGAGGTGAGTATAGTAAGTTTATGGTTCAAAAATTGGGTGGATGGGAAAGCACCTAAGAATATTTGGGAACTGCTATGGCATATAGTGAGGTATGCTAGGTCGTCGGTGGAAAAGGTAAGAGTACACCTCACAATGGGACAATCCATACTCAAACCTATCTCCCTATCTAGGGGAGATGGTGAAATCCTAAGGATATTAACAATGAAAATATTCACCAAATGGTCAAGGAATAGATCAAAGGTTTTGGAAGCCGATAGTATCACAAGTCTTCACAATCAAATCTCTATACCTATTCCTGGTGAATGGAAGGATTAAAGAAAGGATCTTAATGTCCTTTTGGAAATGGGCAGACCCGCTTAAAGTTAAGCTTTTTGTCTGGATGACCACTGATAACATGATCCTCATGCTAGACAACCTAGCAAAAAGAGGATGGAACGGGACATGATCCACATTTTTTTTTTTGATGGAATGAGCTCGAAATAGCCACTCATTTGCTCTTCATATACAACTAAATGCTAAGTTTGGACCCATTTCGACCCTACTACAATACCATTTTTGGCCTAGATTGTGCCAGGATCTATGGAAAATAGGTATTCTATCTCTAGCATCTGGATGGGCTGGGACATGATTACTATGCCCATCCTTTAGTCCTTGTGGTTGGAAAGAAATCGAAGATGTTTTAATGATAAACAATGTGTTTTCATAAAACTGATTTGACACATCGATTTCCTCATCCTGTCTTGGTCTTTTGCAGTTAATGTGCAAGGTTGTCGGTGGAAAAGGTAAGAGTATACCTTGCAATGGGACAATCCATACTCAAACTTATCCCCCTATCCAGAGAAGATGGTGAAAGCCTAAGGATATTAACAATGAAATTATTCTCTGAAAACCGTCAAGGAATAGATAAAGGTTTCGGAAGTCGACGACATCACAAGCTTTCATAGTCAAATCTCTACAGTTATTCTTGGTGAATGGTAAAGAAAGGATCTCAATGTCCTTTTGGAAAAGGGTAGACCCGCTTAAAGTTAAGCTTTTCATCTGAATAACCGCTGACAATAAGATCCTCATGCTAGACAACCTAGCAAAAAGAGGATGGAACGGGACATAATCCACATGTTTCCTTTGTTGGAATGAGGTCGAAATATATAGTCACTCATTTGCTCTTCCTATACAGTTACCTACACTAAGTTTGGACCTATATATTTCGACCCTACTACAATAACATTTTTGGCCTAGATTGTGTCAGGATCTATGGGAAAATAGGTATTCCATCTCTAGCATGTGCATGGGCTGGAACACGATTACTATGGCCATCCTCTGGTCCTTGTGGTTGGAAAGAAATCAAAGATGTTTTAATGATAAACAATGTGTTTTCATAAAACTAAGTCGAGTTAATTTCCTCATCCTATCTTGGTTTTTTGCAGTTAATATGCCCAAACGAGCTAAGTTGGAGGCCATAGAGAATCATGTGAAGTAAAGCATAGCTTTTACAAAAGAAGCTGAAAGCCCCAGTAATGACGCATCACCTAAGGAGAACTAACTACCAGATGAAGCTGATGAGGCAACCTATTCTATTTTACTTATAATCCATGTTGTTGTTCCCTTCTTTTCTTATGAATGTAATGGCCAAGTATCTTTAATGAAATATGGTTTATCCTTTTTATTCAAAAAAAAAAAAAAATGAATGAGTTTGGCCAAATATTGTTTGTTTATCGTTCTATATGTTAGTTTAATGGATTATAAATCACACACACATATATTGAGCAGAATTGATGGAAAAATAAAGTAATTTTTATTTTAAAATTTAAATATTAAAGAACAGGGTCATGGTTTTGATTCTCTCTAATTTTTGGAGTTTCTTTAAAATGAATAAAAACAAAATCATTATTAATTATGATATTAATTATATTTGAGATTTTGAGCATCACGACTTAGAAAATATTGGGATTAACTTAGAAAATATATAAATCAATTTCCTAATTAGATTAAGCTAAATTCTTGGCTTCAGTTTTAGCTATTCTAAAATGGTTGTATATGTCCTTAAAAAAAGATTAGTGATTGCAAATGTTCATGTATGGCCTATGATAGCATTAAACACACTTATCGGTGACCCAATTGATTTCATGGCTTCATTAATGAGAAATATTTCATGGTATTTTGAAAGATAAGGTTTAATTTGTCCATCAACTTACAAGCTCTTGGAGTATTTTTTTTAATTATATATATATATATATATATATATATATATATATATACGGGAGTGATATTATAATAAGTAGGATTCTTATGTAAGTAAGGTCATTTTTTACTTTTGATGTTTTAAGGATTTTCATAAAAGAACATCGAAAAATAAACTAGCATGTCAATGTTCATATAATTTGGGAACTTGTAAGGTCTTCATCTTAACGGGTGAAAATTTATAGAAATCTTACTGGTTCAAAATTTCACCCTTTAAGATGAAAACCCTACAAGTTCCCAAATTGTATAAAAATTGACATGCTAGCTTGTTTTTCGATGTTATTTCCATCCATAGGGTTGGATTTCCTCAAAATAATCGTAAGCAAAACGAGTACGCGACTTGCATGATGATAAGGCTGGCCGCATAGTATCAACCCAGTATATATATATATATATATATATATATATATATATATAGACCACCCCTCATACGGGTCAGGGACGTGATAATGGACTCTGAGGAGTAAACTCATTCGATCATCCCTGACCTCTCACCGTGCGCGTACAATCCTCGAGGAGTAAACTCAACTCGAGCTTGCTCCCCTCATTTACGAGGGCGAGGACTCGATCTCGGGACTTACCCAAAAAGAATTACCCAATGTATAGAACCCAAGATTATACCACTAGGCTATGAAACCTTTTGATAGCTCTTGGGGTAAATTAACCTCTAACTTTTGCCTTAAAACTCCTGGCCATGGAGAGGTGCCAACCAATGATACATAATCCAATCATTCAACAAGAGTTGTCAAGAAATGGCACTTGATTATAAATATGAATAAACACTATTACATTGAGATAACAACAAAATATATAATGAACAACACATTGTGGGTATTTGAGATGAATAGAAATAAAGTAAATGATAAAAACATATACTTGAAATTTTTATCGCCCTAACCCGATGAATCCCTAACCTCGCCGTCCTCCATGTTCATAGATTTTTATCATTACATGTCTGTGTTTTTTTTTTTTTGGGTTATATGTAGAGGAATAAATATAATTTTTGAGAGAGTGACTAAACAAAAGTTTGCCTAAATAATCTCATATATAATCACAAATTGAATTACTGCCCCAACTCTTTTATAAAAAGGCTTACCTGCACCACGTTAGAGGGAGCACTTGTAAGTTATGCCAATGGTCTATATATTTGCTTGATTAGAAATAAAAAATAAAAGAAATGGCAATGAATTGAGACAACTTAGCTTCAAAGCTTCTCTTTACATCTTTCTGCCTCTCTTTCTGTGTCTTTATTATTATTATTAGTTTTTATTTTCTTAAAAATAAATAACATAGTTTATTTTCTAAGAATAAGAATTTGGAAAAATATGGTATATGAACACAATGGGCATCTATTTGGTACAGGCTGCATGCCCAATGGCGGACAAGACCTATGAGGTGATAATATGATCCAAATATGGATGGATTAGGAGAAAATGCTCGGATGGAGTCCAACGGTCATGACATCATCTGGAGCAAATGGAAAGAAAAGAAACAAAGATGTTTTCATAATAAGTATCACGTTTTCAAAAAAACCATTCGAGAAATTAATTTTTCAATGCTTTCCTTGTTTGATAAAGTGTATGCGTTAAAGAGGCTAAAGTTGATGGTATTAGAGACAATTGCAAAATGAAACTTGACACTCACCCATGATAAGTTGGACACATTGCTGGGATATGACTTTGAAAATACGACATCGGATCAGAAAAACACCGTCTAGGGGAGGGTAATAGTTTGGGGAACAAGCCTGAGATCAACTAGGATTCAACAAAGATTCTACTTATATACTTTGCAAACTTTTTCATCCTATAAATAAAACATAAATCACGGTTTATCCATCTTAAAAAAAAACTTGGAAAAATAGAGTTACCAAATGATTTAATGTCAATTACACAAGCCCATGGGCCTCACCATGGGCCTTCTTGGCTTTTGGGCTCTCTGAGAACTTGAGAGAGAGAGAGGGAGGGAGCCAGGGACGGCGATGAGATGGATCCCAAATCCCTAGCGAAATCGAAGAGAAGCCATGGCCACCAGCACCGCAAGAAGCCACATACCTCAGCAGCGTCGAAGCCCTCCACAAACCTCGCTAATGTCCTACCCTCCAATCGGGACCGATATAGCGATGAGGAAGACGATGATTTGGGTGCTGATACCGTTGTTGCCGCGAAGAATTCCGTTGGAGAGGTCGCACCCAAGAGCAAAGGTGCTGACTTTGCTTGGTTAATCGAGCAGGCCCGGTCTCAGCCGGATGAACACCGGGGTCTGGGTTCAGAGTGTTCGTCGTCCTCGAATGTGATTCCAGTTGGTGAGTGTATGGCTTTGGGTATCAATTTTAGGTTTTTTGATGCGGTTATTTGATGAAATCTTGATTTTTTTTTTTAATATGGTGAATTGTTTCATTGGTCTTGATTTTATTGAGTTGTTTCCGATTGTTTCATTAGTCACTTACACACATTATGCCCAGGAATGGATGAACTTTTTCAATGTGAAATTGCCTTGTGGAACAGTTATGGGTGGTATTGGTTTCTCGGGAACAACCTAAAACAGTTGTTACGAAAACTAGCATGACACTTATTTCCTGTGATATTTAGCAAAAGTTACAGTGGAGGGAAGCTGCAATGTCATGTCCATCTCCTTGTATTACAAGAGTCTTTTACCTGTTATTTTTAGTTTCTATGGTACCTTTGTCTCTTGCTCATTCTGGACTAGTTTCTGGTCTTTGTTTTCTTTTATTGTTATTAATATTTTATTTTTAAGTGGTACATTCTTTCACAACATTTAAGCACAAAAAAGAAGTGATTTAGTATTAAAAGAAATGATAACTTGACCTTGTTCCAGTTATTTGATATTAATATTCTGCTGAATGATGTTTGACTGATCGAAAACTGAAGCTTTAAATCATATCAAATTGTGTTACTTTCATTTCTCATGAGATCCTTAGCCTTCAAAAGCCTCAGAACATGCTTTGGGTGACAATGGGTTTTTTTTTTTTTTCTTCCCAGATTTTATGCAGGGAATGAGTTCCTTGCTAGCATTTAGGGGGGATAGCCTTTTGTCTTTGGCTAATGATGACAATTTCATTGTTGATGATGACTCTGCATCAAGTTTTGAGGTACGGGTATATGATGTAGTCAACTGGTATTTATACTTTGATTATGACTAATTGAGCTATACATAGCCTTGAGGAGTTTGAGTACTTATTTGCATTCTCTCTGTTTGTGCCTTGCTTGTACCGAGATCTGTACTCTGCATCAAACTGGATTACTTCTATTTGACATCTGTTTCTGTAAATCATTAAATTGCTTTTCTAAGATAGTATTTTCCTTTCCACTCTTCTGCCCTTGTATCTGAAGATTTTCCTTCTATTTCCATCCAATTTAAATCTAAGAATCTATCAAGATTAGATGCATCTCACTTTTCATGGCATAATATTTAGAGAAGCAATGCTACTCAAATGTTGATTATGTAATTATTGAGAATAAAAATTTGAAGTGGACATATTTTGGTAATCCTGTTGTACAGCTGAGGCCATGTTGGCATATATGGCCTTAAGCATCATCTCTAGCATGCTATTCTTTGTGACGTTCTATCATTTTTGCAATTGGAGAAGGTTGTTTGGTTCACGTTATTTATACCTTCTTGCTTGATATGTCAGGTACCTTTTCTCTCCTTGGATTTGCATGCACTTGCTTCGCAGCTGTCAAAGCTGAAGAGGTCGCAAAGGCTCTTTATTGAAGATGACCTGTTATCTGATGAGCTGGTATGCATTTAGTTGTCACTTATGTTTTCAGCAAGCTTCCTGTCATTTGCTGCTTCATATCTAATCTTGCTGAACATCAAAATGCTTTGCTTGCTAATTACCATTCTTCTATTCTGTAATATATACTATAAATTGCCAAATTTCTCCATGGGACTTCAGAGTTGAGACAACAGTCTTGATGAATCTGTTGCCTTCAAAAGAGTTCTAGCAGTGATTTTATAAAGTTTGTTTATTATTGAACTATGATGTTCTTGACAGTAAAGTTAATTGATATGTCACATTCTTTGATCAACACTTCATTATTTTAGTAAACTTGCATAAGAATGAAATCTAATTTTTGCCTGTTGCTTTTGTTCACGTATTCAAGGAAGTGATTTGGGATGCAGGTCATGATTAACCCTTGTATTCTTATGTTGTTTTCAACAGGATAGTTATGAATCAGAAGGGAGCAAAGCTTCTGATCAGTCAGCAAGATACAAAATAAGTCAAGGTCAACATTATTTGGACACACCAGCCTCTCTGAATCATGTGTATTCCAAACAGGATGAATTTACACCGAGTGTAGACAGCTCTCTCACTTCGATGGATTGCAAAATATCACAGAGGGCAGAGGTGGAGATTGATCAGCCCCAAACATCTCTCTTAGAAGCCACTGAGCCAGAACCAAATAAGGATTTGAAACCAGTAGGCGATTTTGACGTGAGAGAAGCTCAGGATTCTTTCTCTCAGCTTAATATGCATGCTGATAAACCAAACTGGAGCAAATCTAATAGCTTTGAAGTGACAGCAGCAGTGACAGAGCTGGACATGCTTCTTGACTCATTTGATGGGAGCAATCTCTCTACTTCCAATGGCATGCTCAATAAGAGTTTCACTGCCCAGGCTGCTAATACCAGTTCATTAAATTCAATGACTCCATCATCTATGAAACCAGACCATAGTTCCTTGAGACATGTACTTCCAAAAACTTCTTTGGATGATGCACTTGATAATCTGCTTGCGGAAACTTCTGTACATCTTCAGGGCCCACAGAAAGACGGGGCAGCATCCTCTAATAATCATTCTTCTCGATCTTCTCCTGGCCCAAGATCAATGGATGATGACTTTGATTCATGGCTGGGTACACTCTGAATACTATCAAAGTGAGCTCAATTGGGATGAAGATTACTGCTACCAGGTGGCATTTATTGTTCTCAGCCTTGGCCTAACCAGTTTCCACTAAAGCAACAGGATTCAAGGTTTCACCCATCATCGTGGTGGTATAGTTCAACTGAGCTTTCGAGGGGTTTGTATTGATCTTGTTCAAATTTACAGATATGCCCTTCACGTGCAGATTTTCATGTTTCACTGTGGAGAGGGGAATGTATTGAAAGAATTTCAGATGTGAGATTAGCCTTTAGGGTTTGTTTCACTCTTGTCTTCATCAATGGTTGTGTGCCAGGCTAAACTGTGAGGAATGTGTACTCTTTTGATGAAAGAAAGCTTTGATTCCAGCCAGTCCGTGCATGGTTAATTATCTTAATTTAACGTACTATGCTTCAATATGCATGGTCATTTGGTTCGCAGAATATGTGATTTGTGGTAATTTAGATGGCAATTTATCCATCTCTTATTCAAACATGGTTTGCCCACACAAATTTCATTTGTTTTGGTGTATTTTCCTTTTTATTTGTTCTCATGAAAATCTTGTGTTGGTAAACTATATCCTAAAACTTGAGCATTGATTTGGACAAATTATATGAGAAAAAAAAATGAATAATCACTCTTGTTAATTTGTTAATTTGTTATAATGTTTCATTATACCATGAAATTTTGGGTCTGAGGAGATTGTTGACCAGATATTCTTAAATTTGCAAGGGGCTAAGTGAATAAAATGTTAACCAGATATTCTTAATGTTGAATTTTTATAGGTCTGAGAAACTTTAAAAATATATATATATATATTAGTAAATTCAAATTGGTACATTTGCTGATCATCACTTCTTTGGAGAACGGGCTCGAGAAGACAAAAGGGCGGGAAGATGGCGTCCTCCGCCGCCGCCGCTTCCGCCTCCGCCTCTCGCTCGAGTAACTCCGGCACCGTTAGGATCGCCAATGCCGCCGCCACATTATCCTCCGACAACCAAAGCATCATCGCCGTATCCCTTTTTCTTTCTCTCATTCCCGTACAATCAAGCCCTTGGAACCCAATCCCAAGCCCTAATTCTCAGATTCTCTTGTGACAGGATATCCGGAAGGCACTAGGTGTCGTCAAGGCCGTGGCTGTTGATCTGGAGAAGGACCAGCAATCCGACATGGTGCGAAGATTTCTCTGCTGGATCAGAAAAACCCTAGCTTGCGCCTAAGCGTTCGCATTTTTCTTCTTTTGTTGCAGGTGAAACAATTGGAAGATGCAGTCTTGGAGCTTCTGGCGACGTATGACGATTGCACCAGTTTCTCGAACGCGATTCGGACGGTTGGAAACCGGTATCATCCCGGTGATCAGGTTGCTCTCTTTCTGGGTATGAGAATATGTAACTTTTATTTCTTTGTTTCTAATGAAAACTTTGATGAATATGATGACTGACAGGTGACGGATTTCAAGAAGTTGCTGGATGATGAGGTTGCGAAGCTCAAGGCAGAATCACCCAGTGATCCCCAGAGTAACCCGCTCTATCGACAGTTCAAGGAGGCTGTCTGGGTATGTTCTTTTCGGTTCAGGACTCTCGATTTTGATTTTGTGGAAGTTTGAATTTACTATGAACTTGCCACTTGATATCACCTATCCTGCTTAAACCCCTGTGCTGCACTTGCACTTTAAACTGTTGGAAATGGTTAATTGGTATTTTGGCATCTTAGTGCCATTGTGTGTGTTCTTGATGATTTGATATTGCATTTCTGCTGCTCTATAGGATAGGGAGGAAGGCTTCACAAACTTCGTCAATGTCTCTTGTTAAACTTCTACCTCCTTGCTTCTGGTGTTCAACCTTGAATGCTTTCTTATCATATTAGAACAGCTATCTGTTTTTAGTTTTACCTGCTGCCAGATTTGCATAAAACCTTTGAATGCATCTCAATAATGACATGACATGAAACTCCCTTTGCAATCTCAAAATTCTGGTCACTTTTGCCTTGTGTGAAGAAGTTAAAATAACCACCCTGGTCATTATGCATTTACTCTATGGCCTATTGGTTTTTCTCGAGTTACATGACTCACACCATTTTCTGAAACCAAAAGGAGGATAGATTCTCTAAGAGAAAACAACTATGATTTGGAACTGCTGTGTGGTTTGCCAATCTTTGCCAATCTTCTGCCAAGTAGTTTGCTAGATTATGATGACGATTCAGTTGAGATGAAGAATAGAGATAATGAATTATGGACCCTTTCTGATGTAGAAAATAACAACAATAAAAGGATTGCAAGACACTCATTGTTGAAGCCTAAATATTCAGTGGCAGTTAAGGACTTACGGCTTCCAGGTCTAGGCTTTCTGAAACTTGAGCAGCCAGGCATGGCAGCCAGCACAATGAATGTGACACCTACATGAGGGCAGAACAACAAATAGATGGACTTAAAAAAAGGTTACTATTTGCAGATAAACTTACAGAATGCACAGGACCATGTTTAAACATTCCTCAATTTTCTATAAAAAATACTAAGTCATAAAACAAGCTAAAATTTTATTTTTACAATAAGTTGGAGATGCTTTTGTTAGCTTTCCTTCATTTATTTCTGCTGTTTCTTCTTCACATCCTTTAATACCCAAGGAGCATGCTGTTGTATTCTGGTCAAATATGCATACACAAGCAGAACTAACTTTTAATAATTATATCTTAAGATTGATGATTGGCATGCTAAATGATATTAAAAAAATAAATACTTTCATTTGTGTTAAATCAAGTAAGGAAATAGATATGCATGATTGACACTCTTTACTTTTAGGGCAGTCAGGTGCTACAAAACTCCCGCAGTGTGCGGGGTCCGAGGAAGGGTCAGACCACTTGGGTCTATTGTACGCAACCTTACCCTACTTTTTAAAGTAAGAGGTTGTTTCTACGACTCGAGCTCGTGACCTCCAGGTCACAAGGCAACAACTTTACTGTTGCACCAAGGCTCCCCTTCACTGACACTCTTTGCTAGGAAGATTTTAAATTTACATGGATAAAATATTAAATCTTGGTCTATTTTGGTTAAGAATTCTAATCATCATCATAATTTCAAGGAATTTCCTCTTCCATATTGATTTCTTCAAGTCCGGAAAGCCTGGAATCATCAATATGAGGGATCCCTCAAAATAGCATTCATGGTCTTACATTTGGTACTTCATTTATTTTAATATTAGTTCATCTATTTGAACACTTCAATATCTTAAATGAATTCTTAAACAGATTTGGTGGAATATAATTTTAATATGAATGTATGCCCATTTTAGTTGTTCCTGAATAATATGTTATTTTTTCCCTGTGACAGTAAGGAACCAGATGCTTGTAAGTTATGATCCATGTAGACATTGCACAAGTATTTTTTGTTGTCTTGGCAGGGACTGAGTTCAACTAATCACTTGAATCTCATATGATGGCCCTATTTTTCGAATGTAATCTCATAGCCCAGTTTATTTATTTCTTTTTTATTGTAACCTCTTTTATCTTTTACGGGCAAGCTTTATTGGTTTATGAATGGTGTTGCATAATTATTGACTACAGTTCACAGAATGTTCACCATGCAGGTCAACCAATGCCGGGTGAAGAACAGGAAGATATTATTATGACCACCACTCAGACCACCTTAAAAAATTTCACATGCCCGATAACTGGAAAGCCTGTCATCAATCTGCAAAATCCAGTCCGCTGGTAAAGTAAACCATAAACATGCCTGTTTTAATAATTTGAATGAGATTTAGATGCATATCTCTGCACAAATTTAAATATCACTTCACCTTGTTGTGGAATAACAAATGAAGATCGTTTTGATTCCACAGGACCAACTACTTTTGTAGGAAAGAAATAAATGTATTAGAAATCCATGCCCAATTCCTGTTCATAAATGATTCAGTTTTCCTGTTGCAAGGATGCTATTCAAATGAGAATTTTGATTTAAAACATTAGCTTTTCTTTATGAATTATTATGTGCATCATGGATGCAGGGTTCTTTAATTTTTTAGGGACTGTAAGTGTTGTGTCTTGTTTAATCTTTTCATTTTGGAAAACTGACCCTGGATTGTTTTCCCCATTCTCCATGAATATTCCCTTCTACATCAAAATCTAACCTTTATTACATTGTTTATTCTTATCTCATCACTTTTGTATCTTCTGGAAGTGCAGTGTTTCTTAAATATACATAAATTGAAATTTGCTTAATTCTACTTTTAAGTATCTTCTATATCTCATTCTTCTCTCCTTTGGATAGAGCTAGATCATGTGCTGCTTGTATATGCTTTAGCTGGTTTTAGGACCCTCTTTTCAGAGTCTCTTTTCTGTAAGAAATACTTCCATGTTTTCCTTTTTCTTTTCTTTTCTCTTGTTTCATCTTAAAGTTGATTGGCAACTTTAATCTGAGTTGCATAATTATACAGATTAACCTGGAAGTTGAGAAGTTTTTATCTGTTCATGAATTGTCTTAACAGATATTTCTATTGGTGCTCCTCATTTTTCACTCACAACAAGACAACTGTTTTTGGTGCAGTATGGATTGCAGCCACATTTATGATAAAGATGCAATAGTGCATTACATGAAATCAAAAAATACATGCCCTGTTGCAGGTATTTGTGCTATCTTTTTCCCCAGTCATAGTTTCTTGTTCACTAACACTCTTTTTCACTCAGGCTGCCCCAAGATTTTACAAGCAGAAAAAATTCTATGTGATCCTTTGCTTCTTATTGAAATCGATGAGGTTCGGTCAGCAGACAACAGTGCAGTGGATGCAACCGTGATAGAAGATTTCACTGAAATTGATGATGATGAATGAAGTAAATGATTTCAAGCAAAGGTTAATTAAGTGTTTAGTCTTCTTTTGATGTCATCGCTCCATAGGACATGAAAAATGTTTTTACATTGTTTTCAAGTCAACATTTGACAGTTCTCTCACCCAAAACTACTCGATTATGTATATAAATTTCATGCTTGTTCTTTGTGTTAGCATGGCATGATAAGTTTGCAGTTCTTTCAGTTGTCTTCTTGTTGTTCTCCTCTGAATGAATATGAATCATGTAGTACAAGAGTGTTATGAGGTTTATGTTATGACCCCGAACCCAAATCTACGGACCTGGTGTGACAAATGGCCGTAGGCTCACCGTGTGTAAACTCAATAACCTGCAAGGCCTCGAAACTTGTATCACAGACCTAAGCACAAAACTTGAACAAGGTTGTGTTTGGTTGGGGGTTATCCCCAAGTGGGGATAGGAATAAGTTTTGAAAATTTTGAATTGTTTTGGAGGGAGTTTTTAAAACAAAGGTATTAATGATAAGATAGTGATGTGTCGTTTATGTATTGGTGGGTTATATTTTTAAATCTTAATTAAAAGTTTTGGCGGGAAAAACTTTTTATGGGGAATTGTGTTGAGGGATAACCCTTGGGGATATCCCCCAACCAAACATGGCCGGGACTAGAATGCGCAATATTTTCATGCCATAGCAAACCAGAGAAAGACCTTAAATTGGATCCACAAGCTAAAAGTGGAGGGCCGCTTGCTCGAGGAGCCTGAGACCATAGCGACCGCACTTAATGAGCACTTCACCAACCTATTTGGAAGAAAGTGGCTGGTCAAATATTCCATGGACTATAGGAGGATGTATGAAGGCATGGAACAAATAGATCTATCCCAACTTGATAGCCCATTTACCAAGCAGAAGTCTTAACATCCATCGAAGAACTCAACCTGGAAAAGGCACCAGGACCAGATGACTTCCCGATGACCCTCTATCAACAGGGATGGAGCTTCACAAAGGGAGAGATAAAGCAAACCTTCTAGGACCTATATCAAGGCATGACAAACCTGGAAAGGCTGAACTGGCCGCATATATTGTTGATCCCCAAAAAAGGTGTTGCAACAATAATCATGGATTATGGGCCAATCAACATAGTAAAATGCTCGGTGAAGATCATCACCAAGGTGCTGGCAAACCACCTACAAAAAGGTCATAACTAAGCTAATAAATGAGAACCAAATGGCCTTCATTAAGGGTCGTTGTATCTAAGATAGTATAGTGACGACCGAGGAGATAATTCACATGATGAAACAAAAGGGAAGAGTGTTGATGAAGGTGGATTTTGAAAAAAACTTTCGATATGGTTGATTGGGAATTCCTCTTGGAGATACTACAAACAAGGGGTTTCGGACCACGTTGGATCAACTGGATCAAAATGATCCTGTACACATCTAAGTCGTGCTTCCTACTCAATAGAACCTCCGTGGAATACATGCGAGATCAAAGGGGTCTACGACAAGGCAACCCGTTGTCCCCCCTACTCTTCATCCTGACCACATACGTCTTTTCACAACCATGCTCACCCAGAGCCTCACAAGCACAACTATTCAAGGGATTCAGACTAAGCTAGGAGGGCAAAAAGCATCTATCTCCACTTCCATATGCGGATGACCTACTTGTACTCAGCTTCAGAACACCAGAGGACTTCAAAGCCCTTAAGCTAATCTTTTATCTCTTTAAGGAGCTAACAGGGCTGAGAATAAACTACTAAAAGAGCACCATAGTCCCCATAAGGGTACTGGAGAGCGCCCCTAGGGAGCTGGCCATGATAATGGGGTGCAATCTAACGCCCATCCCCGCAATTACTTAGGGCTCCTACTATCTGGAAACAGGCCCAAGAAAGGGGAATGGTTACAACTCATCAACAAGCTTGGTGCATGGGGGGAATGGTTGCAATTCATCAACAAGCTTGGTGCATCTGGGGGGAAGGGGGTGATCACTTTGCTTACTTCAGTCCTCTTGACCCTCCCCGATTATTGGATGTCCATATACAAGCTGCCGCAATGGGTAATCCGCTGTATAAAGGGCATCAAAAGAGACTTTCTTTGAAAAAGGGCAAACCCTGACTCAAAAGCACCGAGCAGATCAACACATTCAAGAAAGCACTGAGCAGAGCCTCCTATTTCTGCAGGCCTACTTCAAGAACTCACAGATCAACACGTTCAAGAAAGCACCGAGCAGAGTCTCCTATTTCTGGAAAGGGGTAGCAACATAATGGGATCTAGTTATGGCAAATATCACATCCGCCCCTGGAAAGGGAGAAACAATACAAATCTAGTTTGAGAACTAGATTAACGGGCAGAGTCCCTGCATGACTTTTTCGAAGGTCCAAATGTTGCTAGGAAGGGCGAATCTCACAGTTCATGAAGTACAATGGCGGTACCAAAAGGGTATTCTGCTGCTCCAACCCAGACCACTATCAAAAGGCACAGAGGAGATGATACACTGGATCTAGGAATATCTAGTCCAAGAACGTGTTGACTGCGAAGACTATAGATGTTAGAGGCTAGTGTTTATTGTCAAATCACTATATCACTTCTGAATGGATGGCGGATCGAGAAGCACCCTTCCAATATCATTCTAAAAACAAGCATGCCCCTTGAGAGTCAAACTTTTTGCATGAATGGTGTGGGATGACAAGCTTCTCACGCTTCGCAACCTAGCAAAAAGAAACTAGAAGGGGGATAAAACGACGTGTTTTCTATCCATGGAACACCTACTCATCCGATGTCCATATTCGACTGAGATTTGGGCACATTACTGGAGCCTCCTTGGACGCATGACTATAATGTTGTGAAAAAATATTTTGGAACTCATCTTGATTATTATTGATTATTATTGATATATATACAAGCCTAAAATATAATGCGCAACAGCCAATTAGGTTAAAATGACGCAATGGCAATATTAAGCAGAAATAAAAATAAAACAATCTAACAGCTAGAACTTAAATTGGAAATGTAGAAATTTAAACAGAGTTTTAAAAAATAAAAATTAAAAAAAATCCGCCAAAATTTGAAACAATTCCCCCAAAAAGGAGGAAAAATACCAATCCATCGAAGAGACACGGTCTCAAGCGCACATATTAGTACACCTACGCAGCTACGCTGCCAGAGGCTTCCATTCCTTCCAAGTTCCAACCCCGCCGATGCCCCCATCTTCTCACGCCCGTAAGCGCGGCCTCAGCCGACCGCCGCCGGGCTCACGCGCGCGCAAGCGCCAGAAGCGGCTTGATGCCATCGTCGACCGGTCCCCTGCAACTCCTCCCTCCGCCGCCGATGCTCTACGGCGCAGCTCCCGTGCCCGTCGGGCGCCCGATGTGCTTGATTCGTCGCCCGTTCCCTCCCGTCGAACGATACGCAACGCCAGTGCCCGCAACGTGAAGAAGGGGGAGCGCGGGCAGAGGAGCAAGGATGGATTGAAGGAGCCCGCTTTAGCTGGTTCTGATGTGGATATCAGGGAGCCTGAGGAAGATGCTAGGGTTTGGAGCTCGAGGCTGCGATCCAGGGCTGGTTATAAACAAGAATTGGAGGAGAATTTGGAGGGGAATGATAACAATGGTGAGTGTGGATCGCGGGCGCCTGGTTCCAGGAGGAGGAAGAAGAGGGTTTCTGGTAATGAGGAGAATCAAGGTGACATCTTGATTGTAAATGACAAAAAAGATGGTGATGCAAAAGAAGAAGACACGCCAGAATCAGAAAATTACACAATCCCTGATTTGCCAATAGTTGTTAAGCTGGATAATGTGATTGAGGTTGTAGAACAAGAAACAGTGGAAAATGTTGGCTGTGTTTGTCCAGAAGACCTACAAGAAGCTGAAGCTGATCAAATGGTTGTGGAAGAGCACACTGAAAATGCCATTGCTGATGTTCAGTTAGATGCCAAAATGGGGGATGATTACCTCAGTAGGGATGATGACCTCAGCAATAAGGTATTGGAAAATGAGGATATTTTAAAGGAGAGTGATCCAAAGCCACCAAATGATGGTGTTGATGTGCCACGGGTGAAAGAAGGCAGGAGGTGTGGGCTGTGTGGTGGAGGGATTGATGGGAGACCGCCAAAGAAACTTGTTCGGGAGTCCACTGATAGTGATAATGAAGCATATGAGGGATCCTCTGTCTCAGATGAGCCAAACTATGATATATGGGATGGGTTTGGAGATGAACCTGGGTGGCTTGGTAGGCTTTTGGGACCTATACATGATCGGTTCGGGATTGCTCGTGTTTGGGTTCATCAGCATTGTGCTGTGTGGAGTCCTGAGGTGAAGTGCCTTGGCTCAACATTTTTGTACATTATCTTTCTTTGTTATAGTGAAATTGTTATAGTATAGGATAGTCTTAATGCATTATAATTTTATTTGATGTGCTTTTAAAACCAATTAAACAATAGCTTGCTTTTAATTTGTATTTTTTACTAGTTCAGTTAATAGTAATTTTTATTAGCCCTTTTCAGAGTTAGGATGATAACCACTAGGCTCCTGGATTATTCTTCACCCTTTTCATGGAGAATAAAGTGAAAACATAGGTGTTTGAACCTTTGAGTACAACATATGTGAACAATGTAATGGAGTTCTATATGTGATAGCATATTCCTCAAGTACCCTATGATGGTGAATAGAATTTTTGAAGTTTATGATACCTAATTAATCCTCGAATGCACACAAACACAACCTGAATAGCATACAATGCATTTACTTCTCTGTGTAAATAACAAAGATGTATTGTTTAAACCTAAAAGGTATGTATATGTTTGAATTTTAAGTTGAAGTTAAAGTGCCAACTACCCTCCACACGCCCTTAGGTGGTAGCTGGTGGGGACTAAAATACCATAGGAGCTGAGTTCCATAATGAACTCTTACAAAAGAAAGAGGAGGAAAAAGGAAAATAATTTGTGCATTTTTATTTGCAAGCTTTCTAAACTTGTAAAATATCATGCAGTCCAAGTTTTTGTGACAAAGTTGGGGTTGGTTGAGTGTATATTCTGAAATGAATATATATAAGTGGGGTAATAACAAATATAATAAAGGAAACATGAAGAAATACTAAGTGCATAATGCAGTGATTTCCAATTATAAGCCCCAAGGAAAGGAGTCTTAGGCCTAAACAAATATGAATAAGGGCACTTAAGCACAAATATTACTGAGTTAATGATGAAAAATAGTGGCGGAGATGCAATGCTGGTAGCATCATAGCAAGATCTTAGTTTTTTTCTTACTTTATAATTAAAGTAGATACACCCTGTGGCAAGGTCCTGTTTCAATCAATGAATTTCACATTGTTTTATATGTGTGAATACAACTTCTTTACCAAGGCTTTTCAGTATGACTAAATGAAATGATAACAATGGATTTATATCACACAGTTTGAGATAATAAATGGTAAGAAAGAGACTTAACTGAAAGTTCTCCGAATTGTACAGCAGTGTTCATATAATACTTGATAACAAACATCTTACTAATCCATTGAGCTTTGTGAAAGGAAGGTGTTTGTTGTAAATCCTGCCTCAGTTTTTAGTCTGATATTTTGTCCACATATCCATCACTTAGAGGTTTGCTACTTTTAATTATTATCACTGCTGATCTTTGGTTTTGATTGGCTCTAGAACACAATTTGATGTCATTCCTCTCATATTGTAATTCTTCAGGTTTACTTTGCCGGTTTGGGATGCCTGAAGAATGTCAGGGCTGCACTCTGCAGGGGCAGAGCATTGAAATGCAGCCGTTGTGGCAGACCTGGGGCAACAATTGGCTGTCGTGTGGATCGGTGCCCTAAAACCTATCATTTGGTTGTTTGGCATTTTTTGTTAATGGCATGCTAAACATATTTTTCGTTTGGTATATCTTTTTTCTCATCCACATTCTTCTTGTAGCCTTGCAGCCGAGCAGATGGTTGTATATTTGATCATCGCAAGTTTCTCATAGCTTGTCCAGATCATCGCCATTTCTTTCACCCTCAAGGAGATAATTATGCTCAACAAATCAGGAAGATGAAAGCTAAAAAGTTTAAGTTGGATTTGAGGAAGCTTTCAAATGATGCTATGTGGAAAGATTTAGAATCTGAAGAAAAATGGTTAGAGAATCGTGGAGAAGATGAAGAATTTTTGAAACGGGAAAGCAAAAGGCTTCACAGAGATTTGGTAAGAATAGCACCTGTTTATATTGGAGGTTCCTCTGAAAACAAGTTGTACCAAGGTTGGGAGTCTGTGGCTGGTCTGCAAGATGTCATCCAGTGCTTGAAGGAAATTGTGATGATACCCCTTTTGTATCCTGAGTTCTTCAGTAATCTAGCCCTCACTCCTCCAAGAGGAGTTCTTTTGCATGGGTATCCAGGTACAGGGAAAACTCTGGTTGTGAGATCTCTGATAGGTGCATGCTCTCGAGGTGATAAGAGAATAGCATATTTTGCGCGTAAAGGTGCTGATTGTTTGGGTAAGTATGTTGGTGATGCTGAACGTCAATTAAGACTTCTCTTTCAGGTGGCAGAGAGGTCTCAGCCGTCTATCATCTTTTTTGATGAGATTGATGGGTTAGCTCCTTGTAGATCTAGGAATCAAGATCAAACACATTGTTCAGTTGTTTCAACTTTGCTTTCATTAATGGATGGTCTAAAATCTCGAGGATCAGTTATTGTAATAGGTGCTACAAATCGTCCAGATGCTGTTGATCCTGCTTTGCGAAGACCTGGGAGATTTGATCGGGAAATCTATTTTCCACTACCATCACTCAAGGATAGATCTGCTATTCTCTCACTTCATACTCAGAGTTGGCCAAATCCTCTATCAGGACCTCTTCTTTCATGGATTTCTAGTCAAACTGCTGGTTATGCTGGTGCTGATTTGCAGTCTCTTTGTACACAAGCAGCAATAAATGCCTTGAAGAGGAATTGTGCTTTGCAAGAACTTTTGTCTTCTGTGGAGAAGGATTCTGGTCATGGTGTACTCCCTTCTCTTCCATCATTTGTTGTGGAGGAGAGGGACTGGATACAGGCTCTTTCATTTGCTCCTCCTCCATGTTCCCGAAGAGAAGCAGGAATGGCTGCGAATGATATAGTTTCTTCACCTCTATATGGCCATCTTGTTCCATGTCTATTAAGACCACTATCTCATCTTCTCATGTTACTTGGCATTGATGATCATATTTGGCTACCCCCTTCTCTTTCAAGAGCATCAAAGTCTGTTAAAAACCTTATCTTTTCTTCTTTGCAAGAGAAAGGAATCTCCACTGGCTTATGGCCGTCTCATCTTCATCATTTGATTCAAGAAGTAGATGTTTCAAAGAAGATAGAAAAAGGGCTTTCTCAGTGTGGTCTGTTACTTGATCAATCAGGTATTATGACTTCATACATGGCAGATGATTACAATAATATTCACGATGAATTTGGTTCGTGCAAATCAATGGAAAAACATCTTAATAAATGGCGCAACTCATCTGGATTTCGTGCATTGATTTCTGGAAACCCCAGATCTGGTCAGCATCACCTGGCTAGCTGTCTTCTGCATACATTTGTTGGCCATATTGAAATTCAAAAGGTTAATTTGGCTACTATTTTGCAAGAGGGGCATGGAGACATAATTCGTGGATTGACACACATTCTCAGTATGTACTTCTTTTTTAATTTTGATATTGCTTTTCATGATTACATGGTTATATAAATACCAGGTGTATTGCTGGTCATGTTGACATTTTGCATTCCTGTTAATATTTTCTTTCATTCCTTCTCCATGTTTGGCTTTATACATTTTGTCTAGGCAAATGCTTTGTCTAGATCTTTGCCTATTCAAGGTGCCTAATTTGTCTTTGATTGTATGATTCATAGGATCTCAGAAGTATTTTACATATAGTGCTTTAGTATAAATCCACTGAGGTCCAATTTTCTTTTCTGTATGTAATTCTTTGAAGTTTTTAAAAATCACATTTCTCTTCTAAGCTGTTATTCTCAGGTTACAATCCATGATAGGCTTTATGAGGGAATTAGAGCTATTCTTGGTTTTTGATTGGCCATGCTCTTTAATTGGGAGTTTCATACCAGTGTTTGATTATGTTCTGTTTCTCTAGTATCCAACTGATTTGTCATGTTTAGAGCAATGAATTATGCATGTATTCACCTTGCTAAGTAAGAATGCTTGATTTTTATTTTCTAATCGGAGAAGTAAACAAAAATCTTTTGACTTTATCTACATGTTTGTAAAAGCTCTCTCAAGTTACAATACTCTTAGATGAGTTTGTATTTTATTAGTAGTTATTGTGAGAAAAGATACCAGAGAAGAAAACCATAAAACACTGCTTAGAATTTCTTATTAGAAAAAAAAAAACAAAAAACATAACATGCAATTAAAAGCCTAGAATTTATTGCCATATTTTGATCAAAAACTATCCCAACAATCTAGGAAACAAATCAAAAACAAATCAGGAAACAAATAACTATCCCAACAAACTAGGGAACAAATCAGCAACAAATCAGGAAACAAATAACTTAAAAATAATAAGGCCATGATTTTATTCTCTCAAAAATAAGATTGACTAAATCAACCCTTAACTGCCCCCAAATCTTCCAGATATTAGGGATACCGAAGATGGGCTGATCTTCAACACTTCCCCTCAAGCTTGATTGTATACATCAAACAATCATAGCTTGTAAATTATCTTCTCAAAAAGAGATCTTAGCAATCCTTTAATTAGAATGTCTATTGTCTGCTTGAAGTTATACGAGGAATGCAAATAGTCCTGTCTTTAATCTTCTTTTTGATAAAGTGTCTATCCACCTCTATATATTTAGTAAAATCATGATGCATTGGATTATGAGCTATGTTGATGGTAGCTTTATTGTCACAATACAATCTTATATAACTTTTTGTTGCAACTTGAAGTTCTTCAAGGAGTAGCCTTAGCCAAATTAATTCACTAACTCCATTTGCCAAGGATCTAAGTTTAGTCTCTGCACTGCTTTTGGCCACTATATTTTGTTTTTCGCTTCTCCATGTCACCAAGTTTCCCCAAACATAGGAACCGTAATCAGATGTATCTCTCCTATTTGCCACTTAGCCATCCCAATCAGTGTCAGTACATGCTTCAATTACACGACTCTTATTTCTTAAAGAACAATCTTTTTCCCGGGCTTCCTTTTAGATACTTCAATATCCGGATGACTGCATTTAGGTGTTCCTTACAGGGAGCATGCATAAACTAACTTACCAAGCTAACTAAATAAGCTATATTTAGTCTTGTGTGAGCTAAATAAATAAGCTTTCCAACAAGCTGCTGATATCTACCCTTGTATACTAGTGTACTTGTATTTTGTTCTCCAAGTTTAATGTTTGGATCAACTGCAGAGTAACCCAATCTCCTTCAAAAGATCTAGGACATATATATATATATATATATATATATATATATATATATATATATATATATATATATATATATATATTTTGAGAAACAGAGATACCTTATCTATTTCAAGCAATCTCCATACCCAAAAAGTACCCTAGCATATCTAGATCTTTGATCTTGAATTCATCTTTAAGCTTCCTTTTTAAATAACTCATCTTTGGAACATTATCACCTGTTAAGATAATGTCATCAACGTATACAATAAATATAGTTGACTTACTACTTTTATGTTTGTAGAATAGTGTGGATCAGTATGAAGCTGTTTATACTCTTGTTGGTGAACTACTTTCGTGAACCTTTCAAACGATGCTCTAGGTGGCTGTTTTAGTCCACAGAGGAAAATTTTCAACATACACACATCCCTGTTTGTCCAACACTTTTAAAACCTGGAAGAAGTTTCATGTAGACTTCTTCAGTCAAGTCTCCATTGAGAAATGCATTCTTGATGTCAAGTTGGCAAAGTGGCCAATCTAGATTTGCTACAAGAGAGAGAGGACACGAATGGTATTGAGCTTGGCAACGGGGGCAAATGTCTCATGATAATCTATCCCGTAGGTATGAGTAAATCCCTTTGCAACCAAACACGCTTTGTGCCTTTCAATGGACCCATCAGATTTATACTTCATTGTGAATACCCATTTACAACCTACAGGTAGAGCATCTCTGGGTTTTTTAACCACTTCCCAAGTTCCATTTTTCTTTAGAGCTTGCATTTCTTCTTCTGATGCCTTTTTTCACTGAGTTCGTTGAAAGGCTTCTTCAATAGTTTTGAGAATTTCTCTGTCTTCAAGATTGGAAACTAATGCTTTCATAGAAGAGGACAAATAGTCATACCGTACAAACTGATGTATAGAATATTAAGTACAGGTTCAGACGCTTTTCCTTGAAGCAATAGATTGATCATCAATATTAACCATAGAAGGAATGGAAAGAAAATAACCTGAGTCCGAGTTGGATTCAGGATAATCCTCGAGAGTAAGAAGGGTTTGTTGATTCTTCCGACGAGAGTAAACATGAAGTTCTATATTCAATTAGGATTTTTTTTTGTTGGACATCTAGATCAGGCACTTTGTTTTTCTCTTGATTATTTTCCACATCAAGATTCTCTCCTTGTTTATTACTTTCATCGACCACATCAAAATTTTCTACTCTTGGTAAACTGAGATTCTTAGAGTGTGAGGGATTAGGTCTTGAAATAGGCATCCTTAGTGAAGTGGTGGACTAGGGGATTTCAGAAGTAGTAGAATTGAGGATTGCAAAAGACAAATGTCAGAAATTTCCTTCATTGTTTTTCTCCTCCTTAAAGGAATTTGTGGGAAAGAAAGGAGTATTTTCAAAAAATGTGAGGTCTACGGTCACACAACAACAACAACAACAACAACAACTAAGCCTTAATCCCATAGTAGATAGGGTAAATTTATATGGAATTCTCTGCTTTCTAAAGCTTCCTCAAATATGAAATAAAAATAAAATAAAAGGAAATGAAATAAACTGAAATAAAATGAAATAAAATGAAAAATAAAAATACCTAAATAAATAATAATAACAACAGATAATTTCTATGAGAGATTGGGATGTTAAAAGCATAACAGTATCCTTACAAACAAAGTCGTTTAATGAAGAAAAACCTTTAAATTAACTTATCTAATCCTATACTGTAGGCGGGCTTATATGAATTCTTTGTCTCCACAGCCGCCTCACCAAAAGCAAAGATCCTACCAATATCTAACATACGTAGGCCCCAGACACCACACCTCTCCACGTAATCCTAGCCTACCTCTACCCCTCTTCTTATCTTCTACAACTAAACTATCACATTTTCGAACCTGAGCACTGGGGTCTCCTACAGACGTGTCCAAACCATCTTAAACGCCTTCTCAGATTTTTATCTTCAATCGCAAGAACATGCACCTTCTCGGTTTGGATGTGTTCATTTCTAATCTTGTCCAATCTTGTATTTACCACTCATCCATCTTAACATCCTCATTTCGCCACATTCATCTTACGCATATGTTGAACTTTAGTTGCTTCAACACTCGCCTCAGATAGCATTTTCCGGCCTAATCGGCCGCCCTATAAAATTTTTCCTTTATTTTGTTACAGATCTTTTTGTCACATAACACCCCCGTAAGACTTTTCCATTTCAACCATCCAAATTGATTCTATGGCTACATCTTCATCTATCATCCCATCATCCCGAAAATGGAACCTAAATACCTAAAATGGTTAACCTTAGGCACTACCACCCCCTTTAGTTTCACTTCTCCTTCATCTCCTACTTAGACTAAAATTACAATGCATATATTCCGCCTTTACTTCTACTTAACCTAAAGCCTTTACTTTTTAAAGTTGCTTCCATAATTCTAGCGATTTACTCCATCTCTACCTCATCCACTGTGACAACATCATTCACAAACAACATACACCATGGGATGCCATCTTGGATATAACTAGTTAATTCATCCATTACTAGAGTAAACAAGTATGGGCTCAAGGCCGATCCTCGATGTAGACTCCATCAAGTTATAGTGAAACTCCTCCGTATCCCTCCCACTGCTCTCACACTTCAGAATCAGCCTCCCTCATACATATCCTTAATAATATTTATATATTTTACATGAATGTTTTTCCTCTCCAATATCGACCAAAAGGACTTGTTTTGGTACTCTATCATACGCTTCTGGTCAATAAAACCATATGGAGATCCTTCTTCTTTTCTCCGTAGATCTCCATTAAGTTTCTTAATAGTGAAAATAGCTTTTGGATCTACCTCGCATAAAACCAAATCGGTTCTCCTGACACCTTCATGATATACCCGAGTCGATGCTTCTATTACCCTCTCCCGTAGTTTCATCAGCATGACTCATTAACTTAATACCACGGTAGTTAGTGCAATTTTGAATATCTCCTTTATTCTTATAAATAGGAACCAAAATGCTCTTTCTCCAAATCATCCGCATTTTTCCCTGCTTAGGATAGAGTTAAGAGTTTGGTTAACCACTCTACCCCTACTTCCAAGGCACTTCCAAACTTCAATCGGATACCATCCGAGCCACAACCTTTTCCAAATTCTTCATTTTTCCTAGCTTCCTCGACTTCAAGTAGCCTGATCTTACGTGTATAGCTAAAGTTCCTTTTTATCGTTGATGCATAAAAATCCGTAAAGTTATCCTTATGACTTGCATTGAACAAATGATCAAAGTAGTTCCTCCATCTCTCCTTGATTTCCTTATCTCATGTCAAGACCTGTTGAGACTCATCCTTAATGCACTTAATTTGGTTCAAGTCTTTCCCTTTTTTATCTCTTAGCCTTGTTATCTTGTATATTTCATTTTCCCCTTCTCGTGTCCCTAACTTTTGGTATAAATCAGCTAGGGATTTACCTCGGGCCTCGCTAACCGCTTTCTTGGCCTCCTTTTTTGCCTTTTTATACTTTTCAAAGATTTCTCCATCCTTAGCTGTAGGTAATTTCTTATAACAATATCTTTTCTCTTTAATAGCCTTTTGAACCTGTTCATTCCACCACCATGGTTCCTGTGGTCGAGGTCCCAGTCCCTTAGAGACCCCTGGGAGCTCACTTTCTATTTTCTCAATATGATTCGACATCTCCTTCCATAAGGTGTTTGCATCATCTTTCACATTTGTGCCTTCTTCTTCCCATATTTTATCCTTAAATGCTAATTGGTTGGTTCCTTTTAACGCTCACCATCTAATCCTACTTTGCTTAACCCTCATTTCTGTTTTTACTATGCCCTTTTTCTTCATATCCAATACCACCAACCTATGTTGTGTGGTTAATGTTTTTCCAGGTATAACCTTGCAATCTTTACAAATAGATTTATCCCTTCTTCTTGTAACAAGAAAGTCAATTTGGCTACAATTACCCCCATTCTTAAAGGTAATCAAGTGTGATTCCCTTTTCTTAAAGCAAGTATTGGTCAACACCAAATCATGAGCCAAAGCAAAATCTAATATAGATTTTCCTTCCTCATTCCTGTTGCCATATCCATAACCTCCATGCACTTGCTCATAGCCATCACTAAGTCTACCTACACGTCTATTAAGATCACCCCCAATATAAAGCTTCTCTTGCTCATTCTAATCCCTAGAACTACCATATCCAAATATTCCCAAAACTTGACCTTATATTCTTCTCCTAAGCCTACTGAGGCATACACACTCACTATGTTAATTATTTCTTTTCCCAACACTTGCTTCAAATGTATAATTCTGTCTCTTACCCTTTTCACTTCAACCACTTTGTCCTTCATTTTTGGTTCCATAATTATACCCACACCATTTCTATGTTTATCCCCTCCACAATACCATAATTTATAACCTGTGTTACCAATCTCTCTAGCCTTGTTTCCTATCCACCTAGTCTCTTGCAAACATACTATATCTATCCTCCTCCTTTTTAGAGTGTCAACTAACTCCATAGATTTTCCTGTTAAAGATCCTATATTCCAACTACCAATCTTAATCCTACCACTCCATAGATTTTCCTGTCAAAGATTTTCCTGTCTACGGTCACAATGATTTTTTTATTTTCTGGGAAATAACATTTGTATCCTTTTTAGTTTGCAGCATATCCAAGCAAATTGCATTTGAGGGCTTTTGGTTCAAGTTTGTTCCGATTGGGTTCATGGTTACGAGCAAATAGTATTACCGGACACTTTTATTGAAAGATTACTAAAGGTTCGGTTCTCAAGAAAATGCTTGGATAGGACATTTAGTGGAGTTTGAAATTGAAGAACATTTAGAGGCATTCTATTTATAAGGTAGCAAGTAGTGAGAACGACATCCCCCTATAATTGTATAGGAGTATTGGTTGTAAACATATGGACCTAGCAACTTCCAAAAGGTGTTTGTTTTTTCTTTCAGTTATGCCATTTTATTGGGGTGTGCTAGTGCAAGAACTTTGATGAACAATCCATTTGTATTAAAATATCCTCCCAAAACCTGGTTAAAATATTCTTTACCATTATCAGTGTGTAGGATTTGGATATTTATGGAGTATTGAGTTTTAACTACATTGTCAAAATTTATGAAAGTTTGTTCAACATCAGATTTGTCTTTGAGCAAGTACAACCAACACACACGAGTATGATCATCGATAAAGGATATAAACAAACGCTTTGAATAAATATTGTGAGACCATAAAGGTCCCCAAATATCACCATGAATCATAGCAAAAGATCTAATTGCTTTATAAGGTTTTGGTTTAAACACGTACCTTTGGTGTTTAGCCAACTAACATATTTCACATTGAAAATATCATTATTCTTAAACAAGGAAGGAAACAAATGTTGTAAATATGCGAAACTAGGATGCCCTAATCTAAAAAGCCACAACCTTACTTGATTTTTCCTTGAAGAAGGTTCCTAACTAACAGTATGAACTTGTTTGATCTCATCAGTGCCCTTGTCAAACTAATATAGCCCCTCATGCTCACTAGCATTGCTAACCCTTTTCTCCGAACTCCGGTCCTTAAATTCGCAATGATTATGTGAAAAGATCACTCTATAATCACAATCCTTAAAAATTTTGCTCATTGATAGTAGATTATAGGATAAATTTGGAAAATGTAATACAAACTTAAGAATAAGAGTTGAGTTAATTTTAACAGTTCCAAGCAATCGAAGACAAGGTTCCATTTGCAATTTGCACTTTAGTGTGACCATAATTCGGAATATATGTGCAAAATAATTGAGCATAACCGGTCAAATAATCTGAGTCTCCAGAGTCAATAATCTAGGAATTTTTTACTTCTTTTGTGCAATTTAGGGCTGAAAGGAAATTACCTTACTGGGCAATTAAAGAAGTACCAGTTACTTTCTTTGGAGTTAGTAACTTGTAGAGACGCTCAAGTTGCTCCTTACTGAGGTTGATATTGCCCAAACTTTTTCCAAGTTTTTGTTCAATCCGTTCAACATTGGATTGGTAGGTATGGGTTTCTTTTGAAAGTGTCCAGGTTGCCTTTGATATTCACGGTTGTTCTGATTGGGAGGTTTCCTATGTAATTTCCAACAAGTTTCTTTAGTATGATTGGTTCTTTGACAATAACCACACCAAAGATTCCCTCTTTTAGCATGCCATGGTTTATTAGAGAAGTCTGGTTTTTTTGTTTTGTTCGTGGCTTTTGGAGACCAATGCGGAAGCTTATGTTTGGACAGTACCTCTAGGATCACTGAGGATAATCTTGCGCCTACTTTTCTTCTTTCGAACTTCAGAAAAGACTTCTTCAATATGAGACAGAGGTCGTATTCCAATCATTTTACCACAAACCTCATCTAGATCCTTATGACGTCATAGGTACATGTTTTTTCTAAATACTCACTACGGCTCAAATAGATCCAGTTCCTGCCATAACTTGGTAAGGGTAGTGTTGTTTTTTGTGACGTCCATACTTCCTTGCTTGAGATCCCTAGCTTGGTCTCTTAATTCACACGACTATACTGGATTTTCTAGATTAGAATAGGCGAATTTCACCTTATCCTAAATGACTTTGGCCGTGGAGTGAATAAGGTATAATAACCCAATATGTTCTTCCATCGAGTTGATGAGCCAGAACAACACCAAGGCATTTTAAGTGTCCCATGATGTGTACGCAGAGTTGGTTGAGTCTGGTTTTTTTGTGGAGCCATCAAGAAAGCCAGTTTTTCCTCTTCCTTGTATAACCATCTGGACAAACCGTGACCATTGAAGAAAGTTTTTTCCATTTAGTTTGTAGGGAGTATCAAAAGAAGCACTGGGGTTAATTGTAAGGCTCGATACATGGGGAGATTCAACAAAAGCTCCCTTCTTTCTATCCTTGCTTAACCCATTGAAGGCTTGCTTAAAGCTATTGAACTAGAGAAGAAAACCATAAAACACTGCTTAGAATTTCTTATTAGAAAAAACAAACAAAAAACATAACATACAGGAAAAGATCTAGAATTTATAGCCATATTCTTGTCAGAAAGTATCCCAACAAACTGGGAACAAATCAAAAACAAATAACTTAAATAATAAGGCCCTAATTTTATTCTCTAAAAAATATGATTGACTAAATCAATCCTTAACTACCCCCAAATCTCCCAAATATTATAGATATCAGAGATTGGTTGATCTTCAACAATTATCTAAAAGTGTTTCTAATTGACACTTCACATTTGGTTGTCTTTTTCTAACCTAATTACTTTGATGATCTTTCCTCCATCTCCTTTCATTTTTTTAACTTCTTACTAAGAGTGCACTCTTAGGTCATATTTCATACGTGGGAATGAGAAAGAAAATAAAAATGAGAATGGTTAGGAATGGTATTGAGTGGAATGGAGGTGAGAATTACAAGTTTTATTCCTATGTTTGGGTGTTAGCATGGAATGGAGTTAAGTTTTAAATTAACAAATGAAAAAATGTTTTTAAAAGAACTATCGTATTCCTACCATATAGCCGACCCTATCTAGTATGGGATTAATGCTTAGTTGTTGTTGTATCTTATTCCCACCATAAGTGAGAATGGACATTCCTCTCAATTTTAATGGAATCCCCATTCTCACTTTTTCTGAGAAGGGGCCATTCCCAGGAATGGTCATTCTCACCCTAAAATTGAACCAAACAAAGAAATTAGAATGCAAGGAATGTGAACTTAAATATTCTCCTCAATTCCATTCCCTCCTCACCCATTCCATCATACCAAACATGATTAATGCTTTTGATCACTAGGATGGTCTCAGTTCTCATCTCCTTCACTGTCATATTTTTAATAGCCATTATTACCAACCTTGCACTTCTCACATGGTCTTCACTCATCTTTTTTCTACCACCTTGCATCATCCTCATCTTATTACGTTTACATATTTGTTATTCATCATCACTGCTCCCTTTGTACTTGCCCAAGGATTTTGGTCGTGGTACCAATATCCTACTTACAAATCCTAGACTATTAGAAGTTGTTAAAATATTCCCTCTTTTTTACTATTGGCTACTAAAACAATAGACCTTTTTATTTTGGATATTTCTTTATCTGGATCCTGACAATGAGGCTTGCACCTGTAAGCAATGTACGTTAAGGAGTTCTTGTTGGTTGTTCCATAAAGTGATGGGTGTGATAAGTTGGTGAACTTGGTGTTGAGCTTTTAAGATAAGCATCGAGGAAACAACAATCATGGTAGGGATCGATTTCCACAGATTGGAGGCGAACATTGAAGGCATACTTAGTAAAGCGGTCCAGTGGCATTTTTGCCAACAAGCAGGAGCCATTACTAGGGTAAAGGCTACACCTTGACTAGGAGAGTGAGGTTGGGTGGATTAAGTGAAGCAGGAACAAAATTAAAGCTGCTAGTGATTGGGACTGGACTCAAAGTTGTTTTGGACAATTCTTGCTTGATCTTCATAACTTTACTTCTTTAGGACATTTCTGATTGCTGAACATACTTTCTCATCAAAGAGATGCCTGTAATGCGTCATGAAATATTCTTATGCTTTTGTTTGTCATTTATTCCTCTAGTCTCTATTCTACCTATTTAATGATTATTGTACATGTTTTTTTGGAACATCTGAAAACTTTGAGTAATGCACCCATGAAGTTAAGGGTGATCTTCAATGCTAGCTATTGATGATCAGTTGCTTCCATCCAATGACTATTCCATGGTAGATTTTAAGTGCATTTGTGAAGCTAGTTTCTTTGGCATGCTACAATTACATTTACTAGCATTTTTTTTTCCGTGTTCTTGCTGTATTTTTCTGTTAATTGCTATCTGTTCAATAAAAAGCCTTTTGATGTTCTTCAAGGGGTTCCCTGAGTGCACCATCACATTACTTACCTGATTCCTCTTATACTTTTCCTAATTTCATCTCCTTATTATTTACTTTTTAATTCTGTTTTTTACTTATGATTTATAGCAGCTTTAAGCATCAAATTTTGTAGCCCTTAATGGAAATAGTTGGAGAAGGATCATAAAACCTTGTGCCAAATAGTTGGGAGGAGGATATAAGATTCCTTTTGTTCCATTTTTTTTTATTTTAAATATGTTTGCATTATCCGTTTTTCATTAGTTACTTAAACTTCAATTGGTCTACAAAATCCTTTACCCTTTCATGTTAGTACAGCATGCTGACTGTACCCTGCACACGATCTTTTTAACTTATCTATGAGGTGGACTTTTTCCATTCAGTGAAATGTTTACATGTCGGGCGCTGCATCATCTACATGCCAAGAATTGACTTGTGGGCTATGGATGAGAATCATGGGATAAAAACTGTGGAAGATGAACATAGTCCCAAATCCTCTGAATTTTTCTCAACTGAAGTCCAAAATGTCACAAAGCAAGTTTCAGAAGCATGGAATTCATTCATTGAGCAAGTTGATTCTATGTGTGCTTCCACAAATATAATCATCCTGGTAAGTGGGCGATCATCTGGACTATGCAATATTTGTTTATTGTGTTCCTTATATTAGTGAAATAAACTTGCCATATGCTGAACATGGGTTACTTTTCCTGTCTGCAGCTTATATTGCACATTTATCTTGCTCATGTAATCTGACAGATTTATCTATAAATTATTACATTAATAAAAAGAAGCAACTTTATGTTGTTTTCATATGTTGCAATATTCTATCTGTAGTGTTTTTTTTAAAAAAACTTTATGATTAACTTGTTATATGCGAATGGGAGCCTTGGCACAACGGTAAAGCTGTTGCCATGTGACCTGGAGGTCACGGGTTCGAGTCGTGGAAATGGCCTCTTGCAAAAAAAAGTAGGGTAAGGCTGCGTACAATAACCCAAGTGGTCTAACCCTTCCTCGGATCCCGCACATGGCGGGAGTTTTGTAGCACCGGGTTGCCATTTTTTTTATTAACTTGTTATATGCATTTTACACATAAGATTAGATATTTATGTGAATGGTGAATTCCGTGGGATTAGCTGCTGTTATTTATGAAAATCCCATGCAATTTCCATAAAGAACGGCGGCCTAATGTTTTTGCATTTCTGCGGAACTGTGATATATCAAAAACACCTCCTTTGGCAGGCTTCTTGTAACATGACTCAGCATTTTTTGTGACTTTCAATGGTGTGAACTGAAGCAGGGAATAGAATGAAAATTTTTGGTTTCTGAATGAATCTTATTGTAAATTTGCTTTATCGGTCAAATTTATCAATGAATGCTGATTTTTATATATTTAGCTGCTGGTTGAACCTTTGAACTAATGGATTCTGTCAATTGTTTGCAAAATGTTGTTTTTCACTATCCACAGCTTTTACAATAAAAAAGGGAGTGTTAAGCTCCTGTTGAAACTCAGTCATGTATTCCTGGTTTTATGAGGTCTGTAATTTCTTATATCTGTGTGAGTAGTTCTATGTTTTTGCTCTTTCTACTTTATCTCACATGAATTTCTATTGTTTCTCAAAAGGGTCAATATGATTGTTGATGCATATGATGTTTACCATCTCTCTGTATTCTCATGCTCACTAATTCATTTTTTTTGCCTTTTTCATCTGAATTTCAATTTTGTTGCTGTACAAAATCATTTCCTGTGCTTTGTTTTGTTATAATTCCTACAGGTTCTAAAATCATATGTTTGCTTTTGAAGGCCACCTGTGAAGTGCAAAATCATGAACTACCCAATCGAATAAGGCGTTTCTTCTGCAGTGATGTTTCACATGATCATGATTCTGTTCCATCAGAACACACAATTCCAAGATTTTTTGTACATGTTGATGGAACTTACAATCATGAGTTAGTCCTTGATTCATCTGCCGCAAAAGTGTCTCAAGATCTTGTTCAACATTATGTTCAATTGGTGCATTACAGAAGCCATATGATAAATTGTACTAGTAAAGGTGATCTAACTCCTACTGTCATGGTTAGTCTAGATGGCCAAAGAGATAGCATGGAAAACAACAAAGTTACAGAAGTATATGCTGCATCAGCAGATGTTGAACAAATGACTTCAAATGGTCAAACTTCTTTCAGAGATAGCCAAATTCAGCAAGGTCTAAACATTGATCAGCGGCTGTCTCCATTATCAAATAGAAGAAGTTGCGAGGAGATTGATGTGCAGCATCATAGGCATAAAGATTTATTTCAAAGAACTCTTCCTATTAGGTTCATAAAAGGCAGCCCACCTTCAGCAATCACTATGTTTGGTTATCAGGTTCTACGCTACCCACAATTTGCTGAACTCTGCTGGGTAACATCAAAGTTACTAGATGGTCCCTGCACAGATATAAACGGGCCTTGGAAGGGCTGGCCCTTTAATTCCTGTGTGATGCATCCTAGTAGCTCACCTTTGAAGGTTGTGGCTGGAGAAAACTCTGGCAATCTTAAAGATAAGGATACTGGTCTGGTGAGGGGCTTAGTAGCTGTTGGCTTATTGGCAATCAAAGGAGCTTACACATCAGTTAAAGAAGTCTCATCTGAAGTAAGAAAAGTTTTAGAGCTTTTAGTTGGATGTATTCGTGATAAGATTTTGGATGGGAAAGAGAGATATCGGTACTTTCGACTTCTTTCTCAAGTGGCTTATGTAGAAGATATGGTCAACAACTGGGCTTATACATTCCAGAGGTACTTTTTTTGTTACTTTGATGATTACAACTTGGAACTTCTCTGGTTTTTTACTTGTTCTTTTACAGGTTCTTTCATTTCCTTACCTTGGGAGGGTTGAGATTTGCTTAAACTTTCTTTATACTTTGCACTGAAACTGCCTTTTTCTGTGTTTTGTGTTGCATGGGGACAACTGAAATGCACTGTAATTATTACCAGCAATCAAGAATTAAGCTCCTAAACTTGCACAATTAACATGTATTAAGAAGTTGTAGTTTACTTGGTACTCTTGAAAGCAGTGTCATTTTCTTCTGACTGGAAGTGTTAAAAATTATTCTTCCACCAATTATTCGTCTTTGTATTATGGTGGATATTAACCAAGTCTAGTCTTTCTTTCATTATAACTCTATTCTTGCCCCTTATTGGAGAGCACCTCTGCATCTTATAAAGGTCTGGGCAAATTTTGGATTGGATCAAAGAATCTGGGTTTATTGTTTAAAATTATGCCACACAAACTCATGTAAACTACACACAACTGCATCAAATAAACAATTTTTCTTGTCTGTTTTTGGGATACTATGCTTTGTCCTTTGGAAAATTTCCTGGTAATGTCTTTGTGATTCTCCTGTCCTTCATTCTGCAGTTCACTACCAGATAACTTGTTGGCTACATCAAATACTAAACCATCAAATTTTGAGGGACACTTTAAAGATGATAATGCAAGTGGCAATGGCCTCATTGGTGACAATTCATGCATGCCAGGGGTTCCTAAAGAAAGTTGTAACATGGTGCAGAACAAATCAAAAAATGGAAGTCCTCATAAATTTGCAAACAATAACGGTGAGTGTATTAATTTCAATGAAGGGTCCAATACACTAGCATGTGATTCTGGCGAAGGTACAATACCAGAAATTAGGCATTTCCATCAACCTTCTCCATTACCTCCTCCCTCTAACTTACATCCCAGTTCTTCCTTGGCCGCTAGTGCATTGGTCAGTGAAGGTGGCACTTGCATCTTAAGTCTCACACCATGTGAAGAGAAAGGTCATGCCAAAGAAACCTTTAGTACTGAGTTGGCACAAACTAATAGTCCTGCTGATGTTAGTCTTTCCAAGCTTGACAATTCAGGTTTAGTTACAGAGTCCTCTTGTAGAGATGCCAGTGACAAGTGGAATGACTTGGGCAGTGTTCCTTCTTCTGATAATGCTGCATTTATTTCTGATGAAGCAATCACATCTACTGGCTTTATCCTCAGAAAGAATAATAAGCTCTCAGACACCGAAATTTCATGTATCTATGACTGTTGCTCCCAATGTGTGCATGCCCTCAATTTGTTGGTTCATAATATCCTATCAGATTGGTGGAAATCTACTGATGGTCGTTCAGCTGTAGATGACATCCATGATGTAGTGATTTCATGTTCTTTGAATCTACTGCAAGCAATTAAAAACTACTACAATTCTTCAAGTAGCACTGTTTCTGAAGAAGAATGCGGAAATGAGTTTGAGCACTGCACTCTTCATCAGATTGGTGATAACCAGCTTAGGAGAATGCCATTTCAGCATAACTCTTTGAGTAAGGTAGAGTTTTCACCAACAGAATGCAATTGTCACGGAAGAATTGAGGATGATATTGAGAAAGCAAAGTATGAGAGACATCGTCATTACCAGTCATCATGTAGATTTTTCTTCAAAGGGGGAGTATTGGTCCCTGCAAACCCACCTGAAGGAATTGTTTTTCACTGCAGATATGAGAAACTATGTGTTTGCTTGATCACGGAGATTGTTTTAATGGTCAAACATCCAATTGATTGATGTTAGCTATTGATGGAGCTTAAATTCCAGTACTTAATCAAAGGGAAGACAGGAGTTTTGCTTGCCAAGTGATTTGCTCATCAGGACATGCATGTATTTTGTTTGTTACCTCTCTCCAATTTGATGCTTTATAAAAGCATGGCAGTATGTGCCCCATGTATGTATAGGCTATACAGATCAACTGCAGATTTTGTTTTTCTGCAAACCTTGAATTCTAGTTTTTTGTTGCTGTCCTGCCAACATCTTAATATACATATCAGGTTGTTGCCTTTTACCTCTTGGATAATCTTTATCTTCTGTTTATCTTGTTCTGTAATGTACATCTGGTGTCCTTATCAATTTGATCATGCGAATGCACACCAGTTTTAGTTTTCTATGTTGCAAGTACTTTCTTTTAATTCCTCCATATTTTTAGACCCTTATCCTCAACTTTAATAAATTGGCTTTCAATCTTGGCCTTGTCTGATCGGCTAATACTACATTTGTGAAAATGGCCAATATACAGAGATCAGAGTTTAGCACTGATCTTTGGTGGACCTTCGACAATGTAATTCACTTTCCTTGACATGAATTTATGTTCTAAAGGCTCATATCAGTCTCAAGTACTGCCCTTGTATAAATCTGATATGGCTTTTCTATTTATTTGTTGCCTTCCTTAGTACTTTTGTTTATGTTTCTCCTAGCTTAACGATATGCTATGTGTCACAGGTGGAATGTTTCTCTGCCATTTTGATCTCTTCACTAGTTTGTCCTGGCAATAAAGTATACAACTCTGGTAACTTAAAGACTGGATTTTGATACTGTTCTTTGTTTCCGTTATTCTTGTAGCTCTCATCTTTTAATTCCATGGCGGTGTGTACAAACAACTTTGTTATTTCCACTGTTTGGATTAATTGTATGTGCTAAAGCACCACTTGATAGTTAACATATTTTGCATATTTTTGGATAGGTTAAGTAGCCAACTGTCTCATTTTATTCCATTATTTTCTTACATGTTAACCTTTTGTCATGCTGACTTTGCCAGCTGATACATATGTTTTCTTTCCAATGGAGGATTTTCCAATTATATGCTTGTGTTAACTTATTCCTCTGTATTTCCAAAGCTTACTTTTCATCTTATTTAATATGGGGGACTTGTAGCAAAATTCATGCTACCCTCCTTCCCTTGATATCGTTGACTTGTTTCATGATATTCCTGTGTTCTCTCATCTATATGCTAATTTTAAAAATAATTGAAAATTGCATTTTTCTCCAATATCTTTTGTTACACCTTGTAATTTTCATGCATTTTATAAATCCAATTGTATTTTATCATGTTTATTACTCTCTTCAAGCCAAACACTTCTTTATTGATCTTTTAGCGTCTTTCAGTCCTCTGTGTACCAGTACCTTGTTTGTCTAGAGTTATAGTGGTTCATAACATCGAAATAGCCAATCTATATCGAAGGCTCACCATTTTGAAATATGCAATAGGAGTTGTCATCACAGGCAAGTTCAGTTCATATTAGGAACAAATAGAAAGAAAGTCACCTTGTGAATATCTTGTTCTGGGCAACATATATTTTTGGCTCTTTTGGAATTGTACTAGCTTTGGTTTAGGATACATGGAGATTGAGCCTTGGCAGACTGTTAAATTTGCCTGTTGGCAATCTGGAAATCATGAATTCGAGGCAAGGGGAAGAGACTGTCTGCATGTTGGCTAAAAATGGTGTTGGTTACCATTTTTATGCATGCTGGTATAAATTACCTTATAGGAATCAATATAATTCATCTCTCTCCCACTATCATTCCAACATGCGCTTTTGTTGATCAGAGGTGATACTAACATACTCATCCTGTCTGATAATACTTTTTAAGTTGCATAATTAAGGATTTGCCATCTCTTGGTGTATAAGCTAGTGATTGATATCACATTGCTTTCATGCTCATGCCTCTTTACTTGCTTTCTTCGGCCGTGGAGTTATACCTTATCTTCTCTCTCTTTTTTTTCCCTTTTGTGGTGCAGGAATTGATAATTGGAGGGAAGCCAGCAGCTCTCTGGCCTACTTTCATGGTTTCTTCCAGTGGAGTTTTACTATGAAACCGAGCTTGTTGCTAGTATCTCTCTTTCAGAATTTGGAGGTATTCATGAAATTAATTTCCTGAATTATGTTTTTGTTCTCTTGCCAATCCGACAATATGCAAATTTTAGACTGCCAGTCCTGATATATTGATGCATGCTTTTTGTTGTTCAGATTCTCAATGTTGGAGAGCTTTCTTATATTCTGCCTCCTTGTTCTATTTACTTCACCTGAGACATAGCCAAACAAATCACTCTGATGTATGATATTGTCCATAACCATACTCTTCTGCAGTGACATTGGACTACAAAAGGTACGTCCTATTGTTCTGGTTCATGTCATTTTATGGCCTGTGTTGCCCTGGATCATACCTTCTCTGCTGTTTGTGTCAATCAATTCTAATGTTTCTAGGTTGTTGATCAAGTTATACAGTTGCTATTTCAAAATGTGATGGAAATTTCTGCCATGGCATTATGGTTCTTATTACTCTTCTGCAGTTCTATGCCAGTTATCCATCTTGTTGGGATTATCTTCAATCAGCATGGCCTTTTCATCAAGAATAGCATCTTCAAGCATGCAAAAATTCAAGTAATTGCTTACATCAAAGGCACAATGGAAATTGTAGCTATGAGTAATAGAGGATTTTATGGCTTACTGGGGTAACCAATCCATGAATTTCAAGAATAGAGAGGACTAGCATCCCAATATGTAATGTCTTTTTGTTGTTGTTGTTGTTGTTGTTGTTGTTGTAAGGGAGTCAAAATGAGTAGCCATTCATTATAGATCCTCTGTGACTTTTATGATTTTGAATAAAACTTTTGACTTCAACCGGCAACTGAGCTGTCTTTTTATGTATTCCATTTATTTGTTCTCCTAACTTCTTTTGCCAACATATCTGCAACAATGTTGTTTTCTTTGGGATGAGTCTGATTCTCAGGTCCTGAGTCCTTTCATCATTGTTCGGTATTCAGTTGTAGTGTCTTGTGTCCTTCAGTTGTAATTATTTCCACTCTGTTTGAAGATCTTCGGTATGCACTGGTTTGTTTGTGTGCATAATGGTTGTTTTTTTTTGGACAGTAGGAGCCAACTGGCTAGAGAAGAACTCTTAAAATCCACGGGCGTGCTTCGGCGCGGGATCGAGGCCAGCGCACGGGAATTTTGGTTTCTATACCCTCCACGTGCCTGGAAATCCTCGCCACACACCGAAACCCTCAGTGCATAATGGTTGTTGACCCCATTTGCTTTAGCTCTTTGACACCTGCCTTTACAACCCCCTTCTCTGCTTCATAAGTAGATTGAGCCATACATGTCTTCATATCTGCAATACAAAAACCACCCATATTAGATAGGATTAAGTAAGCTATTCCTGTTGTTCCATCTCCCTTCTTCCAAGAACCATCATGTTTACAATATGCTCTGCCCCAGTTCTGGTTCACTTCACCCTCTGTTTGCTCATTAATAATATGTTACTGAGTATATTCCTGGTTCAACATTATGCTTGTTTTTACCACCCTCTTTGAATCAAACTCCTGGACTTTGAAGATTTGGTTGCATCTTCATTTCCAAATTTACCAGAGAGTACATGCCATCAGTGCCAACTCTAATTTACCAGAGAGTACATGCCATCAGTGCCAACTCTATCTATGCCTTTTAGTTTGTGTCTTCCAAGTTTGCGGGATATTGGCTTTATCTCCTTTTGAGCACCTGCTTCCATTAGAAAGAATCAATACTTCTTCCAAAGATTTACTTCCACTCGGAAACATAGTTCGACTTGAGGGAAAGGTCTAAACTAATGGCAATCGACAGCCAATCCACGAAACTGAAAATACATAATAAGAAGATTTGCATTAATCAACAGTCATAATATTTTATTATTATCAAAACCCAGTTGGAACAAGCTAAAGAGTCAAAATATGAATATTCATGGTAAAATGTCTTGAACCTTCAACCGCTTAGTTGAAAAGGAATGTTAGACAGAGGTATGGTACAAAAGAGAGAAGAGTCATTAAATGAAAACACTGGAGCATATATCAACATAATAGGCCCAAGAACGATCTGATCTCAGAAATGCTTAGCTTCATTAACTCGAACAATGATCAAAGAATTTTTGATCATCCCTTGAATTAATTCGCAAGCACACTTGATGGGGGACTATTGATAGGGATGAAAGTGGTAAGACACCTGGCACTCATCCAAGTAGGCCACATGTCAAGATAACAAGGCAAGGCTCTCCAGTACCAACATATCAGTCCGTGATTGGACCATTCCGATATAACCCTTCCGTCCAACCAGGTTATCATGATATGATATACCTTGCCGATCCGATATACGTACCCTATATGTCAATGTTATTAGATGACTCATCAGGATCGGAAGGAACTCCCCAACCTGACACGTGTCAATCAGTGAAGGCACTCCTAGACTGATAACCATCTATATCGGTTCAGACCTTCTAGAAGAAATACAGTTGTAGACAGCCTGGACTTCTAGAAGAATTACAGCCGGAGATTTCGGACAATTAGTGGCGCTTAGGCTGGAAGAGCGGTAGTAAACACGTGCCTAAATTGAGAAGCGTGCTCAACACGCAGCCTGCGCCTATAAAAGGCGGGGATCATAGCTCATTTGGACAAGTTGAATTCCAGCAGCGAAGCTCTTCCCATTTGGGATCAGGATCCATTCTCTCTCTCTCCTTGTCCTTCCATTCAAGGAATTGTTGTAAGATCTCTTGTAAACTCAGCTATTGATAGTGAGATCTCTCTTTCCTGTGGTTTTTTCCCCATTAATTGGGGTTTTTCCACGTAAATTTGGTTTTTCTCTTCTTCTGTTTGGATTCTTGATTGATTTTCTACTAAGATAGCCCCACAATCAATATAAATTCAATTGTTTGGTTGAAATTGAGAATTCAATCCAATTTTAGCTCTAACAGTTTGGCACCGTCTGTGGGGAGGATTTGAACAAAAAGTCCATGGCTACCACACAGAGAAAGTCAAAGAGGTTCCAAACCCAAGAAGGAGAGAAAGGAGCTCCAGCCACTGCTCCAATCGAAGATGTTCCCCCTCCAGGAGCTGAGATACCTCCAGGAAATATTGGAGCTGAGAATGATGTTGATCCCGTCAGAAGGATGGCGCAGGAGATCGAAGAGTTGAAGTAGGCGCTTCGGGAAGCACGTCAGCGTGCTTCACAGACTACTGTCCCTCATGATGCACAGCCCCTCAAGGAGAGTAGGGGAAGAAAGGCAGCCTGCTCCCCTAGACATCAAACGCATTCTCCGATGCGACACCGGAGCAAGGAATCTTCTATTGGAAGCTCTGACCCAGTACGTCAGCATCAGAATCAATATACCCGAGAAGATATGATCAGGGATCGGAGAAAAAGGGAAATCTCCCATACTCCAGATCAATCTAAAGATCGGAGATGCAGAGCCCGATCACCGACACGCCAATCCCAGAGGCATTATCATTCACCAGATCGGTATCACTCCTTTCATGACCGATCCCCGCATCGTCATCATTCCAGACACCGATCTCCTCGACATGACTCTCCATATCGCCGTTGCTTATCTTCGCGATGATATATTTCTGAGAGGGACAGAGTTCAATAACTTGTTCCACACATCACTTCTCCCTTTATAAGGGCAATTTGGGAAGCTCCTTTCTCAGAACATTTCAGACCACCAAATGTTCGCCATTATGACGGGACGTCCGATCCCTAGGAGCATTTGGAGAATTATTGCGACGAGATGATGATCAACTGGACAACTGAAGCCGTCATGTGTCGAGCGTTCCCTCGAACACTCATCAATGACGCCCATGATTGGTTTAGGGGAATCCCCCCAGGAACTATATACAGTTTTCAACAACTCTCTTACCTCTTTCTTTGTAACTTTGCCAGCAACAAGAGATTAAAGAAAAATCCTATAATGTTATTGGGATTCAGGCAAAGATCAGAAGAGAGTCTACGCGGCTACATAAGCCGCTTCAACAAGGAGATCAATGGCATGCTTGACATTAATTCTGCGATAGTTGTGGGAATAGCTGTGAAGGGGTTAAAGGATGAACCCTTTAAAGATTCCCTAACTCGGGAACCCCCAACTGGTCTTTCGGATTTCCAAGCTACAGCTGCAAAATATATAGCCTCTGAGGAGATGAAGGCTAAGTGGCAAGAGAGTGACCTCCTACAAATGGAGGAAATCAGAAAGATGAATCACCACCCACAACCAAACAGAGAATGGAAAGAAGGAGCTCCGAGAGGTGATAAACCTTGGAGGGAAGGAGGCCAGAATCCAAACCGAATAGATCGGTTTGATGAAAGGAGGCCTCCACAGCACCTGAGATATGATCCTGAAAGAGCAGGAAAGTACCATAATTACTCCATTCTTAACACCTCACGGGAAGACATTCTGTCCCAAATTTAGGATCAGAAAATATTGAGGCCCCCACAACCAATGAAAGACAATCCAAGGAGGAAGAAGAGTAAGAAGTTCTGCAAATTTCATCAGGATAAGGGACATTCCACTGAAGAATGTATCTAATTGAAAAATGCCATTGAAGATCTTATCAGAGAAGGCAAATTGGATCAATTTCTACAAAAAGAGCAGGATACTGAGCATATCCCTACTCCACCACCCATTATCCCAAGCGATACTCATGTGACGGTCATTGCTGGAGGTCCAGGGTGCGGCGGAGAGAGCTCCAAATCAAGGAAAAATTATGTAAGAATGGTGGGATCTGTACAGAATGTCATATCCTTGAAGAGGCCCCGCACACCTGTACAAATCTGTTTCTCAAATGAAGATCTGGAAGGGATTCACCATCCCCATGATGACGCTTTAGTGATCACCGCACAGATTGGAATTTTCACTGTAGAGCGAGTTCTCATCGATACCGGAAGTTCGGTAGACATCATATTCTCTTCTGCTTTTGACAGAATGAAGCTTCCAGTTGAAAATCTGAAACCAATTAAATCTCCTCTCATCGGGTTCAATGGCAGCCCTCTACAACCCGACGGTATGATTTCTCTCCCGTTGACTCTTGGCACTCCTCCACGAACTACTATTGCTCTCATTAACTTTTTGATTGTACGATGCCCCTCGAGCTACAATGTTATCATAGGGAGGCCATCGATCAATCAATTGAAAGCTGTACCTTCAACTTACCATATGATGATCAAATTTCCAACTACCAATGGTTGCGGTGAAGTCAAAGGCAACCAACTGACCTCTCGCCAATGCTATGCTACCATGCTTAAAGGTCATTGCGAGGGGAGTAGCCGATCTGGAGAAGCATTCACTGTGGAGGATATACAACATGAAGACGACGAGCGGGAGAAGCGTCGTCCCACTCCGGTCGAAGAGCTGAAAACCATACCTCTGAAAGAGGAACAACCGGAACGGACCGTTCAGATAGGAGCAAATCTCCCATCTTCCCAGCAAGAAGAGATGCTAAGTTTCTTGAGGAGCAATTCCGATATATTCGCTTGGACAGCTGAAGAGATGCCTGGAGTCCCTCGGGAGGTCATCGAACATCGACTCAATATCGATCCAGGGCATAAGCCAGTCATACAAAAGCGAAGAAGTTTTGCTCATGACCACCTCCAAGCTGCCCAAGAAGAAGTGGATAAACTTTTGAAGGCAGATTTCATTCGAGAGGTGTACTACCCTGAGTGGTTGTCGAATGTTGTACTGGTCAAAAAATCCACACAGGAAAGTGGAGGATGTGTGTGGATTTCACTGATCTCAATAAAGCATGCCCTAAAGACTACTACCCCCTGCCTCTTATCGATAACTTAGTAGATTCTACATCGGGGTATGAAATGCTTAGTTTTCTTGATGCATATTCCGGATACAATCAGATCCGAATGGCAGAATCCGATGTGGAGAAAACTTCCTTCATCACTGGAAGAGGAACATACTGTTACAAAGTCATGCCATTCGGTTTGAAAAATGATGGTGCCACCTTTCAAAGATTAGTGAACAAAGTGTTCAGAAACCAGATTGGGAGAAATGTAGAAGCATATGTAGATGACATACTGGTGAAAAGCGAAAAAGCCGAACGACATATTGTCGATCTGTAAGAAACTTTTGTTGCACTTCGAGCACATGGGATTAGCCTCAATCCCAATAAATGTACGTTCGGTGTCCGATCTGGAAAGTTTCTAGGGTTCATGCTCACACATCGGGGAATAGAAGCAAACTCGAAGAAGATACGAGCTGTCCTAGAAATGAGATCCCCAAGAACAATCAAAGAAATACAGAGACTTAATGGCCAATTAGCAGCCCTGGGGAGATTTATTTCGAAGTCAGGAGAAAAGAACCTTCCCTTCTTCCGGGCATTAAGAAAAGCTCCCAAGGTAGAATGGAATGAAGAATGTGAGAAAGCATTCATGCAGCTAAAAGAATATTTGCAATCACCAGCTTTGTTAGCAAAGCCATAACCAGGGGAAGAGCTTTATGTTTACTTGTCTGCAACCGATGCCGTTGTCAGCTCAATATTGGTAAAAGTTGAGGATAATTTGCAAAAACCAGTATACTACACAAGCAAGGTCCTCACTGATACTAAATCAAGATATCTTTCCCTTGAGAAATTGACCTACACTTTAGTGGTTTCCGCTCGACGACTCCGACCTTATTTTCAGTCACATCGGATAAGGGTGTTGACCGATCAGCCATTAAAGCAGATTCTACATTGGCCAGACACATCGGGACGCCTGGCCTGATGGGTGCTTGAACTTGCAGAGTATGATATCAACTATGTATGAACCACGTACTTCCATAAAGGCACAAGTGCTTGCAGACTTCATTGCTGAATTAACGACCACTACTGATGATGATCCCCTAAACATCAAACTATCTGAAACCAGGAGCGACCTTTCATCCCAATGAGTCTTGCATACTGATAAGTGTTCATTTGAGCATAATTTTATACTATATTCCTATATGCTTGGCATGTGATTATGAAGACTTTTAGCCCACCGATACTCAAAATGCATTTATTTTCATCAACAGGCCATAATATGAGGACCCCGGAGGAAAGAAAGCATTTCGGGAGAAGCCGGGATCCCAGAGCACCCAGAAGGATCCATATGGGCTAGCATACGGGCTGACATACGGCCGTATACTAGCCCCTAGAGAGGATACGAGCCAGTATACGGCCCGTACAATAGTTGGCGTGATGATTAGCCCGTATACGGGTGGGTATACGGCCCGTATACGGGCCCATATGAAGGTGGCTGGCCCATATACGGGCTGACATAAGCTCGTATACGGGCCCGTACATCGTCAGATTTGGGCGAAACTGCAGACCTAGACGGGGGCAACTTAGTAAATCTCACCCTTAAAGCCCTAGGGGTATAAAAGCCGAGGAGAAAGGGTTTTAGGGGGAGACCAGCAGCTAGGGAAAGAGAGCAAACCTTGGAGAGAGCTTGGGGATCATCTCCTTCAAGCCATTGGAGCAAGAAGAGGGGAAATCAAAGGAGGAGGATCAAGAAGCCACCAACGGTGATCGCATAATCTTTCATTATTATGTCTTTCTTGATTACTTTCATCTTTGTTGTGGATTGTTGCCCCCCTTTTATGGAGGGCCAATTTTGTAGATGCTTGGATGATTGGTGAACCCTTGGACATGTTTTAATCAATGTTATTTCTCTATTTTGATTGCTTGGTTACATTGCTTGAGTCTATTGGATGTTTTAATGTGAGTGAATCCCTCTACGTTGCGAAAGCCCGGAGGGATTTTCGTAGTCCATACGGGGGAAGAAGCGAACGCCTCCCCGTGTGTAGACCATCTCCAATAGAGGGATTATGAGTATACCGGGAACCCGGATACTAAGGAGAGCGAGTCCTTTAGATGTATTATTCTCATAGTCCCTCCAAGACATAAGTTCGAGAACATAACCGGTAAGGGCAGCAGGATTAGTAGCTCACCTCGGGATGAGGGAGTGAAAGCACGATAGGAACCCTTGGCCAAGAATTAACCAAGTAATTGAGATAGAGAAAAAGCATTCATCCTTTAGAAGTTCAAGGGGGATCCAATTGTCCGAGCATCCCCTTTTTATGATCGTTTAACTTCAAGAGTACTCAATTCCCTTGTTTGTGTTTCAATTTAATTAGTTTCGAATTAGCATAATCAACCACTTCTTTGGATCGACTAGATAGTAGATAAATAGTGGGTACTAGTTCTTCCATCTCCCTGTGGATCGACAACCCGACTTCTATGTCCACTATTATTTCTTGATACGACCCGTACACTTGTGGATTTTACGCATCAAGTTTTTGGCGCCGTTGCCGGGGAGAATTGGATTACTAGGAAAGCTAGGAGTTTACTACTTTAGTCATTTTACTTTTATCTCTTTACTTTCTTTCTTTCTTTGTTTTGTTTTTCGTTTCATTGGAATTTTCGATACTAATCTTCATTTCTTAACTATATTGCGAGGGAGCCACATGGTTATATCCAGGAGCGAACTGTTAAAAAAGCTAGAGGCAGTAGATCAGTGGATTGAAGAGAAACTGGCCAATCAATCCAAGAATTCATCATGGAAACAGTTGATGAACCCATCCCATTTGAGGGAGTATATGCCTTGTGGGGATCAGAGATTAGCCCGATATCAGGAGAGACAACTCAAGAAGGGCCATATGATGAAGGTGCACCATACGACGACGACTTCTTGACGGAATTCTTAAATAGACAGAATGAAATCCTTTTGCATTCCAAGGGACTAACCATGGAGGAGAATCAAATTCACGATCGAGCAGCCATGAACATCGACCTCATTCAAGATGAGAAACACAACAATACAACCTCAGATTCAGAAGAAGAGTCCATCATCGGATCCGAGGCAGAATCGGAAGAACTGGATGAGAACTTGAAGAAGTTAAAACTATCAGTGGTTGAGCCCCCGCAGTTGGAGTTGAAAGAATTACCTAGTCATCTTGAGTATGCCTTTTTAGCCGAAGACTCAAAGCTCCCGGTCATCATTGCATCTAACCTGACAAATTCACAGAAGGGGAAGCTACTACAAGTGATCCTTAAGAGACACAAGAGGGTCATAGTATGGAAAATATCCAACATCAAAGGGATCAGCCCATCATTTTGCACCCACAAGATTCTTATGGAAGACAACTACCGACCCTCTATCCAACCCCAAAGAAGGCTAAACCCAAATATGCAGAAGGTGGTGAAGTCATAAGTGCTCAAGCTCTTGGATGCCTGAGTAATTTACCCCATCTCCGACAGTGCATGGATGAGTCCCGTCCAGGTGGTACCAAAAAAATGAGGGATGACGGTGGTCATGAATGAAAAGGATGAATTAATCCCCACAAGAATTGTCACTGGTTGGAGAGTATGTATTGACTATAGGAAGTTGAATGATGCCACGAGGAAGGATCATTTTCCTCTACCATTTATTGATCAGATGCTTGAGAGATTAGCTGGACACGCTTATTATTGTTTCCTAGATGGCTTTTCTGGGTACTTCCAAATTCCCATTGCTCCCGAAGACCAAGAGAAGACCATATTCACCTGTCCATATGGTACTTTCGCTTACCGCCGTATGCCGTTTGGGTTGTGCAATGCACTGGCCACTTTTCAGCGATGTATGCTAGCTATCTTCGAAGACTTTGTGGAGAACATTATGGAGGTATTTATGGATGACTTCTCGATTTTTGGAGACTCGTTTGACCTTTGTCTCGCAAACCTGGACAAGGTGTTAATTAGATGCGAAGAAACCAACTTGGTGCTAAGTTGGGAGAAATGTCATTTTATGGTCCAGGAAGGAATTGTTCTGGGTCACAAGATCTCAAGCAAGGGAATTGAAGTGGATAAAGCCAAGGTTGACACCATTGAAAAGTTGCCTCCACCAACTTCGGTGAAGGCCGTCAGAAGTTTCTTGGGACATGCTGTGTTCTATAGGAGATTTATAAAGGACTTCTCCAAAATAGCCAAGCCATTGACCAAATTGCTAGAAAAAGATGCTCCTTTTGAGTTTGACGACGGATGCCGAGCGGCTTTCACTATATTGAAGGAGAGACTTGTACGAGCCCCGATCATGACCACCCCAGATTGGAACCTCCCATTCGAGCTTATGTGCGATGCAAGTGATCATGCTTGATCGGTGCGATTAAGGACAACGAAAGAACAAGCATTTCCAACCAATTTATTATGCTAGCAAGACTCTGACGGATGCCCAAGCAAATTACACCACCACTGAAAAGGAGCTCTTTGCTATAGTGTTCGCATTTGATAAGTTCCGGCCCTACTTGGTCCTTTCAAAGGTTGTGGTATACACCGATCACTCAGCACTGCGCTATCTCATGAGCAAACAGGACGCCAAACCAAGATTGATCCGTTGGGTACTGTTGTTGCAAGAATTTGATCTGGAAATAAAGGACAAACAGGGTGCCGAGAACCTAGCCGCTGACCACTTATCCCGATTGGAAAACCCAAATAGAGACTTGTTGAAGGAAAGGGATATCAAGGAAGAGTTCCCGGAGGAGTACTTGTATAACCTTCAAGTGATACAAGGACAAACACCGGTGATGAGTGAGGAGAAGGAAACACCCTGGTTCGCCGACATTGCAAACTATCTAGTTGTTGGATCTCTTCCAAACTCCTATAACTATTCACAAAAAAAAAAGTTTTTCGCGGATCTAAAATATTATACATGGGATGATCCCTACTTGTTTCGAGTGTGCGCCGATCAAGTCATAAGGAGGTGTGTCTCGAGGGAAGAAGAGATAAAAATTCTGGAGCATTGTCACGCAAGACCTGCAGGTGGGCACTACAGTGCAAATAAGACAGCGCGGAAGATCCTCGACGCGGGGTTTTACTAGCCAACCTTATTCCACGACGCACAAGGATATGTTCAATCGTGTGATAGGTGTCAATGATTTGGCAATATATCCAAGCGAGATGAGATGCCCCAGAGCTCGGTTCAAGTGTGTGAAGTATTTGATGTTTGGGGAATTGATTTTATGGGTCCTTTTCCAACGTCTCGCGGAAACAGATTCATCTTGGTGGCGGTGGACTATGTTTCGAAATCAGTAGAAGCACAAGTCCTACCAACTAGTGATGCAAGGGGAGTTGTTGGGTTCCTCAAGAAACTGTTTTCTCGTTTCGGCACTCCACGAGCCATTATTAGTGATCGAGGGACACATTTTTGTAATGCTCAATTCACAAAAATCCTAAAGCGATACAATGTCGTCCACCGCACTTCTACACCATACCATCCTCAAACGAGCGGGCAAGTGGAAGTATCCAACAGATAGCTGAAGAGAATCCTTGAAAGGACGATTCTTGCTGAGTCGAAAAGGTTAGGCGGAACAAACTGGATGATGCACTTTGGGCTTATCGCACTACATACAAGGCGCCGATTGGTAGTACCCCATATAGGCTTGTCTACGGTAAAGCGTGTCATCTACCGGTCGAGCTTGAGAATAAGGCTTATTGGGCAACCAAATTCTTGAATTTTGATACCTCACTCGTAGGTGCTGAACGGAAATTTCAGTTAGATGAGCTTGAAGAATGGAGATTGCTTGTGATGGGTGTGTTTTCCGCAAGTATACGGGTCGTGATCAAGTAATAAAGTGGACTATGGAAGTCGAATGTCGAACCACAGGGAATAGAGATTGCTAAGTGTAAACCAAGCTTTACTAACCTAGTCTGAATAGTAAATTGGGGGGTTTTGGTTTTCAAGAGTAAAGAACTAAAAAGGGATTGAAAGTAAGAACTGAAAATCAAGAGTTGACCGGGGTAAATCAATAGCAAGAAAGGATACTTGGGTATGTATCCTGTTAGCTCCAAAATTGGATCAAGCCCCAATTTCGAGCAAACACTTTAAATTTGTATTTGAGAGGGAAGAACAAGAATCAGAAGATCAAAGAGAAAACCAGGATTAAAGTAAAGCATACAAGAATATACGTGGAAAACCCCAAATGAAGGGGAAAAAACCACGATCCTCTTCTCTGAGGATGAATCCACTAAACTTCTTCCAGTCTTACAACTCAAAGCTCCAAGATTGAACTCTAGAATGAGAGAAATGAAGATGAAGAAAATTGGAGGAGAGAGGAGCTTCGATGCAGAGAGAGGCTTCACTGGATCTCAATCTCACCTGCTGAATTGGAGGAAGGAGGTATTTATAGGGTCGGGAAGGCTGAGGTGTTGCTTGGAGAGCAAGCTTTCTAATCAAGCACGTGGGTGCCTTACCAAGATGCCAACTCAAATAATCCATTTCAAAGATGCTTCTAGAAGCTTCCGGACTCAGGTGTTGGCTCATCAACCGCTTAACCCGTTTCGAATTGTTCAACTGCTCTAATCGACCGGGCCACTAGAAGGTCTCGAAAGTCGTAGCGCTGGCCGATAGCATTTGGAAGAGGAATCGAAGGTGGCACGCCATATTCCGAGCTCTCCGTAGGGACCTCGAATTTGTCATAATTTCCGAGTGGAGGAGCCCGGCCATGAGAGAAAGTGAGTGCGTCCACAAGGATCCGCGTGACATGCACACTTTGGATACCACGGTGCCACATGTCTTCGTTTATAACCATCCTATCATCAGTCCCCCTCAAGTATGCTTCTGGGCGATACTCAAGATGGCGTAATGCCTTCCCGAATCTTTTGGCGAAGTTAGCTAAGCATCTGAATCCGGAGGATCTATTCTTTCTGTTGATGTTTTCCAGGTGCTCTAGGGCTAAAAGCAGTAAGCGTCACTTTCGATGAGCGATAAGCGCATTCATTGCTACCGGCCGCCGCGATTTTTCTATGACCTTTTCTCTAGCGGTGTATGGCGTGCAACAATGCATAATGATGGGCTCGTTTCTCCATGGTATACGTGGCATCCATCCACGGTCCCGTAAGTAGCGATCCATCCTGCTTAGATGAAGTGGATAGGTGTCCCTTGGATATTATTTCGTTTTCAAGCGGCTTATCTCGAGCCGTTGGATATCTCACGCCCTTTAAGTTTTATCAAATATTGCGTTGAAGTTCGATAGGTGCTCATCTTCTTCTTCTTTTTCTTCAAACCCTAACAGCGCAACTTACCTTTTCTGCGATTCTCCTGCTTTCCTGAAACTCCTCAAGGTATGGCCGCTTCTTCTCATCTTTGTTCCTATTGTAGCGTAGGTGCAAAGCGTAGCAAAAGAGCTTCCTTGCTCCAATTCATACCTAGCATTCTTCATCGGGATGAAGTTGGCCACTGTAACCAAATATTATAAGATTAGATATAAGAACTTTAACGAAGTTAGGTTGCCTGATCCTTATAGAGCGAGTTACGTAGGAATGGTAGACTTGTTATTTATGTAGATGCATTATTAGGGAGGACTCACTCCCTTCCCTCCCTCTTTTTCTCGAAATTTTCCAATCCTTCAATGTACGTCATCTCCAATTAACCCCAAATTCTTGGAGATGTCTTTGTGGGTTTGTAATCGTGTGCCTTGATCGTGAGTTACCCCCATATTGTCTGTTTGAGGCACTATTTTGCCTCAATAGGAGTCCAATACGGATTGGTACTTCTTTGGTGCAGGCTGTGCATCGCTTAGGTCTGTACCGACCTCCATTAAGAGAGATGGAAGGAGAGATTTTTCTTTGTTTCCTTAGAAGGGTTTTGAGTTGATCGAAAGGGGAGCACCTCTGACTCAAGTGTTAAGTAGAGAGAAGCTTTCTAAAAAGAGACACGTATCTCGAAAGGTTAAAGAGTGCTCCCAGATCCCTCCCGACCTCCTCCCCGATAGCAAAGTCTTACGGAGGTGGACTTTTTTGTAGTGAAGGGTAGGAACTGCTATATACTTTTGTTGTTCTTTCCTAATTGCTTCTTTAAGCCGTTAGCAAATCTCTTTCGCTCCAGTGAAGGTATGGGAAGCTTCCAAGTCGCCAAGTCATTGTTGGATAAAGCTGAGCTGAGAAGCTCAATACAAAGACGCGTCTGGAGAAGCGTAAGAAGTGAGCTCGGAAGAAGAAAGTATGCCGCAGAGGAGCCCGGGCGGGAGTACTAATGAACCCGTGGTACATTTGAAGAATCATCCACACCACAAGGGAGACGCATTTAACTCCATCCCCACAAGAGGTTGAGGTTGAACCGGCCTACATTCGTGCAAACTGTTTCAAGAAAAAGAGAGCGGGATTCAAGAGGTTGTGTGAAGATGAACCATTTCGGAAGATGGCTAGCGTGAAGAAGCTGGGTGGTCTCCAAAGGAAAGAAGAGACACCGGCTGAGCCATCTCATCCACCTAACACCCCAGAGGGCGTTGGCCATCTCTCCCTTATCCGCTGTTCTCCTATCGAAAAGGACACTTCCAGGCAAGCGTTATCACGGAATCTCATGCAGCGGTAGTGAAGGAGGAGATTCACATGGACGAGAGGAATTCGGGTGATCCTTTCCCTTACATCCTGGCCCCAATCAAGAAGACATTTTTGGGCACATTCAGCATTTTCCGTAGATCCTCGGAGGAGATTTTGGGAGGGCGAGGTTGAGATCATTGGGGTCTCCGGAAAGGGTGAATCACGACCCTACTATCAACTTTGATCCGGTCGGATTGAGTTACTCGACCAACCCGCCTTCCCCAAGTTTCCGAGCTTGGCCCAGTTTTCCTCGAGGGTTCTAAGGGATCATCTCATGTGGACCCAAGGGAAGGGATCCCGGTTGATGATCCTAAAGTTGCCACGTAATTAAGTCGGCTTTGCCGTAAGAAATTGAATCTAGACTTGGGCGTTTATCACGGCTTGATCTTGTTGAGCTCCTTCGCCTTCCAAGGGCTTTCGATGAGCTGCTTTATCTTGAACTCATTCGACTCGTGCCAATTTGAACTTATTGTATCTTTATTTGTAGAACTTGTTTCTTAGCCATCGTGCATAAGTATTTTGGAAGAAGAGGAGGAGAGCGGATGTCCTTGTTAGCTGAATAATATATCCGAGGAGCAGAGACTTGGAAGGCGGAGGTGCCGCGTTTGAACACGCGGCTTTGAAGAAGGCTTCCGAGGAGAAGAACTTGGCTCTGGTTGGGAAGAGTAAGTTAGATGCGAGTATTGAAACAATCCAATGAGAAGGCCCGTAGACATTTGGAGAAAGAGCTTAAGGCCAAGGAGAAGATTTTGTCTTTGAGAAAAAGATTGCCGCTCAATGCCAATAATTCCGGAAGCTTCTCAAGAATTCAACGCCTAATGGAGCTGCCTTCGCTCTGAGAGAAAAACTCGAGAGGCCAAGGAGGAAGTTAAAGTCAGTATCCTTGAAATAACTTCTGAGGCGTCCGAGGTTTCGGAGAAAGAGAATGGCGAAGCTTCTCGAGCCAATTAAAGACAATAACTCCACCTTGGTTACTATCACTTGGAAAGGGATGCTTTAAGGAATAATCACGTAGAGTATTTCCAAGGAGGTCAAGCTTGTCTGAGTCTTTGTCCGAGAGCAAACAAAAAGTGGAGGAGTTGGAAATGGTTTGTTCTCAAGGCTTCGTCCAGTGGATCAGATCTGCTCTTGAGGGAGGCACGCTTGTGCGGGAGGGAGGAAAGTTTTCCATGTTTTGAAAGAGTTTGTTCTGAAATTTCCGAACGCAGATTTCGCCAATCTTACTTATATTGAGGCACTTGAAGCTCTTGCTGGTGGGGCACGGGATGCCAACATGGAGGAGGAGCTCGGTAACAGTGATGGTGTCACCACAACTTTTCTGAAAGGGAGCGAGTAGCTCAATTTTTGATGTGTTTCGTTCGCTTTATACTTGCCCCTTGTTGAAAAGCCAGTAGCTTTGTTTGTCTTTTCACGTTACAAATGTTAGTATTATTTTTGATAAATGAAATTGACTTTTTACCTATGGAGGGAAAGCATTTTGAATTCTCCATGCTTTGTATTCAGCGCTTCTTATTCTTCCATTCCTTAGTTGCCAACGATTGAGTTCTTTGTCGTGTGTTCTCACTCAAGATGATTTGAGCCTAGACCCACTATCACCTTGTTTGGAGAAATGTGTTTGTCATTTGATTTTCCTTAGTTATGCGTCTCACTTAAGATGATTCGAGCTGGACCCGCTATCATCTTATTTTGGAGAATCGCGAAAGAATTCTTTTGACTTCGGTTTAGGAGTCCACCGGAAGGAGTTGGATTTGTTGGACTGGACTAATTCAGGGGATCTTTGATAAATTGGGTGGCGTTTCAAGCTCACTAGCTAGTTGCTTATTGTGTCACAAACCGGCTTCGAGCCTAGACCCGCTTTGTGTAGCAAACTAAGTACTTTGTGGGGATTTTCTAGGTTGTTTGCTTATTTTCATCATTTCAGAGCCTTGACTACTGCTTTGTGAGTTGCAAGAAGTCCTTTGTGTTATGCTTAGTCACATTGTAGAACAGGAAGCTTTGTGATAATACCTCCTAAGATGTTCTCAATTGTGGCATGCTTGTAAGCGTTTGAGTCTTTCATCCATCTTGGAGAGCCAATAGGCCGTGCCTTACAATCTTGGTTACAACATAAGGGCCTTCCCAATTAGGATTAAGCTTCCCGCTTCTACTTTTGTTGCCTTCAAAATGTTCTCCTCAAGACCAAATCTCCTACTTGGAATGTTACCTCTTTTTTGCCTTGGCGTGCGTAGTGGACGTTTGACCTTATGGCGATATGCGGCTCTGAGGCAGACTTCTTCCCTTCTTTCTTCCAGAAATCGAAGTTCGCTCAAGTACCTCTTCGCTGTTGTCGGATCAAAGGCCCGGATTCGGAGTTGGGACCTCAATTTGTGGGGAGGATCGCTTCTACCCAAATGCAAGAGCAAACGGAGTCTCCAGAGGGAGTCCGGTAAGTAGTTCTCAGAGGCCCGAGTGCCCCCGCACCTCATCCACCCAATTAGATTGATTCCTCGATACTCTAGTCTTGAGGGTGTGAAGCGAGGTCCTATTCGCGCATTTCCACCGCACGCCCATTTGCTTGAAGGTAACGAAAATCAAGCCTGCTCAATTCAGGCTCCTCGCAGAAATTTCCTCAATGCGATTACATAAGCAAACCGCTCCCGTTATCGTGATGAGATGCTACCGGAAGCCCAAATCGTACAAATCACCGACTTCATGTAAATTTAGGCACACCTTTGATGGATGGAGGAGAGGCTACTGGCTTCTACCCATTTGGTGAAATAATCTATGGCAACAATCAAGAACTTCATCTGGCTGAAATTTGCCTCGGAAAGGGACCAAGGAGATCTACTCCCCAAAGTGCACGAACGGCACGGTACCTACCATATGGGGTGAGTTGAGAAGCTGGACGTCATTTGGATATTTGAATAATGACACGCATCGCATCTCGGACAAATGCTTTTTGCATCCTTCAAAGAAAGTGGGCGAGTAATAACCTTGTCTTAGAATTTTATGACAAAGTGCTTTTCCGTGTGATCTCCTCGCAATACCTTCATGGATCTCTTGAAGGATATAACTTGCTTCACTTGGACGCAAAAAATCTCAAATAAATGGGAGAGTAAATGATCTTTTATAAAGGCGTCCCATCCGAATAGTGAAGCGGTTGGCCCTAATCTCACTGGCGTGCTAGCTTTTGGATCCAAGGTAGAGACCCATTTTGGAGGTAATTTAAGATTGGATCAATCCGGATGGTTCATTCGTCACCTCAAATAATTCATCTTCGTGTCGGCAATCAATCGCCCTCACGGGCAAGTAATCAACATTGACGGGGATGTTACTTCAACTCGGGAGGAAGCAAAGTTTTGAGGAGGTCGGTCTCTTGATTTTCTTTCGCGCAATCTTTGCAATGGATAGTTTACGGAAGCTGACTAATTTTGGACCAAGGCTTTGTATCTCACCATGTTTTCTTCTTGGCCTCAATTCCTCGCTCATGTGACCAACAACTAATTGGGAGTCCGTGTTTGCTAACAAATTCTGGACTCCAAGGCCTCTTGCTAACTGCAAACCTACGATCATGGCCTCATACTCAGCTTCGTTGTTGGTCGCCTTGAATCCAAACTTTAAGATTGCCTAGGTGCTCCATCCTGAAGGAGATTGCAGCACAATGCCACTCTGTAATTCTCGCATTCAGAGCCATCGGTATGTAACAACCATTGCGCCATAGAAGAGGAACTCGGTTCAGAGGAATCTATAAGAATAGCTTCTCCAAAATCAGTGATTGTGAGCTCAACGATGAAGTCAGCCAGGACCTGACCTTTGATGGCTGTGCGGGGCTCGTAAGTGATGTCATACTCACCAAGTTCAATAACCCACTTCGTCAATCGTCCAGAGGCGTCTGGGCGATGGAGGATTTGCTTTAAGTACGATCTCACAAGCATCTTAATTTTATGTATTTGGAAGAAGTAAGGGCGAAGTTTCCGAAGCCGCCATTTCAGTGCATAGGCCAACTTCGAGAGGATGATACTTGATTCCGTGATCATTGAGGAACCTTGCTAGTATAATAAACCGGTTTTTGGATTCCGTCTTCCTCCTTAGTGAGGCCGAAGTGACACCATATCAAATCGCCAAGTAAATCTTGAAGTTCCTCTCCGGCTTTGGTTTGGAAAGTAAGGGTAGGTGGTAAGTACTCCTTCATTTGTGTGAGGGCCTTTTCACACTCTTCCGGCTCCATTCTACCTTTGGGGCTTCTTCCTGAGTGCTTTCGAAGAACGGAAGATTCTTTTCCCAGCCGCGGAAATGAATCTCCCAATTCGCTAACTTCCCATTGGGGCTTTGTATTTCTTTAATGATCTGGGAGACCTCATTCCAAGATAGCTCGGATTTGTTAGGTTGGCCTCTATCCCCTCTCTGTGAGCATAAAACCCAAGAACTTTCTGAAAGTGGACAAATGCACATTTGGTTGGGTTGAGACTCATTCCATGAGCTCTGGTGTTTCAAATGTCTCTTGGAGGTGTGGCAAAGATGATGCTTGCAGTGCTCTTGCAGGATGTCATCAACATATGCTTGACATTCCTCCCCATTTGTTTCACGAGACCTTATTCACTAGTCTTTGGGAAGGTTGCTCCCAGATTTTTCAAGTAAAAGCGGCATCGCCTTGTAGCAATAAGTCCCTTTGGGAAGTAATGAAGGCCGCTTTCTTCATCTTTCCTAGCCATTTTAACTTTGGTTATAACCGTAATACAAGGCCGAGGAAATCTGAAAGCATCTCATATCCACGATGTGAATCTACGGATTATCTATCATAGGCGGGGTAGCAATCCTTGGGGAAGCTTTAATAATATGAAATCAACACATACGCCATTTTCCGCTATTTCTTTACAAGGACAACATTGGAGAGCCGTTGGGGTATTGGACCTCCGAATGAACTACGCTTAAGCAACTGCCGGCCTCCCTCTCGAAGCCTTCCAAATGCCGGCCACATAATTTCTTCTCTTACGTATCACCGGATTGTGACAAATGTTGGATCAGCATTTAAATGGTGCTCCATCACTCCCTTGGTACTCCGCTGATGTCCCTACCGGCCCATGCAAAAACATCCGAGTTGGCCTTGATCAATTCGAGGAGTTGTTTCTCACTGGACAAGATTGAGCAACTCCAAGCCGCTTCTCGGTAAGGCCTCGTCGAGGTAAAGTGCGAAGTTCCTCGGTGGGTAGGCCTCAAGGGCTTCTCTCTTCTCATCTTCCTGTTGGAAATCTTCTATAGCTAGAGACTTCGAAGTCATTGCTTGTTGTAAAGTCTCTGGGTGTAGCAAGGTAACACCTGCCTCTGGAAGAGGGTTGATCTCCCTTCACTTCTCCGGTAGTGATCGATCGAAAATTTTAGCAAATGGTAGGTGAGGGTGCAGCTCAGGAGCTTGTTGAGAGAAGGTCTTCCCATAATTGCATTGTAACTTGAGGGATGGCATCACCAGAAAGTTGATTGAGGTAACGTGGTGAGGGAGTACCAAGAGTGTGAAGAGTAATGATACCTTGGTAAATAGGGATCTCCAAGAAACGGCTAAAGGAGTCTTGCATGGTTTAAGATTCTCAAATCTCGATTTTCATTCCACAAACACATCCCAAAAATTATTATGTCACTGAGCTCCCGGTGTCAACTAGCACCACAAGATCCCATCTGTAGATCCCAATATCAAGGACCACGACAAGGCGTCAACCTGTGGTTGGATGATTCCCTTCAAATCTTCTTGAGAAAATTCAATTGGGAGAGTAGTTCACCTCTTCTTCTGTGGTGCAAGCTCCTGTATCGTACCCACTATGCGGGCATAACTCCTTCTGGAGGATGAAGTTTCTCCTCCACATCCCAGCCCACGGCCATGAGTGAGATCTATCTTCTTAGGAGGTTCTAATGGGTGTCTTTATTCCTCCTTCTTACTGGTTACTTGTTTGAGGAATTCGCTCAGATTCCCTTCTCTAACGAGATCCTCTATTGCATCTTTGAGGTGGATGCAATTTTTTGTAGTATGACCTCGGACTTTATGGTAGAGTAGGAACTTGCCAGCTTCTTTTTCTCAGGAGGTCTCCTTTGACGAACTCGCGTGGCAGGATCTTCTTATCTTGGATCTGCATCATTATGTGTTCTCTTGAAGTATTCTAAGGAGTGTAATTATCATACCGGGGCGAATACGAGGTTACCTTTGGTCCCTAAGGCGCTTCTATCATCAAAGACGAGGAGGTCGGTAATCGGGTTTGTTCTATATCCCTCCGCGCCTGGTGCCCGCTTTGCTTCTTCGACTCTCCTCTCTGCTTGGAATTCCTCTCGCCATTTGAAGACATTCTTTCCTCCCCGCCTTAAATTCATCAGAGGTAATGTATTTCGAGCTCGCCATCACTCTACAGAATCCCTCGGAACATCTCGAAGTTAGTGAATCAAGAAATGGCATTCCCGCTGGCCCATCTGAAATCGCCTATCCCAACTACCATGATAGAATCCAGATCGCATATCCCATGAGTTTCTTCATTGAATCTATCAAGGTAGTTCCCCGAGAGATTCTCCTCTCCGCTTGCACCCCTCAACAAATATAACCGGATTCCTCTTGCCGTCTGCAGAATGGCGAAACGGAAAGAAAACGATCAACGAGGGTGATCGAGTAGGCAGTATCTTTGCCGCTTGTAGGCTTCAAACCCGGCCATACGCTGGGTTCCGTATAAAGTCTCGAGAAACGCGACATAAGCACTACCGGAAGTGCCATTCACCGTCTCTGGAAAGCGATGATCTCTCCCGTGCTCATTTGGATAGGTACCATCGCAATATGCTCGATGTTTGGAGAAATGTATTTCCTCGGGAAGGGGTTTCCCAAACGATAAGCGGAGCGAAGCGGTAAGTACGCTTTCTCAAGACACGCCTTCAGCCAGGAGATATCCCCGACGTCCTCTTTCATGCTACTCACGGGGGTATGCAGGGAATGATGTCTCACCCATGTCTCGGGGAGATATATGCCGCGAAAGTGAGCGACTTGAAGGCGGGGCCGAGGAGGCGTAGCGCCTCGAGGAGAGTACCTGGGAGAATAAGGTCGACTCCATACCGAATAGCGACCGGTCTCGTGCAGTGAGGCAGGTGGTGATCTCGAAGCGAGGTTGGAAAACTTCTCCTCTCATGCCCTCCGCAGGAGTGATGCGCACGCATTTACTCTTCTAACCTGGGATCCAACTCTCTGAAGATGTAGGGCCTCCGCTCCTCCACTGGAAGAGCCTTTGTGGCTGGGCTATCTTGAAGTGGTGGTGGGGTGGTACGGTAGCACGTGAGACATGGCGTTCAAATGACCTATGATCGTGGGCGTGAGCGCCGCTAACTGCCTCTCCAGTGAATCGCTTCTTACGGAATGACCTCATCAAATTTGATTGAGCTAGTGGATTCTCCAACTGTGGGGCTCCATTAGAGCTTGCAGGGGTGTTCACTTCTCCCACCATGGATGTCGGCTGAACTGGAATCCTGCTCGAGATGCAGTTTTGCCTCGATCTCCCCGGTTTTGTTGGGCATGGCTCTTTGCTCCGTCCCTGAAGGCTTAAAAATGTTAGCTCCAAAATTGGATCAAGCCCGATTTCGAGCAAACACTTTAAATTTGTATTTGAGAGGGAAGAACAAGAATCGGAAGATCAAAAAGAAAACAAGATCAAAGTAAAACACACACAAGAATATACGTGGAAAACCCCGAAGGGGAAAAACCAGATCCTCTTCTCTCGAGGATGAATCCACTAAACTTCTTCCAAATCTTACAACTCAAAGCTCCAAGATTGAACTCTAGAATGAGAGAAATGAAGATGAAGAAAATTGGAGGGGAGAGAGGAGCTTGATGCCAGAGAGAGTGTGGCTTATTTGGATCTCACCAATCTCTCTTGTTGGAATGGAGGAAGGAGGTATTTATAGGGTTGGGAAGGGAGGTGTTTGCTTGGAGAGCAAACTTTCTAATCAAGCACGTGGGTGCCTACTCATGACGCAACTTCAGTGAATCCATTTCAAAGATGCTTCTAGAAGCTTCAGACTCCAGTTGGCTCATCAACCGCTTAACCGCTTTCGAATTGTTCAACTGTCTAGAATCGACCGGGCCACTCAGAAGGTCTCGAGATACTTGTAGCGTCGATAGCTGGAAGAGGGAAGGTCGGCTTGCGCCTTCATATTGAATTTCCGAGCTCCGTGAGGACCTCGGAATTTGTCATAACCTCCGAGGTGGAGGAGCTCGGCCATAGAGAGAAGGTGAGTCCGTCCCTCAAAGGTTGTCACGTGACATGCACACTTTGGATACCGTATTGCCACGTGTCTTCGTTTATAACTATCCTATCATATCCCTTTTAGATTTCAATTCTAAACATGAGCAAAGATGTTTATAAATCAAGGTTGATACTTCTTGTGCCAATAATCTCTAAAATTATATCCAACCCCTCTTCCAAGGCGATTGGATAACTAGTCTCCTAGGACTTGATATGAGGTTCAAGGGGTAATTCCTAAATTATATCCAACCCCTCTTCCAAGGTGGTTGGATAACTAGTCTCCTAGGACTTGATATGAAGTTCAAGGAAATTCATGTATATTGGAAGAACCATGGGGGTGTACCCGATTCCTCGGTATACTCAAGAAACTCTCTAATGAAGCAAGTTCCTAATACAAGGAGGCGCTAGCTCTACCCTTGTATTGCACACAAGTAATTTCTAGTGATGAAATTACAATCAATACATAACATTCATTGGACATTCAAGAAGGTACCAACAAATCATCATAAACATTCAATGCTATTAATGCTCAATTCAAAAGTTCAACATACCCAAGTACCAATAGATTAGTTCCCCATAAATGGGGAACTCAAACCAAAATAGGAAAGCTTACAACCCAAAGAAAAGTTAATAGAGGACACCATTACCTCCAATGCTTGCAACTCCAATGGTTCTCTATTCTCAAGATTTTGGAGTGATGTGACCCCAAGTCCTAATCTCCTCTAGCCTCTCTCCCAAGCCAACCCCCTCTAAACTCTCATACTTAACTATTTATACCCATGAATTAGGGCTCCACTAAAAAATTACAACATTGCCCTTGATTGGGCCTATGAAACCAGTAAAGTTACGATGAGCGGCCTCGTGAACGATGCACATTCATCGATCCGTTTCAGCCACAAATGCCTCAACCTGGTTAATCGCCGCTCATCACCCGCTCACCACACAACGGTAGGTGAACTGAGGTTCATCGGTTCACCTCACGGCCTCTGGCCGGCGGTGAGCGGCCATTCATAAGGCCGTCACCCTCTCTTTATGCCTCGCTTGTGCGGTGTGAACGGCCTTTCACAAGGCCGTTCACCCTGTTTACTATCAAAATATCTTACGTTTGTTCTTCATTTTGTTGATAAATGCTTCCTTTCGTCCGGTGGCCTATTTATGCCTGTTTACAAAATATGAAACATTTGTGGCACCGCGGCTTGAAGCTACAAATCATTGCATTTGACATGAAAATAAGTGTATATATGGTATGTAAATATGCTCATTTGAACGCTTATCAGCTTGCATATGAAAACTCAAGATTATACAAAGAACGGGTCAAAAAGGGCCATGACCAAGCACTAAAGCATGATAAACAATTCAAGGAAGGGGATCAAGTACTACTATTCAACTCAAGACTTAAACTTTTTCCAGGAAAGCTACGATCCCGGTGGTCCGGACCTTTCACTGTTACCAACGTTCACCCTCACGGGGCTGTAGAGATTCATCACAATGATCGGGGCACATTCAAGGTAAACGGCCATCGGCTCAAACCATACCATTACCAATGCTTTAAAGGAGGAGCCAATGAAAACTACAAGGTATTTGAACCCTCGTGAGGTAATATGAAGGTACGTCAAGCTAGTGACGTTAAACAAGCGCTTCTTGGGAGGCAACCCAAGCTCTTGAAATTCTTTTTCTTTCGTTTTAGTGCAAACTTCTTTAGTTAGATTGTGTGTGTGAAATAAATGATTGAGATGTATCTTATCCATTTCTATGATATTTTATGTCATCATGCTGGTTGTCAATCCATTCATAACTCTAGAATACATGATTGCCAATAGGGAGAGCGAGGAGAACTCGAGTGGTGTCCTGGATTGGCTGTATAAGCCAAATCCAGACCCATACGGGCATCCATACGGCCTTTCATACGGCCGTATGGAGCCCCCAGTGGTGTATACGGGTTGTCATACGGCCCATATACATGGCCGTATGACACACCCAGTACCGTATAGGGGCTGTTATATGGCCCGTATACGGGCCTGTATACAGCCAGGTTGGGGCGTTTTAAAGGGGCAAATCTTTTCTTCATTTTATCACAACCTAGCCACCCCACTCCCCCTCCGCATAGATCCGAGACCTCTCCTCGCCGAGGCGACCTCCCTCTTCGATTTTGGGCTTCAATCTCCCCTAGGTATGCATTCTAATGCGTTGATTTGTCGACATTCTTCATCTTCACCATTTTAGAAACCTAGGGATTCAATGGATGTATTTTGAATGGATTTATGTTCTTTTTGTCAAATTCTTGCTTGAATGTGTTGATCTATGGCATGTCTAGATGCTTGGAAAGAGATTAGGATGTGACTGGAGTGTAAATGAGGGGTTGTAAGCCATGGGGGTCGGCGCCGTCGCGCCCCGACGCATACGGGCCGTATAGCAGCCCGTATGGCCCCCAGGTGCCCCCATACGGGCTGGTATACGGCCCGTATGAAAGACTGTATAGGGCCCATTGAGGGCCATAGTGCGCATTAATCTGTTAAATTACACAAACTTTTTATCGCACTAACATCCTTTTCGATTATTCTTTGTAGATATGCCGAGAAAAGTTGTTGCATCAAAGAAGAGGAGAACCGGCGAAGGATCCTCCACCACCCCTCAGTTTGAGGAGGATCGCTTCTTCCACCGTTATCAGAAGCTGGCCGCCAAGCCCTTTGGGCGAACGCGGTATATAGATTGGGGCGTCGTCACCCAGTTGGGGATCGCGGACCGGGTACAAAGCATGCTCGGGGTTGGTGGATGGGACAAAGTGTTCTCCATCAACCACGAGACCTTTCGAGAGGCGACGTTGGAGGTCCTCAGTACGTTTGAGGCCGATCGGAGTTCCATACAGGAGCGGTCCCTCACAGCGATCTCCTTCCAGCTTTTCGGGGAGAAGAGGACCATGAGCTACACTCGGTTCGCCCTGCTCATGGGCTTCTACGACAGGGAGGCCCTCCACACTCGGGAGCATCGGGAGCTCCTCACCTCCTTCCCCGACCATATCATTACAGCCGCGCGCTATTGGGTTCAGCTTGGGGGGCGCCACGGGAACAACAAGGCGAGCCTCATGTCTGATCCGGTCCACCGTTTTATCCATGCACTCGTCAGCCGCTCCATCGCGGGACGAGACGACAGCACCGGGGTGGTCACAGTCACCTCTTTATCCTGTACAGCATCTTCGAGCGGGTACCTATCCATCTAGGATACGTACTCGCGGATTACTTAGTGCACCAGGGGACCCACACCCGGCTGAGGACGATCACTGCGGGGCCCTATATTACCCGCCTCATCATCGGCATGGGCCTCAAGGAGAAGACGGAGGACATGGAGCGCCTTCAGCTCATGGCGGCCTTGGGGATGAGCACACTATGCCAGATGGGGCTCGTCAGGCACACGGGAGGCCGCTACAGATTGGTTGGCCAGGGCGTCGACAGCTCTGGTGATGATGAGGAGTCCGACTCTGAGGACTCCGACAGCCCACCTCCCGCGAACGAGCTTCCATCTTCCGCGAGCCGGAGCCGAGTCGCGCACCTGGAGGAGCAGATTGAGGACATTCGGGCTATCCAGGATACGATTCTCACGGAGTAGTGCCACTTGGGAGACCAATTCGCGGAGCTATCTATCTTTATCCGTGGGCACCCAGCATTTGCACCTCCTCTAGCACCGGCACCGCCAGCAGATGACCCCGCACTCTGAGGACTTGGACACATCTCTTTCATTTGTGTTGATAAGACTTATTTCCTTATGCACATTTTTATATTTTTTTGCTTTGTGGACTTATGAGTTTATTTGCGCACCATGTATGGCTAGCGAGGGATCGCTCTGCTACACTCATTCTCATGTTTATCTTTTATAGACTCCTGTGCTTTCCTCTTATCTTTTGTAGAGCTATAATGATCTTCCCTTGCTTTGCAGAAGTGGAATTTGAGTCAACACCCCCTGTAGTGGCCGCGCACCAACTTCGTGGAAGTCAATTGGCACACCAAAATAACCGGGGAAGATTTAGTTCACCTTTCTCCATGCATGTTTCATTTTGAGATTATTGCGTACATTGAGGACAATGTACAATTTTAAAGTGTGGAGATGAGTAGCTACCTATCTTTTATATTTGTACACTCATAGCAAAACTTTAAGTGTGGAGATAGGTAGCTATTATTGAACTATTGATGAAATTCATTGCAAATTTTTTTTTATATGACAGCATGTATGACATGATTTTATTCTTAGTGCACCATCATAGTACTCAAAATTTTTCGAATTCTCCTATGACATACCATGGACATCTAGAGAAAATCTTTGTGAAATTCAAAATCTCTAGTGACAATAGGTAACCCATTGCCATATTTTGTTGACTTTAATTGCTAAGCATTACTCTCAATGGCTCCAAGAGGCTTCGTGGCACTAGTTGAGCTTCGAACCCTTCATAACTTAGCCTAGTGGACAAGTAAGAGAAGAATAAAATAGCATGTACATAATAGTTTAGTTATTAAAGCAATAAAGACATGTTCCGCTACTTATTGAGATGAAGTAGTTTGGGGTCCTGACCCTTAATAAGGGTGTTCCTCAATTCGAAAAGTCACTCTAAGTATGAACACATCTAGGTAGAGTTGTAACCCTCTAAGTACCCGGGTGTTCTGGTGCCTAAACAACATGTGCATCCTAAGGAAAAGAGGACATGCACTCTACACTGATCTTTAGCAAGGGAAAGTCAGATCCATTAGAGATGCCCTACCCAAATAAAAAAAAAATGTGTATATTACATTCAAAGCTTCTTGAACTTGTCCACCATTTGCTCAATATATAGAGGGTTGGTTGTCTTGAAACTTAGGGCCTCAAGGATCCTCTAGAGTCCATTGAAGGTATGCTTGTCTTGCTAAGACTATGGAACATGGCATGTGGAGTGAAGATATTCCTCTAGAGCCGCGATGAAACAAGACACAAGATCAATCTAGGTCCCGGTATGGAAATAGGAGAATGCGGATTTTGATGGTGAACTTGGAATGGAATTCATGTATAATTTCTATGGCCAAGAGGATGAACACTTATATTTTCTTTTGTTGATTGATTTTCTTTGCTTGGGGGTAAGCAAACCTTTAAGTGTGGAGATATTTGATAAGTGTTCATTTGAGCATAATTTTATACTATATTCCTATATGCTTGGTATGTGATTATGAAGACTTTTAGCCCATCGATACTCAAAATACATTTATTTTCATCAACAGGCCATAATATGAGGACCCCGGAGAAAAGAAAGCATTTCGAGAGAAGCCGGGATCCCAGAGCACCCAGAAGGATCCATATGAGCTAGCATACGGGCTGACATACGGCCGTATACTAGCCCCTAGAGAGGATACGGGCCAGTATACGGCCCGTACAATAGTTGGCGTGATGATTAGCCCGTATACGGGCGGGTATACGATCCGTATATGGGCCCGTATGAAGGTGGTTGACCCGTATACGGGTTGACATACGCCCGTATATGGACCCGTACATCGTCAGATTTGGCGAAACTGCAGACCTAGAAGGGGGCAACTTGGTAAATCTCACCCTTAAAGCCCTAGGGGTATAAAAGCCGAGGAGAAAGGGTTTTAGGGGGAGACCAGCAGCTAGGGAAAGAGAGCAAACCTTGGAGAGAGCTTGGGGATCATCTCCTTCAAGCCATTGGAGCAAGAAGAGGGGAAATCAAAGGAGGAGGATCAAGAAGCCACCAACGGTGATCGCATTTATTATGTCTTTCTTGATTACTTTCATCTTTGTTGTGGATTGTTGCCCCCCTTTTATGGGGGGTCAATTTTGTAGATGCTTGGATGATTGGTGAACCCTTGGACATGTTTTAATCAATGTTATTTCTCTATTTTGATTGCTTGGTTACATTGCTTGAGTCTATTGGATGTTTTAATGTGAGTGAATCCCTCTACGTTGCGAAAGCCCGGAGGGATTTTCGTAGTCCATACAGGGGAAGAAGCGAACGCCTCCCCTTGTGTAGACCATCTCCAATAGAGGGGATTGTGAGTATACCGGGAACCCGGGTACTAAGGAGTGCGAGTCCTTTAGATGTATTATTCCTATAGTCCCTCCAAGATATAGGTTCGAGAACATAACCGGTAAGGGCACCAGGATTAGTAGCTCACCTCGGGATGAGGGAGTGAAAGCACGATAGGAACTCTTGGCCAAGAATTAACCAAGTAATTGAGATAGAGAAAAAACATTCATCCTTTAGAAGTCAAAGGGGGATCCAATTGTCCGAGCATCCCCTTTTTATGATCGTTTAACTTCAAGAGTACTCAATTCCCTTGTTTGTGTTTCAATTTAATTAGTTTAGAATTAGCATAATCAACCACTTCTTTGGATCGACTAGATAGTAGATAAATAGTGGGTACTAGTACTTCCATCTCCCTGTGGATCGACAACCCGACTTCTATGTCCACTATTATTACTTGATACGACCCGTACACTTGCGGACTTTATGCATCACATACAGATGGTTCCTCCACGGGAGACAGTTCGGGAGGAGGACTGATCCTACAATCACCATCTGGATGGAGCACTTCTACTGTCTTAAAATTTGGGTTTAAAGCAACCAATAATGAGGCCGAATATGAAGCTATGATAGCTGGATTACAGTTAGCTCGCGGTCTTGGAGTACGGAATCTACAAGCTAACACTGATTCTCAGTTGGTTGTGGGCCATCTGAATGAAGAATTTGAAGCAAGAGAAAACCATATGGTCAAGTATAAGTCTCTGTTGCAAAAGCTCACCACAAGCTTTGAAAAATGTCACATCTCCAAAATCCCGAGGACAGAAAATTAGAAGGCCGATATACTATCTAAATTAGCCTCAGTAAACGGCAATGTTGAACAATCAGTCAATACTCAATACTTGGCAGCCAGGACAATTGATTGTCGACCACTTGAGGAACTTATGGATATCGATAAAGAGCCATGTTGGATCGATCCGATCCTGAATTAACTGCAAGAAGGAACTCTACCTCAAGAACCCAAAGAAGCTCGAAGAATCACCATTAGGGCCTCCCGATATAGTGTGGTGGATGGGCAACTTTACAAAAGATCCTACATACATCCTCCCTTTGTTGAAATGCCTTCGGCCCTCAAAATCGGAATATGTCCTTCAGGTAATCCATGAGGGAATAGCGGGGGACCATTTGGGAGGAATAGTATTGAGTTACAAAATTCTGAGGCAAGGATATTACTGGCCAACCTTACACAAAGATGCCATTGAATTTGTCAAGAAATGCGATGCCCTCCAACGCCACTCCAATATTCAGCAGCGTCTCCCGATTCCACTCACTGCAGTCGTGAGTACAAGGCCCTTTGCTTTGTGGGGAGTAGATATACTCGGGCCATTTCTCGTAGCCATTCGGCAAATGAAATTCTTGATTGTGGCGATCGACTATTTTACAAAATGGGTAGAGGCAGAACTACTGGCATCGATCACAGGGAAAACTTGTCAGAATTTCTTATGGAAATCCATTATCTGCCGCTTCGACTTACCCGTGGCTTTCATCACTGATAATGGCCGCCAGTTCGATAACCCAGTCTTCAAGAAGTTTTGTACAGATCTTGGCGTAGAGTCAAGACTAACCTCTATCACTTACCCACAAGCAAATGGACAAGTGGAAGTAAACAACATAACTCTTCTTCACAGTCTAAAGACCCGGGTCTTCCGAAACGGATCGAATTGGGTAGAGGAAGTTCCAAGTACTCTATGGGCATATCGGACAACTGCTAGAACCCCGACTGGCGAAACTCCATTCGCATTACCATTTGGAGTCGAAGCTGTACTCCCAGCGGAGATTAATTTGCCCACACCAATAACACAATCCTTCGATCCAATAAGTAATGAAGAACAGCTCCAGGCCGAGCTTGATCTCTTAGAAGAAAAGAGGGACTTTGTCAATGTTCGAGCAGCAACATACCGGCAGAAAGTCAAAAAAATATTATAATGCCAAAGTGAAAGAAGTAACCTTCCAAGTTGGAGATCTTGTGCTGCGAGAGAATATCTTTCAAGATAACAAGAGCCGAACGGGGAAACTAAATACCAATTGGGAAGGCCCATATATTGTGTAAGAAATTATAAGGCCAGGTACATACTGGCTCTAAAAAATGGATGGACGCAAACTCAAACGTCCATACCATTCAAAACATCTGCGGAGGTACTATCAATAAAATCATTTGATCCTCATACATTTATACTTTCTCCTTATTTATTTTGCCTCTAGGAAAATTTATTAGCCAACGAAGAAAAAGGAAATCAATATTTGGAGCCATACTGGTCCCGAAACATCAACGGACCATATCGGTCCTGAAACATCAACGTACCATACTGATAAGCGTTCAATTGAGCATATTTACATACCATATATATACTTATTTTCATGTCAAATGCAATGATTTGTAGCCTGCCGGTACTTAAAATGCTTCATATTTTGTAAACAGGGCATAAATAGGCCACCAGAGCGAAAAGGAAGCATTTATCAACAAAATGAAGACCAAAGAAGACATTTTGAAGTAAGCGAGGGTGAAGCGGCCTTGTGAGCGGCCGTTCACACCGGGCAATAACGACATGCACAAAAAGAGTGTGAACGGCCTTGTGAATAGCGTTCATTTGCCGATTGAGCAAGTTTGTGAGGTGAACCGGTGATGAACCGCCGATTCACTGCGGTTCGGAGAACAAGGCGTGAGGTGAGCGGGGTGATGAATGGCCGTTGACCACGGTTGAAACGGTGAGTTGAGCAGGTGATGAACATGCCGTTCACGAGGCCGTTCATCGTAACTTTTGCAGTTTCATGGGCCCAATCAAGGTTAATGTTGTAATTTTTTAGTGGAGCCCTAATTCATGGGTATAAATAGTTAAGTATGAGAGTTTAGAGGGAGTTTTTTGGCTTGGGAGAGAGGCTAGAGGAGAGATTAGGGCTTGGGGGGTCATCTCCCCCAAATCTCGATAATAGAGAACCCTTGGAGTTGCAAGCATTGGAGGTAATGGTGTTCTCCATTAATCTTTCATTGTTTTGTAAGCTTTCCTATTTTGGTTTGAGTTCCCCTTTCATGGTAATCTATTGGTACTTGGGTATGTTGAACTTTTGGATTGAGCATTAATAGCAATGAATGTTTATGATGATTTGTTGATACCTTCTTGAATGTCTAATGAATGTTATGTATTGATTGTAATTTCATCACTAGAAATTACTTGTGTGCAATACAAGGGTAGAGCTAGCGCCTCCTTGTATTAGGAACTTGCTTCATTAGAGAGTTTCATGAGTATCCGAGGAATCGGGTACTAGAAGGGCTGAGCGACTCTTTTCATCTCTAATTCACCCCATGATTCTCCCAATATATATATAAATTTCCTTGAGCTTTATATCAAGTCCTAGGAGACTAGTCATTCAACCACCTTGGAAGAGAGGTTGGGTGTAATTTAGGAATTATCCTTTGAGCTTCATACCAAGTCCTTGGAGACTAGTTATCCAATCACCTTGGAAGAGGGATTGGATATAATTTAGGGACTATTGGCACAAGAAGTACCAACGTTGATTCATAAACATCTTTGCTTATCTTTAGAATTGAAATCCAAAAGGGAAACATACCCAAGTATCCTCTCTTGCCATTGATTTACCCCAATCAATTCTCAATTTTCAGTTCTTACTTTCAATCCCTTTTTAGTTCTTTACTTTTGAAAACCAAAACCCCCCAAATTACCATTTAGACTAGGTTAGTAAAGCTTGGTTTACACTTAGCAATCTCTATTCCCTGTGGTTCGACATCCGACTTCCATAGTCCACTTTATTACTTGATCACGACCAGTATACTTGCGGAAAACACATCCCATCACATACCGATCCCGAAACATCAAAGGACCATACCGGTCCCCTAATGAAGATGACCATACCGGTCCTTCATTACAAAAGACCATACCGGTCTGTTACATCAAAAGACCATACCGGTCCCCTAATGGAGATGACCATACCGGTCCTTCATTACAAAAGACCATACCGGTCTGCTACATCAAAGGACCATACCGGTCCTCTAATGAAGACGACCATACCGGTCAACTACAACCAACCAAACCGATCCATTATCCAAGAGCAACCACATGGATCTGCCGCATCAACGGGGCGTACCAACTTCCCACATGAGAAATGAGGCCTTATTCTTTAGCAGAAACATAGTGGCTTATCACCCCCTAAAAGGAATCACGTTCCAATGGAAAGAAAGAAGATTCATTCACAATAAGGATGCTAAAACACTTCAAACACAAGCTGATAAAAAGAAGACAATCTGATAGGAAGGAAAATTCATTGATGGAAAATACACGATTACAACGAAGAATGTGAATTAAGAGGAATCAGAGGAGTCAAGATCAGAGACAACATCTGGAACTGGAGCAGGAGAAGCCATAAGAGCCGACGCCTTCTGGCACCTATTCCCCCCGAGGATATGGACTTCAAAACATTCATCCTCCCAAAGGACAAAGACAAGAAGATCTCCTTCTTCCAGTCGATGATCTCTCACGAAGTCCTCCCAACCGTCTGTAAAATGGAATTCTCCAAGTTCTCTCGACGACGACAACGTCACCGACCAGAAATTTCCGCTTGTCCCGCGTAACCTAATCGGCCCTTCTTCAAGAAACCTCATGTGGCCTTGAAAAGCACTTGGAATCCATAAACGGCGAAAGTTATCACCAGTACAGAAGAACTTGTAGAAAGAAGGACAGCTATTGTCACCCATAGTGTCAGGAAGGATGATCCAAGAGAACCATCACCATCTCCATTTATACTATAGTTTCTACGGAAAAATCGGGAGCAGTTAATAAATGCCCAAAATACTAAAGGACGTTGGGCGCTTCGTTTCGAGCCAACAAAGGCCTTTTGACTCCTCGTAGAGAATCTCTCATTAAAACCACTTTGAAAACGTGTCAGAATTCAAAGCTCAATAAAGAGGGATAACTGCTCCTATTCCTAAGAGTCAGTTAGGTCAAACTGTATCAAGAATGAAAAACCTGTTGCTCCGCAGCGTTTCGCTACCGATTTACCGTGCAGGTCGACAAACGTATCGGATCCGATGGCGAAATCAAAATAACAAACACGATCCGATCCGATGTGGAGTCTTGAAAACTAGTCAGCATTCGACAAGTTATTCCATAGCAAGCATTAAAGACAAATCGGACAACAATTCTCTTTATTTCCAAAAAGATAAAGAGCAAGAGAAGAAGAGAGAAAGAAACAATCAAGGAGTTCATACGAAAGACATAACCCAAACAAGGTTTGCTATTACATTCAAGCTCAAGCAAGAAAATGAGGAACGATCAAAAGCAAAATTCTCCTTCAAACGAGGTCCCAATTCCTTGGTTCGGCTACACTCCTTCTACGGGCCTCCGCACGCAGCATCTCATCTAGAGTATATTGGGATTTCCTCACTCGATCATTCAAAATCTTTTCCCGTACCATCTTTAGTTCTTCGATTTCACTTCGAAGCTATTTAATTTCGGGTCAATCTAGCAAGAGAAAAGAAGAAGAGGAGAAGATCAGAGTAGCTCTCAGAAAGGTTCAACCAGAAATGAAGAAACAAAGATCTATTGATTACTTCTACGACACCCGATGCACAATGTATTGAGGGCGGACTGGAACCCTAAGTCTCTAAAATCAGCAACAACTAACTTAGCGACGTCAGCATCAGAAAAAGGAAAGTTTAAGTACAAGCAAAGGAAAAAAAAAATCTAGCTAACCTTCCCTCCTGCGCAAAGGGATGGATGTGTCCCCTTGATCTTTTCCCGAAGTCTCCGCTCCAATCGGATTAACGGAAGTGGCTTTAATCAAACAAAAGAAAGAAAAGTGAAGACGCATTCAACTAAATATCGAAAAAAAATGAAGTCTGAACATATATGTACCTGCTGCTACATCGTCTTTGATCTCGATGACAGCCTGACTGACTTCATTGGAGGGGACACATCTTTTCAACTAAAGTTTCATATCCAAAGTCTATCTACCATATCGGATATCCTTTTTATATTATAAAATAAATAAACAATTTTCTTCGATATTCTATCTGCCCTTCCACAATAAATATTTCAAGTGTTATATTTTGTTTAAAAAAAAACAAACGCAACCTTCCAAATGCCTCTTTCTATTTAATTTTTTTTAATACAAGTTATTCATATGAAATGGGTGTACAATTTTTTTACCGTTAGTTTTAGGGTGTGTTTGTTTGGGTGGGTGGGGAGTTATATCCAGAGACAAGGATGTGCTTATTCAAAAAAATTTTACTTTTTTGTTTGTTTGGCTCCTCATTCCTAGATAAGGATGTGGCCATCCAAAAAATATTGGATGACCACATCCAATAAAAATGGTGAAATGTGGCCATCAAATATTTCACTATCCAATCTATTTTAACTCCTCATTTATTTTAAATCGTTTTATCCAACCCCTTTCTTTTACAAACACCTTGTTCTCGTTTTAATAATTTAATTCTAAATTTTAAATTATTTTAAATTCTATATTTTAATAATTAATTCTTTGAAGTTACCATTACTTTCAATCAATTCCACAGCTTTATATCAATCATTACTGATGTACCTAAGAACCTTTAGCCAAAGCATCAACGTGACATCTAACCACAAGCCGCCAACCTATCCCCATAGGGTAAGACAAACCCGCATAAAGAAAAAAGGTGGCATGAGGGGACACCATGCTCTCAAAATGGCTGATTAGACAGGGGCCTGAATCCCGAGGAGCAAAGCTTCATACATAGAGAAGAAGGATCAGGAGGGAACGTAAGCAACATGACAAACCCTAAAAACATCTCTACTCTTCCTTCTCCTTTTCTGATCAGTTGACTGACTTGATCGTCAGAGCGGGCACAGGCAACGAAGCCCTACCCCTTCTCACCGGCTTCTACTTTCCCATTATCCCCATTTTAGGTGAACTCCAAGAGTGAACACCCACCTTCAAGGCTTTCATCCGAGAAATCATCATTAGTTAGCTGAAGATCCAGGCGATCCACGTGGCATAACCAGATCTCCGGTTAACAATTACAATCAAATTATTTAATTAATATATTAATAAAAATCAACAAGTTTTTAATAAAATCATCAAACTGTTTTTCTAACAAATTATTTAATTAATGATTTTTCCTTCTCTTTCTTTTTTTTTTTATAAAAGTGGATAAACCACATTTATTAAGTTATCAAAAAAGAGGTTCCTAGTTTAGTCTCGGGTACAACTGGTTTTTGGTTCGTATTGACCCATATAAACACCAACCAATTAGCGTCGATGAGTACAATGCAAAGGTAATGTATAGGAGTGGGGCAGCAAAGCATCCCTCATGCTAGTACTTGTCAACGGAGATTGTATGTACGTTTACTGTAGGATGTTTGTAGTAAAGTTACTTTCCCAAGGGTATTGTATGGCATATGGATCGATGCATGTAAGGCGAATAGGGATAGGAGCATGATCCATTCCCGTCTAGTCTTTCAGAACCTTCAACTAGTAGGATACCCAAACTATTAGAACATGCTATTGCTCCCACCTTTTTGACTATCTCTTGGCCTTATTCGTGTTTTTTTTTAAAAAAAAAATTAAAATATCAATTTTTTCTTCATATTTTAGAAATAAATTTTCAAAACATATTAATGAATAGGGATAACCTCACCACTTAAAATAGGGATAATTATATCCCCATATACGGTACATTTGGTTAGATGTAGTTGAAAATGCAGCGGATGTCATATTACAATGTATTTGTAAATCCTGTATTTGAGAATGAAATGAGTGTTAAATCAAGTATTTGGTTAGATGTATTTGGAATGCTAGATTATAAAATTTCGTGTTTGGTTGAAAGGATTTGTAAATCAGGATTTGGTATATAGTCATATGTTTTATTAATTAAAAAATACACCATTATATTTTATTAATTATAAAATAAACAATTAGCTATATATTTAGTAAATTTAATATATTATTATGTTTTTGTTGCATTAATTGATTTTATATGTTTAATATTTATTATTAAATATAGAACATGCTATCAATTATTGTCCAATGACAAGAAAATTATTTTATGTAGTTATCAAACACTATATAAATCTAATCAAATACATTTTTAATTTCTCAACTATTTGTAAACATATATCAAGTAATCTTATCATAAATCTTTTATAATTAATTATTTAATCATGTTTATTTTAAAATTTTAATATATCACCGATACATATGATCAAAATGAAATTTTAAACTATATATCTTCATGAAAACGGAACATTATGATGCAAAAATATTTGAAATATTTATAATGAAGTGATTTTAAATTAAATTTTGAAAATATATAAATTATGAAAATCTGTTATTTTGAGAATTGAGATATATTAGAGATATTTTCAAAAAATAAGTTGGTCGAGAAAATTTAAAATAAGACATTTTAAAATATAGCTACATATAAAATAAAACTTTTTTCTAAAGTTTTTATAATTTTAAAATTAAAATATAGAACTAATTTAAATATTTTTATAAACAATAAAATAATTTTTAGAAATATCAAAATGATAAAAAAGGCGGGGCGGGGGGATTTTCATGCCTCATGTGACAATCACGTCTCGTGGTGAACATTTCAAATCCCGGATTTTGGAATACACCCAATTTGAGCGTATTCCAAAATCCACTTAAAAGTGAGTCCACTGGATTTACATTTATATTAAGGTGTTGTTTGTTTGGCCGGATTTTAAATCCAGTGTATTTTGAAATCTGGTTACTTTTTAAATCTTGTGTTTGGTTGAGTGGAGTTAGAATTCTAGTGTATTTTCAAATCCTTGGTTTTACGGCCGATTCCAAATTCCAATATTTGAAATCCCTCACGTAACAAGCACGTGAGAGATTCACATCGGGTGAGAGGGGGAGGGGGGAGGGGTGAGCGGATTTGGCAGGAGTTATCTTCTTCTCTCTTCTTCTCTGCTCCTGCAAATCATATCTCCGCCCCTGCAAATCAAATCTACTCGGAAGGTGAGATAACAACTCCAAGTTCTTTCTTCAAACCACACGAATCCATAGAGCAAATAATAGAATTAATTAGATTAAAACAGAAAAGAATGAATTTATAATAGAGGAATAGGGAATTGAACAATAGTTCATCAATTTTTATTCGAAGTTGTGGTATGATCAAACAAACTGGGAGCTAAATGCACTAGTAGAGGAAGTTCCATATTATCTCCCAATATTAACTACAGAACATGGGAGATTGCTCTCTGAGAGCGTAACAATGTATGAAATTTATACTACACTAAAAGAGATGCTTAGAGGTAAGTCTCATGGTCCTAATGAACTTAATGTTGAATTCTTTAAGGCTTTTTGGGATAAGTTAATTAGGAGACCCAATGGTTAGGGCAATCACTTATTTTTTTTTTAGCATGCAAGATTACTTGCATCTTAGAATAAAACTCATATATGTTTGATTCCAAAGAAAGACAACCACTGTATGTTAAGGACTATAGGCCAATCTTACTATACAATGTAAACTACAAAATCATATCTAAAATTCTCTCGAACAGGGCTAGGAATGTAATGCATCATATAATAGGAAAAGAACAAGCAACCTTTGTCACGCCCCGACCCCAAAGTCCCGGGCCCACGGGCACGTGGCAGACCAGCCGCACCTGAGCAAGAATGGGCCCCACCCGGATACGAAGCCTCGATGATCATCAATCATATAAAACATGCACAACGGAGTATATCAAATCCAAAGACATAATATAAATTTGTCTACACAGAGAAAACAAAAGTCTAAGGGTACATAGACCTTGGAATCTCAACATCATAATGGCCCTACAAGGGTCCTATAGCACATGTGTCCTCACACACCATGAAATAACTAAAGGTTAACCAACCTCTGCCTCTGCCACAACTCCCCACAAATCCCCACGCGGCGCTCCAGTGACTCGCGTCCTAATCCTCGGGATCTGAAAAAAGGAATCAACAAGTGGATGAGCTTTCGAAATGAAAGCTCAGTAAGTACCCCGCAAGTAATAAAATAGGTCATGTCACAAATATCATATGATAAGCTAAAGAAAAGCATATCAAAAGACAAACATGACTAAGTCAATCAACACATGTACCACAATCCGTACCAATCTACACCAACGGGAGTCTCTCACCCACTAAAAAAAAAAACAATCAATAGTAGGGACTCCTAACCCATAACCGCAGTCATGTCAGCTCAAGACGAGTAAACCAAGAAACAGTTTACACGTCATCATCCCCCGTACAGTCATTAGCCTACGCCAATGTCGACCCACTCGGTCGTTGCGGACTCAAAAGTCTGGTAGCGCTACTACTCATACATGTACGTACACGACCAGCATATAGTTCCACTGACGGGCATACAGGACAGCCAGAGTATCATCCTCCTGACAGGAAAACAAACGAACAGGGTGTCTACCGGCCCTGAAAGTCAACAGGAGCCACACGCTCCACTGCACTGGGCGGAAGAAGAGAACTCAACTGTCACACACCTACTCGACCAAAACAAGTATCGTGTGTCTCAATGGTCTTATGCCGGACAACAGGAGGCTATGCTCAGGGAGTACGCATACTCAGCTGATGCATACCTACCCAACCTGCGCACAAGCACCACGAGTGCCTACAGCATCGTCCCGGTTACAAGCGGGTATGCTCAGTGAGCATTTCAACGAAGGTAGTGAAACAAAACACTACCTCTAGCACATTAATCATACACATACACGAGAAGGAAACAAACAATAAACAGGTATGTGCATGTAACCAATGAACAGATCATTATGAAAGAACAGACATGCTAATAACAATAATAACAAAGTCAAGAAAACCCATGACTGGGTAGGAACTAGCTAGGCAAGTGTACTTACCTGGTCTATAATCTATCCGTGCTCTCCTTTGACGCGGCTCTCCATTCAATCTCGAGATCTGATAAACGGGATTCATTCTCAGTATATTTGCTACATAATTAATATTACTCTTAATATTAATTACGAATATACCTATGTTATATATCAATAGTTGGGTTCAACCATAACTTGGTCAATGGAATGGGCTGCAACCCAATTTCAATTTTATCTCCTGTCACGCCCCGACCCGGATCCCGGGACCTCGAACACGCGCACAGACCGGCCGTACCCAAGTAGAGGCACACCTCACTCGGATATAAGGCCTAAGGAAATCATAGCAGATAACAAATAACTCAAAATTTAATAATCAGATAATATCAGAGTCACAACGAAAATAAAAATCAATAAGGGTTTACATGCCCTACATATGGTCAAGGCCCTATTAGGGTCCTACAATAATACAATCTCACACTTAAGAAAGACCTGAGGTTCTCGAACCTCAACAAAGTCAGCCCAGCCCCTGTGGGATCGAAAATACCCGCCTAGCATCGTGTGACACCGGACGATATATCGAAGCACAAATATCATTTTTTTATTAAGTGGGTTCTTTTATTCCTAATAGAGGCAAGCCTCTATTATTAATTACCCCAGACAGAGTCTTGGGAACCTCCGATTAAGGGCAAAAAAAAGTACAAGTAGAGAGAATGAATGAAACGAATTTATTTATTGCAGAATAAAATAATTTATTACATATAGATATATGTCATTACATGGATGCATACATATATTTATTTACTTATTTATTTATTTAAATGGTGCAGCCCTCCGCCTTAGGATGCCGCTTTGGTTGCCTCAAGATGCCGACTTTGTAGCCGTCTTCATGTTTTGACCGGACTCCTTGAGATGAATGTCTCCTTACCACCTCAAGGGTCGTATCACTTCATCAGCTGCCTCGAGATGTGTATTTTATGAGCATATCGAGATTTGCCGCTTTATGACTTGGGATATTCCATCAGACGTCTCAAAGTGAGTGCTCCACTGTCACCTCGAGACTCGTGTTGTTGGAGATTTGTATTTCGGGACCCTTCAATATGCATCTATTATCACCTCCAGATTTGTTTTCAGCCATTTACTTATTATTTTCATCATAATCTATGGCAATGACATTTGGAATTACATATTTTTAGAAGAAAATTATGCCTCACGGTATCCAGTAGCATGTCTCAAAGAAAACTTTGACCATATCCAATCTTTAACCATATTTGGCATTTATGAGAATGACATCATCAACACCATTTTTGTTTTGATGACCAACATTCCCCTATGTTTTACGTATCACATGGTATCAAAGGCAGCCATTTGGACACAACTTTCCATATTTCATAGTATATAGACCTCTGACTTTCATCAGATTTTAGATTAGCTAAATGTGGGCCCATTTCACCACTTTTTTATGAAGATTAACACACATCCAGATCCCATGTTTAGAGAGTATAGCCTTTTCATCATTTTATATATATATTTTTCTCCTTTGTGAGGCTTTCATTTCATTTTTTTTTTTTTTAATTTTCAACAACTCCCACCAAGAAATTTCTGAACCATAATGCAACTATTTTAATTTGGTATTCAAACCAAGGGAAATATGTAACAAAATTGCAGGCATGTATACTTTGGTTTTTGCCATTTCTGATTTCATAAGCTTCTTGTATTTGAAGGTTTATTGAAGCTGGTTCCTTTAAATTCAGCTCATAATCTTCAGTCATTCATTATCCAAAGGATCAAAACATGTAGTCAAACTCCTTGCATGAATTTCTTCAAGTATTAGTATCCTTAAGAGCATCCTTTTAACCTTTGGAGGAGAATCCTTGCCATATATCTTTCATAATGACAATATGATTCCACAGCAAAGCAAGGATGTTCCCATTAATATTCATCATTAAGCATTAACTCAAGAAGATTTTCTTTTTTTAACATATAACCAAAGAACCCAGTCTTGGATTCTTTCAAGAAAGGATATGAATGCAATCATTTCAAGGAAACCTTCTAATACATATTATTTATGGGTAACAATATCTACCAAGTTGCAGTAAGCGGCAAAAATCAATGGCAATATGGCATAATAACATCCAATCTTACCATATATTCAATATATTAATTCCATGCATATTGAACATCAAGCACTTCTTTTGACTAACGAAAATAAATTCTTTGAGAAATGAGAGGAAGGACATTAGATCACACATTCAAAGCATATCAAATATTTCATTAGGGCATTTCATCAAACATCAAAGGGGCGTTTCATACAAGCAAGCTTTGAACATAATTTTGGAGCATTTCTTCATGAAAATTTACAATCATGCCTCTCATAATTTCATAAAAAATTTCTCTTCCAATCCTAGTCCTTGTAGTCCAAGCATTCACAATCTGCTAATGTTACTTTTCTTCATCCTCAACAGCTTGAATTTCTTTGGTGGTTTGCCATCACTTTCATTCTTTTCTTCTATGATCTCTGCAGCGTACTACTGATGGCAACTTTGAATAGATCATTGAGCTCCTCCTCTCTGGCCTTACCCTTCTCCCCCTTCTTGGCAGCGACCTTGGAAGCATCAGTCTTTGGCTGGATGGCTTGTTGGAAAGCTTTGGACACCCTTGCTTTGTTCTTTATCCTCAACAACCTTCTATCTTTCTTTGGAAGGCTACTGTTTCAGCAACATCGGCTCCATCACGGAAGGTCGATGATTTGATGAGGGCTGGCGGCGACGACGGCGGCGGCCTCCACAAGGGAGGCCGGCCTGGCTTGGCTTGCGGCAGCGACGTCGGCCTCCACAAGGGAGGCCGGCCTAATGGTGGGCGGCGACAACGGCAGCCTCCACAAGGGAGGCCGGCCTAGTGGCTGGAGGTGACAACGGGCAGTGACAGCTTCCACAAGGGAGCCGTGGGCTTGACGACGGGCGGCAATGGCCTCCACAAGGGAAGGTCGGCGGCGACGAGCGTCCGCAAGGGAGACCCGGCGACGGTGTTGAAGGCTTGGTGGTTGGCGATATCGGCCGCGATAAAAAAAACGGGAGAGGGACTGAGGGAGAGGCTATGATATGCTGCCTTTTTTTCCTGCCTCTCCCCCCTTTTTCATCAAGTTAATTTCTTTTTATAGATCGGTTCAACAACCGGGATAATATCTCTCTATTTTTTTGTAAAAAAAAATTTAAACTAAACAGTGAGAGATAGGGTGATAAGATCAAACATTCTTATTTTATTTTGAAGTTTTAAATTAATTTACCTAATTGAGATAAATCAACCTCCTTTTTTTATTTTGAATTAAACCCTGGCTTGATCTTATCCTCAAGGCAATCAAACACAGCCTTAATATTTTTGTTTGGCATGATGGATAATATATATTTTTTTAATTTTTTTTATTTACCTCGGGATTAGCATTTTTGAGCCGCCTTGGGATATGCATCCTCTGCATGTGAAATTCCATTGCCTCGAGATATGTTCTCGGGCTATTTAGGATTGCCTCAGGATACGTGTTTGGGCTGTTCTGAGATTTGAGTTTGCCTCGAGATATGTATTCTCATGGGCAATTTTTGAATTTGAGGTTGCCTCGAGATATGTTCTCAGGGGCAGGGGCAATTTTGGGAATTTGAGGTTGCCTCGAGATATGTTCTTGGGGGCAATTTTGGAATTTGTGTTTGCCCTGAGATATGTGTTCTCGGAGGCAATTTTGAGATTTAAGATCTCCTCGAGATGTGTTTTCTCATGCTACCTTAAAATATGACAGGATATATATTTTTTTTATTTTGAAATATTTTGATTTCAAAATAAATATTTCATTTAAATTTAGAGCTATGAAATATTTCTTTTTTGGCCCTTGAGACATTTATTTATTTTTTTATTTTTTTTGATATAAACAGCCCCCTCGCACAACGCCCGAGTCCGAGTCACCTACTCCTCGGGACCTGAAAAAGAAGGATGCAAGTGTATGAGCTTTCGAATGGAAAGCCCAGTAAGTACCCTGCAAGGATCTCAAAGACATAAGATGAAACGTGATATCAAACATCAAAGAATCATCAATCAATGGGGCTACACCCCGCACAAACAGATCCTAGGAGTCTACCACAAACATCAAGAATGCGTGACTCTATCCAACGCGTCATGGCTCGAAGAGAATTCCAATAACAAGCTCAAAGAATGATCCTCGAATAAAGAATACCCTCGACCGCACACGACCCTCCTGGCCAGTACCTCAGAAGCGCCACCTCTCCACGCGCCGACACCGTGAATCAACCCCAATCGACAGCGTGACAACCAGAGTATCGTCCCTCTAGCATGGCAAGCTGAAACGCCAGGGTGTCCCATCGATCCCTGAATGTTCCCTAGGACAACCAGAGTATCGTCCCTCGGGTATGACAAGCCGAAACGCCAGGGTGTCCCGTCCCCGAACGTTTCCCCAAACCGGAGCCCCCACGCTCCACTAAACCGGGCGGAAGAACAAACTCAGTTGGCGCACACCTACCCGGCCAGCACACAAGTACTGCATATCTCTATGGTCTCATGCCAGACAACAGGAGGCTATGCTCAGCGAGCCCGCTCACTCTACTGATGCATACCTACCTAGCTGCACACAAGCACCACAGGTACCTACAGTCAAGTGTCGGTCACAGGAGGGCATGTCCAACGAGTATTCCAACAAACAAGTAGTAATAGCACTACCACAAGCACATCAATCATATACATATGAGGAAAGAGAACAAAACAAACATGTATGTGCATGCTTCCAAGAAAAACAGATACCACAAAGAAGATATGCCAATTAATAGCATTCATCAAAACAAGAAACCCAAACAATGGGTATGAGCGAGGCAAGAGTAACTTACCTCACTAGCAACCTCATCAACAATCTCGCGTCCCTCCTGACGCAACTCAGTGCTCCAAGTCAACACTTGGAAATAATAAAGCCAACCTCAATAAACGCACATGTTCATGAGAATCCTCATCTACGATGCATGCTAACTAATGGGCTCGGCCCATTAATAAACCATACTTAGTCTCTTTAATCCAACTAAACTACACCAACCCATCTCTTCTTCATACTCACTCAAGTCCAAATAGAATTCAAGCCCAAACCTCTTATTTCATTAACCAAACTTGATCACAAACTATCCTCAAGAGACCCCACATGAAATCAGGAGAGTATCACCATACCCCCATCCAAACTCTACAGCCATTATCATCAAAACATCCACTAATAAACCACCAACCAAATCCTCACAATAACTAGAGCCAAACAGCAACCATCTTGACTCCATTAAAGATCACAGCCTCCAGCCACCCAATCAAACATATCAACACAACACCAACATCTCCATACTATCACTTTAATCTTGTTACTCATTAAATCACAGCTTCAAAACTCTACAAACAGAAGTATACCATCAATATCAAGTAAACCAAATTACTTTCTTACAACATCTCTTAAGCTTAACTAAGCCCAAAATTGCCAGCCATAACAGAGATAAATCAACCACTCAATCACCAACTTCCAAACCTCACCATCTGATGGCCGACCCCTCAGGTTCACGTGCATCTAACTCACATAAAATCCTAAAGAACAACACCTTCAGTAACACCACACACATAACAACTAATAGATGATCATCCACAAGTTCAACCACTCTCACCTCAAGTTCTCTCATTACTGTGTCTATCCATTGATCATACATACACCCATTACTGCAACACCTTAAACACATAAAACCATGAAATAAACGCTCACTCAACCCACACAGAACCTTCAAAGATCTTACAAACATCATTACCAAGACTCTTTGGCAACCTCAAAGAAAACTAATCCTTCCCAGCTCGTCCAGGAAACCCTCACAACCAGAGCTAACACCATACAAACCCATACAAACCCATAATTAATACCAGAAAGCTGGGCTCACTTGATGGACACAGGGGTCCCCTACGTCCTCGAACGAGCTCTCCACCGTCTCAACAGTCGTTGGAGGCGTTCCCCGTAGCCCCGGCGCCGAACACCTGCCTACATGACATGGATCCATTGATTAGAGAGGCTTCCAGTCGCCGTCAGGAAAGTCCTGGACTTAACCTACCTTGGCTCGAACCCGGTGGCAGCCAACTAGTCCTTCCTCCCCCTCTGCAGCGCAGTGTTTACAGGCGACGACGGCGGTATGTTGGATGGGAGCGGCTAGGGTTTGGGTGGCTGCTCCCTTTAAAGGCTCGCGGGGAGATCATAGTCGATCTTAAATCCCGTTGATAGAGCTTATCCGCAAGATCGGGATGTTTGCACCGCTGGCCGCGCGAGATCCATGGAGGTTATCTCTCTCTATATCTCTTAACATATGTTTATTTATAAATTTAAAATATCCTCATTCATTCACCAATACACGTGAGTTTTTATTTTTGCAAAATAATAATATATATTATTATATTGTATACAATAATATATATATATATATATATATATATATATATATATATATATATATATATATATATATTTATTATCTATCAATTAAATATATAGATGGAATATTATTGGCTGTGTCTCTCTACATCTCTCTCTCTCTCTCTCTCTCTCTCTCTCTCTCTCTATATATATATATATATATATATATATATATATATATATTCGAAATAAATGAACACTAATAAATTAAACATATATGTAAGGTATCATCATTTACTCCATTAACGTGCAAGTGCATGAATAGGTTTTCTTACCTCCTATATATATATATATATATATATATAGTATTATTATCACACAATCATCAAAGTGCATGAACGGTTTCCACAAGTGGTATTTTGCAAATTAGTCCCTCCCATATTCCACTCTCTACATGCACGTCCCTATACCGAATTCCTAATAAAAGTTCAACTTGGCATTGAAACCCTCCATATTAGGGTATTTCCATCTCACACTTAAATGGTAATTATTAATACCAAAATTCCATTTCTTTTTTCATAAGCTCCCATAAGTTCCGAATACAGAGAATTTCTTTGTTTATTTAGCAAATTAATTAAATAACAATTAGAAAAATTTTATTCAAACTAAACATTCAATTAAATCCAATTTTGGGGGACTTTCTTTCATTAACCCGAGATTTTAGGAAAATAATTAGAAAAATCATAACCTAAAATCTTTGGATTTTACAATCTCCCTTTTCTCTCTTATCAATTACTCCATTCTAATATGCCAAAGTTTTAGAGTTCTCTGCAAACCTTTCTTCTTAAATCAAGATGAAGATTCGATACAAAAAAGATAATACTAATGTCCTCTCTCTTCTATATTTCATCAAGCACTTACTGTGCTTGTTAAACTCCATTAACAATCTATACACAGAACAATACCCAATCCCCTTATTTTACATTCATTCAATACAATCATTGTCTAACTCTTTTCCATCCCTTTTCTTCTATTTTCTAGGTATGAATTCAAACACTGGCTCACCTTACTTGAGAAATCAAATCCATCAACCCTCCAAATCATTGGCGCCACCGGTCATGAGCTCTAGAGAAACTTCCAAAAGATTGTGAGAAAGTTTGAGAAGAAAGAGAAAGTTCTTTGATTGTGAAAGAACTACCTCCATGCCTAACTGTACCCGTCTCACTAACTCACCAAGGTGGATCCATCCTCATTTAATTATATTATTTTATGTAACAGATGGCTAACCTTATGTGGTGGAGCTTTGCATGCTCTCCACGTTGAAAAGATAAGCATGTGTTTAATTCGTTTACACATGCAAGACTACACTTGTCATCCTCCCTTGGTTTTCATTTTCATCTCCAGCTTGATAAAGGATGAGTGCCTCTTCTTTTCACACTCCTCACATGTAGCTAATGTGATATATAATAATTCATATATATGAAATAGTCTAGTAACCCTCTTAGTCATCAATGTGCACACCTTATTAGATGACACGTAAAGCCGTGCAAGAGGAGATTCCATTATCTTACTCTAAGTTTTGTTTAATAATTAGTATATTTACTTAATCCATTAATGATCAACCTTTCATGAGTCAAGTCTCATCCCATCACTATCACGTTCTAACCATTTGCTATAGTTTCAATATCCACCAACTTATTCAACTCCAAGAAGCCATGAAAGCTTCAGGAAGCCATGAAATTAAATCCAACTTCATAATGGACGTTGACATCATAAACAAGTTATATATATATTTTCATTATACCACTATTGTTATTAATTATCACTATTATTATTTTTGCATCCCCGTTCCGTAAAAGAAAAATCCATTTCTCTTTAACCTTCTTAATTTTCATAATTAATTCTTAAACCACACTTTTCACTCATTTATTCATAATTGAGGAAAGTCATAAATAGTGTGACTGTTACAACCTTTGTGGTAGATAGGAACATATTTGATAATATACTAATGAATCAAAAATTGATACATACTGATACGACCCTGAAGATGCGGTCCCACTAGCTCTCATATCTTAGATTTAAAAGTGATTTTAATTAGTTGATAAAATCATTTGTTTGTTTAGTTTATCTTTTATCTTTGTTTTTATCTTTTAGTTTGTAAGTTGTAGATAAGTTAGTGGGGACCACCAGTATGGAGGTTCTATATATCTCTTAGGTTTTACTGAATAAATCAATGAGAAATATATGAAAGTTTTCCCTTTGGTTTCCCTTCTTCCTCCGTTCTTTCTTCTATCTTTGTCTCTTGGAGTCCGCGCTCGCTCGAAGCAGCGCAAACTCGATACACCCACCCCGAGGTCGTATCATTTCCCTCGCAAGTGGCCAAATGGGAGGCGACCGAATATGAATAGTAATCCGTCCAACCGCATAGTAACATGAATGTATATATATATATATATATATATATATATATATATAATTCTAAAAGATAAGGCCGGCCGAAACATTGTTTATTTAAGGTCGCCTCCCATTTGGCCACTTGCACAGTATTTTAAGGATTTCCAACCGTATGGATAGAAAGAACATCGAAAAATAAGCTAGCATGTACAATTTGGTGAGATGTAGGGTCTTCATCTTAACGGGTGCAAAGTTATAGAAATCTTACCTGCTCGTAATTTCACCCTTTGGCACAAGCACTACATCTTCCCAAATCAGTATAAAAATCACGCTAAATTTATTTTTCGATGTTTTTTATTTGTATGGTTGGATTTCCTAAAATACCGAAAATAAAATAAAATGAAGACAAATGATGTTAAGATTATATTTATATATATATATATATATATATATATATATATATATTGGCTTAAATTCAACTTAGCTTTAGATGCTGATTCAAATGCTGATAATAAGGTTATATTTGTGATTATTTTAAAATAAAAGTTCTTTTGTAATTTTTTATTATTTTTTTAAAAAATAGAATTTTATTAATTGTTAGTATTAATGTAACCGGATCCCGAGGCAGACGCATACTGATACCAACGCATAGGATTCTCCCCCTCGACAGCGTGGATCATCTCGCTTAGCATGTAAGCTACCTACTTGAAATGTCATAAATACCCTCTCATGTCCTACAGAAGACAATAAATTTAGGGACATTTCCGTCATTCGAACTCATTCCCTTCATCTCTGGTTCCTATATAAAGTCATCTTCCGACCGTCACCGCTTTTCTTTCCATTTTCATTTTGAATTCCCTCCCTGTTCTTCCCTCCCGAAGGAAACCCTCGAAATCGCATTCAAGGATCTCATCACCAAATTGGAAATCGAAATCTATCGATCTTAGAGAAAACGGGAGAAGATGATGCAGATGCTGGGGTTCCGAGGGGGATCCGCGCCTAAAGAGCAGGATCACTCTCCAATGGCGTCTCCTTCAAACCCTAATTCTGATAATTCTAATTCTAGCTACGGTTCTGGTTCGTCTTCTTCGATGGAGGTTAATGGAGGAGCGAGGCCGTTGCGGCTGGTCTATTGTGACGAGAAGGGGAAGTTCCAGATGGACCCGGAGGCAGTCACGGCGCTACAGCTTGTTAAAGGTCCTATTGGTGTTGTATCCGTCTGTGGACGCGCGCGCCAGGGCAAGAGTTTCATCCTTAATCAGGTTTTTTTCTTGAGAAATTTAGTTTTGTACTCGCATTTATTAGGTTTCTTCATTTTTATTTTTTTATTTTTTATTTTTGCCATTGAGAAGTAAATGTGTACTTATTTCATTTGCTAGTCTTCAAAATGAGATTTCATTTTGTTGACTCCTCTTGTTCTAGTTCATATAAGAATGATTATAGTTTCAAATATAAGAGAGTGATACATTGTATAAAAATTAAAGCAGTCTCTTATTTTTCAAGACTTTAACCTCTCATATTTTTCAAGAAATTAACCTTTAGACAGTCTCTTCTTTTGTGCATGTTTGTGATTAAGATAAATATTTGTATTAATTTGCTGCAGCTTCTTGGAAGGAGCAGTGGATTTCAAGTGGCTTCCACTCATCGACCATGTACAAAGGGGCTCTGGATGTGGAGTGCACCATTGAAGCGAACTGCTCTTGATGGAACTGAGTATAATCTTTTACTGTTGGACAGTGAAGGGATAGATGCTTATGATCAAACGGTTAGATTAAATCTTCATATGTGATACATAATTGTTAATCACTTTCCTTTTGTGTTCTTTCTTATTGCACCAACGTATCATGTGACCTTGCTTGCAGATTGATTTTACAAAGATAAAATCTGCAGTTTTAATAGTCAATTACTTGTCCTTTTCCTTCTTGCTGACAAATGCTAATAGTTATCTACATTAAGAAACTTCACTTAAGTATGGTAAAATCAATCTCCCTTGGTACCTATGCTCCTTTTGGCTAACCAATTCAATGGTTATTTTTGAACTAGTGCAGTAGGTCTGGGTAGATCTGAATTCATTTTGCAGTTATGTTTGTGTTTATTTCCTGATATTGGGTTAAGGATTAATCGGAATTTCCAAATATAATCTATAGAGTACTCATGTGACTATAATGCTAAACATGATCTTTCAATAGGAGATATGAAAGATAGATAGATTTGGAGAGATAAATTTGTTTACTAGTGTTACTGAGAAATTAGTGCCCATAAATTGTGTTAGTGCATGTCTTCAGTTTTTCCTACACCAGTTCCATGACGTTTTATGGACCTCTGATATAACTATTAACTAGTATAAAGGAAAATTGAAAAGGATTAGTAGGAATGTGTAGGTTTTTTTAGAAGAAAAAACTTCTCATTCTCATTGAATTTCATCATAAACGAGTACAAAATAAATAGCAAAGAGAAGCCACAAATCAGGAATACAAATAAGGAAATCATCAATCAGCTATTCTCTAGGCTAGAAAAACAAGAAACTAATCAAATCTAAAATAATCAGAATCTAATCAAATCTGAAATAGTAATTTCAGATTTTATTAATAGCCCCTTCTTTTTTCAAAAAAATATGAAATCCTAATTTATCTCCTAAAAATCCGACACCCCCCTCAAGTTGGATCGTAGATGTCTATCATGCCCAACTTGCTTACAAACAACTCAAAAACATTTCTGAAAAGTCCTTTGGTGAAGATATCATTTATTTGTTGCGTAGAAGAAACGAAAGACATGCAAATGGCTCCACAATCAATCTTTTCCTTTATGAATTGTCTGTCAATCTCCACATGCTTCGTGCGATCATGTTGTACTGGATTTTGTGCAATACTTATGGCAGCTTTGTTATCACAATACAACTTCATTGGCATATGTGTTGGCATCTGCAACTCTTCAAGAATCCTCCTCAACCAAAGCATCTCACATACTCCATTAGCCATAGCCCTATATTCTGCCTCGGCACTGCTCCTTGCTACAACATTCTGTTTCTTGCTTCGCTATGTAACCAGATTTCCCCAAACATTTGTGTAATATCCTGAAGTGGATCTCTTGTTAATAACTGAGCCTGCCCAATCTGCATCAGTGTATGCCTCTATGTTCTGTTGTGTGGTCTTTTGGAAGAATAAACCCTTGCATGGTGTACTTTTTAAATATCTAAGAATTCGATATACTGCTTCAAGATGTTTTTTGTAGGGTGAATGCATAAACTGGCTTACCAAACTCACAACAAAAGCAATATCTGGTCGTGTATGTGATAAGTAAATCAATTTTCCCACCAACTTTTGATATTGAGTTGTATTCACCATATCACCTTCCTTGTCATCACCAAGTTTCTGATTGGGATCGATTGGAGTGTTAGCTGGCCTACAACCGCTCATTCCAGTCTCCTTAAGGAGACTAAGGATATACTTTCGTTGGGAGACAACAATCCCTTTCTTCGACCGAGCAACCTCCATCCAAAGGAAATACCTCAGTGGTCCCAAGTCCTTGATCTCAAATGTTGATGAGATAGAAGTCTTCAATCGGTTCATCTCAAGTACATCATCTCCAGTGAGAATTATGTCCTCTACATACACAATTAATATAGAAATCTTCCCATCCTGTGAGTGTTTAAAAAACATTGTATGATCACTATGCCCTTGAGAATACCCTTGACTCTTAACAACCTGAGTAAATTTCTCAAACCATGCTCTTAGTGTCTATTTCAACCCATATAAGGACTTCTTCAGTTTACACACCTTTGTACCAAACTTTTCACCGAATCCTAGGGTGCATCCATGTACACTTCTTCCTCCAAATCTCCATTGAGGAATGCATTTTTTACATCCAACTGCTGCAGAGACCAGTCAAGATTAGCTGCAAGTGACAAAAGAATTCTTACGGAGTTTAGCTTAGCAACTGGGGCGAATGTCTCCAAGTAATCTATACCATTGGTCTGAGTGAACCCCTTGGCTACTAGTCGAGCTTTATACCGTTCTATAAAGCCATCAAATTTATACTTGGCAGTAAACACCCATTTACACCCTACAGTTGTCTTCCCTCTTGGTAGATCAACTAATTCCCACATGTCATTTTTTCAAGAGCTTTTATCTCCTCGAAGACAACCTCCTTCCATTCAGGAACTTTCAGAGCATCCTGCACAGTATTAGAAATCTCCATACAAGATAGTTGTGAGGTAAAAGCACGAAAGACATGTGAGAGATTTTCATATGACACATATTTGGACAATGGATGCTGGGTACAAGCCCTCACACCCTTTCGGATGGCAATTGGAAGATTAGAATCATCAAACTCTGAATTTGGATAAGACATATCAGGTTCAAGACCAGCAGACTTAGAACTCAAAAATGAAGTGGGTTGAACATGAGATAAAGAATCAATGAGGATATTACCTAGAGAGTTCATGGGTTCTGGGCAGTGCAAAGGATTGGAAGACCCTTTCTTTTGAGTTGTTCTCTGTCGTGAGTAGACAATATCAAATGGTACAACTACTGCAGTTTTTTTTTCCTGTTTCTCTTTTGCTAGTTGTTACAGGATTATGAATATCATGAGTTGGCACTACAGGAAAACTTGTGTTTTCATTATCTAAAACACTTGACCCACTTTCCCATGGTATAATAAAGCTTGGATTTTCAGGTTGAATAATCAAGGATGGGGAAGAATCACTTGGCTTGTCTTTGATTGGGGGATATCCCCCTCACCCCCAACAACATATTTCCCAATAAAATTTTTTCCCGCCAAAAATTTTAATTGAAGTTTAAGAATATAATAATGATCCACCCACCAATGCATGGAAGCCACATAGCTATCTTATCATTAATACCTTTATTTTAAAATTTCCCTCCAAAAAATTCAAAATTTTTCAAAAGTTATTCCTAATCCCAAGTGGGATATCCCCCAATCAAACACAAGCTTGGTGAATCTTTAGTTTGGAAAAAATCATAAAAAACCGAATCTTTATTTTGGTTCCCCCCCTAAAGATGAGGCGTGAAATAGGGAATTAATTCAAAAAATGTAACATCCATGGTAACAAACATTTTCTTTGAAATGGGTTCAAAACATTTATATCCTTTTTGAGTTGGAGCATATCCAACAAACACACATTTTGTGGCAAGTTTTCCTCGGTTATGACTATGAATATGAACAAATGCGGTACATCCAAAAATCTTTAGCGGTAAAGAAGAAGAAAGCCTATTTGTAGGAAAAAAACTTATGAAAAACATCAAAAGGTGTTTCAAAGTTTAAGACCTTATTAGGCTTATGAAAAAACTTATGAAAAAACTAATCGCTGGCTTGTATGACATCATTATGGGTAAGAAGAAAAGAGGAAAAAAAAACGTTTGGCTCTGGTACCATGTAGGTTTTTTAGAAGAAAAAACTTCACATTCTTATTGAATTTCATCATAAACGAGTACAAAATAAATAGCAAAGAGAAGCCACAAATCAGGAATACAAATAAAGAAACCATCAATCAGCTATTCTCTAGGCTAGAAAAACAGGAAACTAATCGAATCTAAAATAATCAGAATCTAATCAAATCTGAAATAGTAATTTCAGATTTTATTAATAGCCCCCTCTTTTTTCAAAAAAATATGAAATCCTAATTTATCTCCTAAAAATCCGTCAGAATGTTTTCATCAATATGTCTGACATTTTGTGGCTTGATAAAATAATAAGAAAATGAGTAAGATGAAAGTAGGACGGAAAATATCTCAAACGTGATTTGTATTAGCAAAACCTGGAGTAATGGTACTTTTCACATTCAGTTAGATGGATGTTTTGTTTGCAACCAAAACTAGGCGATCTCTCTTTTTTCTCATTTGGTACTAGCTTCATAAAGTGGGCAACACTTCCCAAATGCTAGCGAGTGACTCAAGCCAAGGGCTTTTTTTAAATAGATCTTTGTGTTTAGGCTGCTATGGTTTGCTTAAGAATTTGCAGTTATTATGATTTGATCGTTAGTACATATGTTTAGCTATCCTAAAGTAAGGTAATATCAGTGCATACATTCCCCATATTTAAGAATCCATTTGTTGTTTGTCTAATTGGTAGCTTTAGACTTCAGTTAAAAGTTACAGAGCTTTTGGTCCTGTTTAATATTTTATGTTGCACAGATTAGATGAAGTCTTTTAAATTTTAATATTTCTGAAAAGTGTATCGAAAAATACTTAGAGTAAGAGGCCTTAATCCTAAAACCATGGTATTTTACTTACTTAACTTGGTCAAGCTAGCTTTTTGAGTGTTTGATTGTTAATTAGGGGCAAACTCCCTTTAGGACCAAGTTAGTAGTCAACCACATGTCTCCATCCAGACTTGAATGAGTTGAACTTGGACTAATATCTTGTTAGGAACTTAACTGAGGTTAGTTTGTGGCAGCTTGGATAAGAATTCCTCAGTGCATGTCTGCTCTAATTATTAGAAGAGTTTTGTGAGTAGTATAACTATATTAACTCTGATGAAGTTACCATTCATTCTCCTATTTGTTTTCCTGGCAGTTGACCCTGATCTACTTTTCACAACCTGCTTCGATTCTATTGGCAAAAACTTGTCCCATACTCCCTTTGTTCATTGTTTTTGCAGCTTGAATTGGCCTAAACTGAAATTGATTGCTAATTTTTGTTTGAGCCTGCAACCTATTGAGTTCAACAGAATTTCACAACCATGGTTTTAACATCTTTATGAGAATTTCCCTTTGTACTCTTCATGCTAAATAAAGTGGCATATCTGATGAATATTTCAAGGAATATGCATGCAAGTATCAAGATATTAGATGCGAACATGTACCTTTTATGTTCATTTCTATGTTTATTGCTCTTTATTGTTCATCTAATCACATATGTGTCCTTGTTCAAATTTGATGGGATGCTTAGCACTTTCTTTATTGTTTGAATTAATCTAACACCTTGTTGGCATATTCCAGTTGGTGGGCAGTCATGGTTCTTTTGCTTTCCCATTAGGCAATATTTAAATCAATTTACTTATGTGTCACATAGTTCAAAATACCTCACTAAGCTGTCTTTCTTTCTATTCTTCTTAAGCATGATAGTTTCTTCTCTACTATTTATTCATTTCAGTCACCCTCTTAGTTTAGTGACTTTTCAGCAATGGCCCCTGTTGGTGCATAACTGGCTTAAGTGTGTTATTTCTACTCTTGTCCTTGACAGGGGACGTACAGCATCCAGATATTCTCTTTGGCTGTTCTGTTATCAAGCATGTTTATTTATAACCAGGTATGGATATTCTTATACATCTTTCTTTTGAGAAAGTTTACACTTGGATGAATTACAGAGTGTTCAGTTATTTATAACTTGTATTATTTTCTCTAGTTCAAATGACCTTGATTATGTCCTTGAACTGAATGTCTACCAGGAGTTGCTTACTGGCTTTCTTATTTTCTATTATTTCATCTTCAGATGGGCGGCATAGATGAAGCAGCACTTGATCGCCTATCTTTGGTCACCGAAATGACTAAGCATATTCGTGTTAGAGCCTCTGGTGGAAGGGCCAATGCATCAGAGCTTGGGCAATTTTCTCCTGTCTTTGTTTGGCTGTTGAGGGTGATTATACCCACCATTGCCATCTTACAATACAGATTTCATTATTTTATATTCAGGATCTTAATTTTTCTGTATCTAAAAATTTGTGCCAGTGAAATTATATACCTTGTTGATACAGGACTTTTACCTTGATTTAGCTGAGAATAATCAGAAGATTTCTCCTCGGGATTACCTTGAGTTGGCTTTGAGGCCTGTTCAAGGTGGAGGAAAAGGTGTAACTGCGAAGAATGAGGTATTATGTGATGGTCCAATTTGGTATTTATTTAAATGCAATGGTGTACAATTTGCACGGATGCTTATATGTAGTCATCTTTGTCTAGGAGTTAGTGTTGAAATGCTGATTTCTCTTTTGATTTATTGGTTTGCAGATTCGGGAATCCATCCGATCTCTTTTCCCTGATCGAGAATGTTTTGCTCTCGTGCGTCCACTGAACAATGAAAGTGATCTCCGACGTTTGGATCAAATACCTGTAAATTTCAGTTTATCCTTACAGGCTTTTCTTTTGTGGTTTATTATGAACTTAATTGTTGATTTACCTTTTTCATATCTACCTATTTTTTATGTCCTCTACAGTTAGATGGATTGCGACCAGAGTTCAGATCAGGTCTGGATGCACTGACAAAGTTTGTCTTTGGAAGGACCAGACCGAAACAAGTAGGAGCAACAATAATGACAGGTCCTGTTCTTGCTGGTCTTACTAGATCATTCTTGGATGCATTAAACAGTGGTGCAGTCCCCACAATATCTTCTTCTTGGCAGGTTTGTTGTGATGCTTCAATATTCTTGTTGTCATATTTATTTTATAGGTTTATGCTGTTCTAATGATTTTGAACTTACCTTTATCTAGTTATGCTTGGTTGTGCTTCTTTGATGACTCAATGTGCTAAACATTTGCACTTTGAACAATAATATTAGTTGCTTGTTTCGCATTATATTGATTTGTGGATAGGAACAATGTTAGAAACCTATTTGGGGAATGGATGGACTTGCTTTTGATATTTTTGAGTTACTTTTATCCTGAAAAATACTTGAAAAGTTTAAATGGTTTGGATAAGTTTACTTGAGCCTAACTCCTTCTGTTTCTTTAGCTGGAAATCGATTTATGTGGTACTAGTTTTCACCAGTAATTTCCTTTTTATTTTCTTCATGATAGAAGTTAATGTTGTTGCAACAGTTTGTATGGTTCCCGAGTCATTATTACATGGGAAAAGCATGTTGTTTAATTGACATAGGCTCAAGTTTAATAATTTGGGACTTATCTTTCTTATATTGTTGTTATTTGCATGTCTAATTTTTGCAGAGTGTTGAAGAAGCTGAATGTCGCAGGGCATATGATTCTGCTGCAGAGGTGTATATGTCTTCTTTTGACCGCACCAAACCAGCAGAAGAGGTAGAGGATCCTTTATAATTTCTTAAGTGCAAGCTCGTTTTGGTTGTTTCTAAGTTGCAATCTGTGACCTATATGTTTCAGACAGCTTTAAGAGAAGCACATGAAGACGCTGTTCAAAAATCACTTGTCACCTATAATGCTTCTGCTGTGGGGACTGGCTCTGCACGCTTGACTTATGAAAAACTTTTGCGGAGTTTTTTCAAAAAGGCATTCGAGGTAAAGGACGATGCCATAATATTGAACATTTTCTCTCTTTAAAAAGCACTCATTTGCTTATTATTCTTTTATGTTTATCAATTCCTCAGCGAATTGGACATTTTAATTTGATTGTATTTGGCTTGTGAAGTACTATTTAGTCCTAATAAATTCAGTTGGTCTTTCATGTAATCAGCAAAGGCTAATACTAATAAGAGATGGACTATCTATGAGATGTCTATGCAGATTTTTTACATTGTTTCACTATTTCTTTTTATTGTTTTGTTCTATGCAAGCCTTTTGAGGTTTTATATTGATTCCGAGTAAATTCTTGTATGACATCTGACAATTCCACTCGGCTGGTGAAAATACTACATCTCATCTGCATGTAGCATTCTTTTATTTTGTTTTTCCTTTTCAAAAAATGTTCATAAATTTGATTGGAGTATTAATCCGGACCTCATGGTTCTCTGGGACAAAACCATAGGCAGTAGTTGGATGTGAAATAGCTAAATCTCAAATTTGATTTGCCTGGAAATTGCTAGCCCAGTTGTATTCCATTTTATTTCAAATGCCATGCTACTGGGCGAATGTCTTCCTAACCGAGGAAGTTAGCCCCTAGCACTAGAAGAAGGAATTTGTTTTTGATTTGTTGTGCAAGGATTACTTGAAGTAAAAACAGAATATTTGTTCAAATTATAATTTTGCTCTTGACAACAGTTTGAATTTTCTCATATAACTCCTTCGTATTGCTTTGCTTTTTTTCCTTTCTTTTCTCTCTTGCCAGTAACTGTTGCTGTTGAATACCATGACTTATTTGGTCATGTGATGTCCTTTAAGTATTTATTTATTTCCAGTTATTTTATGCTCTGCTATCCTTTGCCTTAATTGTGGAACGCCTTCCTGGGGAACACTAAGCCATGGTGTTCTTGTAACTGAACTATTTTGTTCATGTTGGTTGGTTTTAAATTGAAGATTTGTTGTTACATATGGAGAACTTCTATTTCTGTCATGTCAATTGTTAGATCTAACCTTACAAATTCATGCTAGAATATTACTGCTTCATTTCAAATTGTATACTTACTCATGAATTCTTTGGTTCAATATGGCAGCCAAGCCTGTTTAGTAGGATTTATATTTGGTGTAGCTGTTTTAATGTGGAAAGCTTGTAGATTTAATTAACACTAGCAAATCAAAATGAGATTAGCCATTGTGCTAGGCAGTTCTTATAACCCTCCACTAGGTGAATTTTCACTCACAAGAGCACAATTTGAGTAAAGATCATTGAGAACAATATGGTATCTGTTGGGAGTAATTTCATGTTTTTTGTTTTTTTTGTTTTTCCGAACCTTTCCATTAATAACTCTTGAGCAATGTACAATGTTTTAATTGGATTTAGGACTAGATCACATACTCATTATGAGGGAATGATAATGCAGGATTACAAGAGAACTGTCTTCTTAGAGGCGGATTTGCAATGCTCGAATGTCATACAGAGCATGGAAAAGAAGTTGCGGGCTGCATGTCAAGGTGCTGGTGTAAAATATGATACTGTGATCCAGGTTTGAGTTTTTTCTCTGTTTAAAACTTCAATTATATGTATCCTTGCATGGGCATAATTATGTCATGCACATATATTGGTGCTGCTTATGGTCCTTATTTGCGATGCTTATTTTTAGTTTCAATTGTTTGCATTGTGCTGATATTTATCAAGTTCTCTCTCCATAGACTATTGCGTATTGAGGCAGTAAGTTTACGGTGCTTATGAAAAAGATGAAATAATGAAGGATGAGCAGAGTTATGAAATGATGAAAGATGAATAGAATAGGCAGAATTAATTTTCATTGACACAAGTGTTGATATTTGTACAAAGGAATTTCTGAGCATCCCTACAAGTCAGCAGCTAATTACTGCATTCACAGTTTTCCTACTATAAATTAGAATTACAATCTTTCTAGGCTGTCAACTACAAATCAGGGATTACAACAATATACACAAATCTTCTATTATAATATGGAAGATAAAAAAGATTGATTTCCTAACACTCCCCCTCAAGTTGGACAGTGGATATCTTGTACTCCCAACTTGCGAACCATAGGAACAAAGATCTCTCTTCCCAGAGGCTTGGTTAAAACATCCGCCAATTGATGTGCAGATTTTACAAACTTTGTTGCCACGGAGCCATCTTGAATTTTATCTCTTATATAGTGACAATCCATTTCTAATGTGCCTTGTACGCCATGAAATCTTGGATTTGCGTGACAATATGTAATGCTGCTCTATTGTCACAATACAATTCCCGAGGTTCTTGGTGTTGGATTCCCAAATCTCTAAGCAAACATGAAGCCAAGTTAACTCACAACAAGCTCTGTCATTTGCACGGTATTCGCCCGGTTTGAAAGTGAGAGCTTTTACGCTTTGATCTCCATGAAATCAATGAAGGGCCAAGAAAAACACAGGTAGTCTGTGGTAGATCTCACAGTCGGGCAACCTGCTTGCCTAATCCTGATAAGCTCAAGTTTAAGATCACTCTTTGAAGAGAAGAATAGGCCTTGACGGTACCAGCACCTTTTAAATAGCGGACAACCCGGAAGGCAGCCCATATGGAGCTTCCTAGGCGATGCATAAACCTAAGAATATGGACAGTAATACATGATATCCGGTCTCGTGGCTTGATGGGTATATCAACCTCGACCAATCTTCTATATCGGCTGGTCTTTAAGCAAGTCACTATTATCGAGATAATTTCGGACCTCGCTCCATAGGAGATTGTCAGCGGTGCACCCAATAATCCTGCATCCTTAATAATCTCTAGAGCATATTTGCGTTAGGAAGCAAAGATTCCATTTGTAGATGCAGAAATTTCAATACCCAGAAAGTATTTTAATTCACCAAGGTCTTTAAGGCGGAAATGATCATGTAGAGATTTCTTGATTCTGTGAATACTAGTTGGATCATTTCCAGAATCAAAATATCATCAACATAAATTAGAAGAGCGGTGAAAGACTTTCCTTCTCTCTTAGTGAACAAAGAATGATGGCTTTGGGTACCGCATTATATCCAGTTGATCGAATGGCCTCTCGAGAATTTTGAAAACCATTGGCGTGAGGCTTGTTTCAAACCATAGAGAGATTTATGAAGCCGACAAAGCAGATGTTCCTCCCCGCTAAGAAGCCACGGGCGGAGGAGATATGTAAATTTCCTCACGAAGGTCACCATGGAGGGGCATTATTAACATCTAGTTGGTGGCGAAGGACCAACCCCTGAAAGCGGTGGCAAGCAAGCAACGAACGGAAATAATCTTTGCAGTAGGAGAGAAAGTGTCCTGATAATCCACACCCTCTAATTGTGTAAAACCCTTGGCCACTAACCGCGCTTTGTATCTGTCAATTGAACCATCAGACTTGTGCTTGATTTTGTAGACCCAACGACAACCAATGGGTTTCTTGTCGACCGGAAGAGGGGCCAGAGTCCAGGTGCCGTTGGCTTGGAGAGCCTCCAATTCTGATTGCATTGCGCCGGTGATGCAGGAGAGGCCGTGGGAGCAAGTGGGGCGATGGGAGATGGCAGATCAGTAAGTAGTGGTGGAGCTGTGGTTTTAGGGCGACGGGCATAAGTTTGAAGAATGGGCGGTGCGGGTAGAGGTGAGAAAGAGAGAGGCAAAGAGGAAGAAGGAGAAACGGGTGTGCGAGTAGAGGAGGCGCATGGATTGCCCGCAAAAGAGGAGTCAAGGGTATCGTGGGCCACTAAAGGAAGTGGGCCAGAATTAGTGGTAGAAGAGGTGAGAGTATTATTGGGCTTGTTGGAGTGATAAGGAAAAATGGTTTCATGGAATATGACATCACGGCAAATGAAAACCTTTTTGGTTGATAAATCAAATAGTTTGTAAGCCTTTTGACCCACAGGATAGCCAATGAAAATTGAGGGAAAAGCACGGTGGTCAAATTTATGGGAAGGATGGACATTAGTAGCATAGGCTAAACAACCAAAAACACGGAGATGAGAAAATGAAGGTGGTTTTGAGTAAAGAAGTTCGAAAGGAGTTTTGAAAGAAAGAAGCGGAGAAGGAAGTCGATTGATGATGTGGACAGCAGTTAAAGCACACTCTCCCCAGAATTGAGTAGGGAGTTGTGCGTGGAATTTCAAAGCTCGGGCGACTTGTAAGATGTGACGATGTTTGCGTTCCACAACCCCATTTTGTTGAGGTGTGTAAACACAAGAATGTTGAAAAACGACACCATTATCGTGAAAAAAAGAGCGAAGTGAGAGAAATTCTCCACCATTGTCACTTCGAAAAGTTTTGATGCGAGAGTCAAATTGAGTAAGAACATAATTGAAGAAACGTTTTAAAAGTGATTGGGCTTCATCTTTGTGTCGCATCAAGAAAATCCATGTAAAACGTGTATAATCATCAACAATGGTAAGAAAATAATATGCACCAGAAAGAGAAGGGTGTCGATAACGACCCCAAATGTCACAATGAATAAGCTCAAAAGGTTTTATAGAAGAAATAGTACTAGTACTGAAAGGTAGACGACTTTGCTTAGCCAAAGGACAAATAGGGCAAGCATTATTTGACTCAACAGAAAAATTCAAAAAAGTCTTGGCAATGAAAAAGAGACGAGAAGGTGATACATGGCCTAGCCGACTATGCCAGAGGTCAGTGGGTGAGATGGTGAGGTTGCAGGCTGGTCGGTTTGTGGATGAGGAAGGGGTGGTCGTAGATGTCTCCGTGCTACCCAAATAGTATAATCCGTCACATTGTTTACCCAAACCAATCGTCCTCCTCGTAGCCAGATCCTGCAAAAGACACCAATAAGGGAAGAACGTCACGGAACAGTTCAAACCTTTTGTCAACCGACTAACAGACATCAAATCAACTTTGAATGTAGGCACAGATAACACATCATGTAGATAGTATACTGAATTCAGAGGCAAAGACCCTTTCGCAACAATATTTGCCTTTTCTCCACTAGGCAATAATACGGGGGGCAACGAGCAATTTTTATATGTATGCAATAACTTAGATGAAGAAGTAATGTGATCCGTCGCCCCACTATCAATAATCCAATTGTGGGAAGCGACGTTAGACAAACCTGGCTTCGCTACGGCATTTGCTTTTGAACTAGTGGCTTCACCTTGATTATTGAGAAGTGATAAAAGCTGCTTGAGTTGAGCTTCAGATAAAGCAACAGCAGGCCTTTGTTCATTCTGGCCTGATGCCTCAGAAACTTGATTAGCCGAATAAACACCCCGAAAATGGTCTGAATTTCTGCCAGAATTCTTCTTGGCCTTTGGGTGGCCTGGTGGATATCCATGTAGCTTAAAACACTTTTGGACCCAATGGCCCAAATCCCCACAATATTTACAGACAGGCCGGCCTCTTCCTGAACCAGAACGACGCCGATCTTCATCTTGGCGTCCTGTAAATTCCTGTGCTTGAGGAGTATCTCCACCAAATTTTTGTGATTGTTGCTCCGTTCTTACTATTGCTGAAGAAGTTGGCTTGTTGTGCACTGCTGCCATGGCAGCGGCGCTTGTACTTGAATCACCGAGTGAGATCGCCAAACTGAGGATGCGCTGCTTCTCTTCTTGGAAGACTGATGAGTAAGCTTGTCGGATTGAAGGCAGGGGGTTCATCAAGAGGATTTGACCTCTAATTGCATTGTAAGTCTCGTTCAGACCCATCAAGAATTGCATCAATCTTTGTTGATCTGCCTGTGCTCCATGTGGTGTGTCTGAATATGTGGCCAATTCATCCCATAAGCCCTTCAGTTTGGTATAGTAGGCAGAAACAGAAAGTTGTTCTTGTCGAAGAGAAGCAATATCTCGTTGAATCTCAAAGATACGTGGTGCATTGCTTTGAGAGAATCGCTCACGAAGATCTTCCCAAACTTCATAAGCATTAGGATAATATATCACACTGTCTGCAATTTCTGGATCAAGAGTATTGATGATCCAAGAATGAACCAGGTCATTGCACCTAGACCAAGTCGCATAGCCTTCTGGATTAGCTTCTTCTGAAGGAGCCTTGATAGAACCATTAACGAATCCGAGCTTGTTTTTGGAGTTTAAGGCCAGCGTCATAGCCCGTTTCCAACCAGAATAATTGTCTCCATTCAAGGGTTTGGAGACTAGAACCATTCCTGGATTATCCGAGTGATGAGTGAAATAAGGATTTGAGAAGTCTGCCTTCAAGTAATCTGCAGAAATTTCAGAACTGCTACTTTTCTTGCTAGGATAAGGAGATGATGGAGGCAAATCTTGACCAGCCACGAGAGATTAGAGTGCTACACGAGAGATTAGAGTGCAGCAAAGATGTGTCAGGATCTTAGTCCTTCTCTGATACCATGAAAAAGATGAAATAATGAAGGATGAGCAGAGTTATGAAATGATGAAAGATGAATAGAATAGGCAGAATTAATTTTCATTGACACAAGTGTTGATATTTGTACAAAGGAATTTCTGAGCATCCCTACAAGTCAGCAGCTAATTACTGCATTCACAGTTTTCCTACTATAAATTAGAATTACAATCTTTCTAGGCTGTCAACTACAAATCAGGGATTACAACAGTATACACAAATCTTCTATTATAATATGGAAGATAAAAAAGATTGATTTCCTAACAGCTTATCCCTATATATTTATGATCAATTTGCTTCTTAACCATTGTGCCGATGTTTATTATGCTTTTCCCTCAATTAAATCCAATATTGTTCTTGTGATTCAATTTTATCCAAGTTCATTTGGTTCATTGTTCATCTATACCACAAATTACATGCTTTCATTCTTTGAACATCATTGAAATTTTGTTAAAACATTGTTGATTGTAAGTTTCTAATCCGTGACATCTAACAAAGTTGCAAAAAGGTTTTTCGAGTTTTGTTTGTTTCTAAATGTTATTGCCATGTATTCTTCATAAATATTTGACACCTTGCAGTTTTGTCTATTCTTTCCAGTAAATATCAATGTTATCTTTCCTTCTCTTGGGTACGATTTACCATCTAGCCTGTTAGGAAGTGTCAATTACTTGCATAAACCTATTAGATTTGGTGTGTCATTGTAGTAAAAGTGTTGTTGCCTCTAAACAAGGTCTTCAGACAATTAGACAAGCCCTAATTTTCACCATTTTTTATGATTCTGTTTTTTTTTTTGCTTAACATGTCCTGTTCCTCCCATTCAAATATTTTGAACTCTGTTATTTTCTTTGATCTCTTGAAATCTTTCAGCATACATTTGTATTAATGAACTTCACTTTTACTAGCAGTGCACGCCTGTTTTTACCTATCACTAATTTATGAGTTCATGTCACAAGTGTAACATGATTTCTAGCAATTTTTATTTAATTACAAGTAATTTATGTGGGAACAATTATCTGACTGAGTTGATATTTACTTCTGATATTTTTTTCCCTCCACCAGACATCTCAATTATGAATTTGTGATTTGGATTTGCCTTGTTTCAGTTGAAACATGTTACATTGTACTAGTAATATTTAGGATCTTCATTACAGCTTGAGCACTGACCAAACAGTTGCTATCTTGCTTCGTGTTGGTATACCTATTATGCCTAATTTCGTACCAATAGCAATGAAGTTTTGTGTAAAAATCTGTGCAGGAATTGGGCAGCCTGATCTCTGAGTACGAATCTTCTTCCCATGCTCCAGGAAAATGGAAGAAGTTGTCTGTTTTCCTACATCAGTGGTTTGTTTTTATCCCATTTGTCTTTTGTGCTTTTACTTACGGCTGATGTCGGTTTTTTATTAGCTCGAAAATAATCTAACAAATGCATCACCTCTAATTTTGCTTGGAATACATCATTGGGTGAAGGAAAAATGTGGGTTGGACCTTGTTTTCTGATTTTGATTATAATAGTTGATTTTTAGCTTGTCTGTTATGACTGAGTAGATGTGGCTTAAGATGTCCATGTCTTCAAAGAGATTATGCTAGGTATCCTTAATGCTTACTGTTTTTCTTACCCATTTGCCGTTGTTTTGTTCTTTTTTAGTCTGGAGGGGCCAATATTGGATCTTTTCAAGAAACAGCTTGGTCAGGTGAAATTGGAAAGACACGGTTTGCTGTTAAAATGCCAGTCAACTGAAGAGAAATTGGTATTGCTTGAAAAGCAACTTGAGGCGAGTGAGAAGCAAAGCAATAATAACTTGAAGCGCTATGAGGATGCTATTGGTGATAAGCAAAGGCTTTCCAAAGAATATGCTGATCATATTTCTCACTTGAAAAGCAACTACAACACATTAGAGGAGCGTTATCAGAGTACATTGAAGGCTTTGGAGGATGTAAAAGCTGAGGTGTCTTATTGGAAGCAGAAGTCTGAACAAAGCACTTCAGAAAAGAAGAATGAGGAAGAGAAGTTGAACTCTCAAACTATAGCCCTGAAGACCAGGATAGATGCTGCTGAAGGTAAACTGTCTGCTGCTCGGGAACAGGTGAAGTCTGCTAGTGAAGAGGCATCAGAGTGGAAACGTAAATATGATGTTACCATTAGAGAAACTAAAAGTGCTCTAGAGAGAGCAGCATTAGCACAGGAACGCACCAATCAGAGGGCTGTAGAAAGGGAGGATGCTCTAAGGGTTGAGTTTACTTCCCACTTGGAGGAAAAGGTAATTCCCCATGTTTATTTAATTAAAATTTTGGAGAAATTATCTTGAACACACTTTTATTTATGTGTATACTGCATAGTTGATTAGCTAATTGGAATTACCAGGAAAAGGAGATCAAGCGTATGTCTGTCAAGATTGAAAATTCTGAGACCCGTGTGAATAATTTTATGAGACAATTGAAGGTAAAAATTTTCTTGCAGTTGTTTTTTGATATAGGATATGATGTCATTGATAATACATTCTTACCAGTACCGTTTCTTTTATTTCTTTTTTGTGCTTGCAGGCTGCTGAGTTGAAATTGGAGAACTACGACTTTGAAGTTACTGGTCTGAAGGATGAGATTAAAGTTATGAATGAGATGCTGAATCCACTTAAAACTAAAGTTCAATCACATGAAGAAGAGATGAAGATGCTGAAACAAGAAAATGATTACCTGCAGGAGAAACTTGTTTCTGAGTGTAAGAAATTTCATGAAGCAGACCAAAGGTTGAGAGATGCTGAGAGGGAAGCAAAAAGGGCAATGGAATTGGCTGATGATGCTCGTGCAGATGCTGCTGCTGCTCAGAGAGAGAAGAGTGAAGCCCAACAGTTGGCAATGGAAAGATTGGCAATTATTGAAAGGACTGAAAGGCGAGTTGATTCCTTGGAAAGAGAAAGGCACATACTAGAGAAGAACATCGAGAGATTACAGAAGGCTGAAATGGATGCCATGTCCAAGGTTGCAGAACTTGAGATAAGGGTTGGTGATAGACAGAGAGAGATTGCAGATATGTTGAACCAGAACAATGAGCAAAGGTCAGACACAGTCCAAGTACTTGAGAGCCTTTTGGAAACAGAGCGCGAAGCTCGAAATGAAGCCAACAGGAGGGCTGAAGCGCTGTCTTTACAGCTCCAGGCTACTCAAGGAAAACTTGATGCACTCCAACAACAGCTGACATCTGCCCGGTTTAATGAGACTGCGCTGGATGGTAAACTTAAAATGGCCCATGGGAAACGTTCAAGAGTAGATGATCTTTTTGCAACTGAATCTGTCCATGAGATGGATGTGGATGATGTGGTGAAGGGAAAAAAGAGATCCAAGAGCACAACCAGTCCCTTCAAACACAATCAGACAGAGGATGGGGACTCGGTTATTAGAGAGGAAGACGATAATAACCAAAGTCAGGAAGGAAATGAAGCAGGGTCCAGAAGTTACTTAAGGTTCACCATTTCAAAACTGAAGCAAGAGCTCACAAAGCATGGTTTCGGTGGGCAACTTCTACAGCTTAAGAATCCAAATAAGAAGGATATCCTTGCTCTGTATGAAAAGCTTCTTCTTGGAAAATAGTTGAGATGATGGCCTTTACCGTTCAATTGATTGTAAAATATGTAATCCTAGTGATAGTTTAAGATTTATTGGTTTTGGTATGCTTGTGCCCAGTTGTGGTTCCCTTCTTGCTGACTTGAGATATGTGCCCACTGTAATCACACGTGTTCTTTTAGCTGAACCACACTTGATTACCAGTGATGATATGCTTGCTACTTATTTTATTTCATCTACAAAACATAGGAATATTAGAACATCTGAGATGGAAGGTCATAATGTACATAATTGTTTTGCCTAAAAAATCTTCATTTTAGTTTTACCCCCTTAAACTAAATAGTTTAAAAGTTCAGGATCATAATTATACCGCTTAATTTTAAGCACTCTCCACTCCCTTTATATTTAAGATCATCAAAACGTCGTCTTAATTAATTTCAAGCACACTTTAGAGAAAATCTTATATAAACAGAACCAAAATTTAAAAAAAAAAAAAAAAAGTCATTGTGTTGAGTCAATTTAGTAGTACCATTTAGAAAGTTACAATTAATTCATTAAACCATCCAAGTTTACAAAAGTTATCTATAGTGAAATCAAATCTCTACTGTTGAAGAATCTTCAAACCTAAACAATTAATCCATCTTGCAAACTGTTCCTTTTCCTCTCCCTGGCTACATCTAGCTGTACCATAAAATAGTTAACACTAGCACTAGGTAGGTCTCATTCAAGCAATGAAGAACCATCAGCATGCACAGCAAAGTTGGGAAGAAGCTGGTGAGCTGAGCTCCCTCTATTATCTACTCCCTGGTTGATGTATCCTATAACTGAAGACTGATAGTAATCAACCAAGTTCCCACTCTCAAGGATTAAGGGCCTATCAACCTCCTTGAGACCTTTTGCATTCACAGGCACAGGCAGGAGCAGCTCCTTGTTCACTGACCCACATTGTCTTGGCTGTGTCTGGTAAAACACTTTTGATACAACGAGCTCGCCGTCTTTCTCCTCCTCTTCGGAGCCAAGATGGTATTGGTGCATCACCCAGTTGGTCTTCTCCGGCTTTCGGTGTCTTCCATAGCTGACATAAAGGACTAGTATCTTCTTGTATCCCTTCAACTTGCCATTGATGAACACTGGCCTCGTTTTGCCTGTTTTGTGCCACCTAGTCTCATCTCCTTGTTCATCTGTGTGCACCTTTCTTCTCTTCCTTGTTCCTGTTGTGTAGGCTTTGGATGGCCGATGAAAGAAGTGGCGAACAAGACCATCTTTGCTCGCACCTTAACGAGAATGAACATCACTTTTTATAAGTCTATGAAGTTCTATTAATGCTTCATTGATGAATTTAAAAGATAGACACAAGCTAATGATTATTATCTTTAGTTATCTCTATAAATTATATGTCATCAGAGGTATGTAAACAGATCTCTGTGCTCTATTTTGATCAATTGAGTAATCAATTGATAATCAATAAAGCTCCATTAGTTTTCCATCTTCCACCTTATTTCCAACATCTATACATTCATAAATCAATAGCTTTTACCTTTTGCTGATAAAGAATATATAATCAAAGAGTAGGATATCATTGTATAAGAATTTATCTACCAGTAATTAAGCTCCATGATCTTCTCTCCATTGTATTATCTTTCAGGATGGATCAAATTGAACAGGGTATGTAAGAGATAAGAAAGGTGACAAACTGTTAATGAATGAGTGACAAGCTGACAATGAACGTAAATGATTAAAAACAAAAAAGAAGTGGTGCTGGATAAGGTTGTGTTGAAAGGATAATTTATATATAGTATTTCTTTACTCTAAATAACTCTTACTAAAGAATCAAGTTACCTACCTTATTCTATAAACATATGTGCATAACTAGCTTAATTAAATTATGCATGTATATGCAGATGACCATATGACCATTACTCATATATATATATTGTTGAACTTTCCTGTCTTTACATTGCAATGGAACAGAGTTGAGCACATAGAATTAATAAATAAGAGAGAAAAAGATGTGAATGTATTGAATTTAGAAAAAGAGAAATGGTGTTGGATAAGAATGAGGTAGAAAGATATGAATGCATATATAGAATTAAATAACCTTTCTGTATTAATCAAGATTGAGACTTATTGTCATTGAGCAAGCTCATGCATGTACCTTTACCTTATTATTAATTATTAATTAATTATTATTATTATATGATACAAATCCATACCAGGGAGCTTCTCAGGATGGGTGTAACAAATGCCATTCTCTCCATGGATTGTAGGGATGAACTCATCAATGAGAGGATGTATTTTCTTCTGAGCTTCTGGTCTTGCCTTCCCTTCAAGGTGCTCAAGCAGCTCCTGATCACTGGGATCGAACTTCACCCCGGCGGGCAGCCCAGGCAAATCTTGAATTGCTGCATTCTGAGCCCATATATATCCACCATGTTTAATTAATTTATTTTCTTCCATTTGTTATAAATATATATATATATATAAATTTATCTATGTTCTTCATGAATATGTCTTTGAATGAATCAAAAGAAGATAAATATTATATAAGAGTTGCACCTTGTCCTCCTGAGATTCAAATTTGATCCTTTGGCCACATGAAGGGCATGTTGTTAAGGTGCTTCCCTCTGATCTCTTACTATCAACAAGCTCGATTGTTGAAGAAGACGACGTTGTAGTATTGTTCTTCTCGACGCACCATGCCATCTCTTCTGCTTCTCTCTCATACCCCAATATCCTTGATCTATGGGAAGGAATAGATTTCTCCTTCACTTTCTCCATCATTCACCAAGATGAGTTTATATAATATATGGTAAAGAACAATTAATAGAGATAGAGAGAAAAAGATAAGGAAAGATCAATATAGTAGTATCTGTTGAGAGGGAGAGCTCTAACTTGTTGGGAAGAAATTAATGGTGGACGCTTGACCCTCACGTTTGATCATGTTAAGTGTACACCAAATCCACCTTTTGTTAAGGTCTTCAAAGGGTGGGAGTTTATGAACCATAAAGGGAAAACAGTGATCATATAAAACATGAAACAACAGTATAGGCAGATGGTGCAATTAGGTTGAGTGGACATGGGGCAACCTCTTTTTTCTCAAGAGACCTTTCACCATACTAAGGCATAAGGTTGGACGTTTTAGAGATAGAGATGGATTTCAGCTACAAGGTCACCGTAGAGTGTCTTGAAAGACATGAAGCAATTATAAAGACCCTACTAAATATACTACTACAAGACCATATGTCATGCTCTTTATTTTTCTTAATTTCCATCTCTAGCTCCTTTCAGTAAATTTAGTTACACTTATTTAAGATATATACATATATATATTTTAATTAAGTATTTCGGTTTAAACATGGAGAATTCTAACAAGGAACTGAACCATTTATGAGAATTATGATTAAGGTTAACAAATAATTTTGGTTTAAACATGGAGAATTCTAACAAGGCACAAAAGCATTTAAAACAAGTCTGATTTGGCTGTCAAGTTAATTATTTGACCATGGTTATCATTTTTGAAGAAAAATTAATTAGAGGTGCTTAATTAAGGGGACAAGAAGGTAGAATTCCATTCAAAGTTCAATTAAGGTTGCAGTAGTGTTTGTAATAATAACTTCTAAGTTTAAAGTTAATGGTGATCTATCTTTGCTTTCATATGTGGCATTTTGGCTTTGCAAGCAAGCTCTAGAGTGTTGCTTAGAGGTTTGAAACTTTCAAGATCCTGATCCGGTAAGGAGTGTCGACTTGATCCGATCCGAAAATATTCGGCTTGTGTTTGGCAACATGTTGTTCTATGGTGATTAGTTGATTGATTTTTAATTGTTTAGTTGTATAAATGATTTTTATTTGCATGTTTTTTCTGGTGAGAAGGAAAATTCTACTTCTTTTGTCTTATTTTGCTGTCAATCAAATCGGATGATTACAAACAATTAATCACCGACTATAATATGAACTATTCGCTACAAAATTTGTGGTTGTTGTGAGTTGCAACGAATATTCGTGATATTTCTTTCCTCGTCATCTCTTGGTTGAATGCAGCTCCATTGGCGAAACGAGCAAAACTGGAGGTGGCAGCAAACCTGATCAAGCGAAGCCTTGAATTCACACCAAGCATACGAGAAGAGGATAACGATGGCCGGAACACCTCGAGGGAAGGACCTGCCGAAGCCTGAGGAGAGACGAAAAAGGGAATGCTTGATGTCAACAGGAATGGGCTAAAAGTTGTATTTTTTGTTCCTATTATAACCAAGTAATGTAACACAATTTCATCTTAATCTAAAGAAAATATGATTTATCCACTTAGTTAAAAAAAAAATGAATATTAGCTACAGATTCCAATCTGCAGCTATTTAAAATATATAGCGACGGACTATAACATCAGCCGCTAAAGAACTCTTAACAGTTGATACTCCTTATCTTTATATCCGCCGCTAAAAATTAGTTAACCGCTAACCCCTAATCACTAGCCCTCCCTCTCATTCTATATATCTGACTCTTCCTTGCTCTCCTCTTGCTCTCTCCCAGCCCTAATCGTCAGCAGCTCCCACCACTCCAATTCTCCCTCTCCCTTTCTAATTCACAGTAGGAGATTACACGTTGTTAAACTGTGTAAACAGAGTATATTAACCAAGATTCACCACAAAGAAAATCATGATATATATATAGCCAACTATATAGGTAAAATATAAAGTAGGGTTCTTAACTTAAGAATGGTTCTATTATGTACTTTCAAGTGAATATATATTATTATACTAATGTGAACCTATGTCCAATTAATGGAAAGTGGTTTATTCGTCTTATATATATAAAAAAAAAATACTAAGTCGCATACAGAGTGCTACCATGTATTGAGTGATTAGCATGATTTGATAACATGCATGTAATGAGCACCATCTCATCATCAGGAAAAACAACCAAAAAAACAAAAAAAGACAGATTTGCTACAACACTCCATTTCAAAAATTGAGGCTTGAAGGCATGAGTGAAGCATGTTTCTATCAAATAAAAAGTGACTTTGTCCACATATTGAAAAAAAAAGGTAACCGTGCATATAATGTCCCAAAATAATGTGGCTCGACATAACTTGTGAGCACTTTGCAAGATGGTATCTTATATAGGTATAATTTAATTTTTATTTAGACTATGTCCGCTTCACTAATCCATTGGCAAGAATGGTATGACAAATAAAATCTAAAATCATCTAAAACAACAAAAATTTATGACTTAGATGCATACCATTGTTGGGTATTTATCTAATAGTCTGCTTCATTGATGAACAATTGATAATATTAGGGTAAACAACACAGATGGTCACTAAATTATGTGTGAGTTCCTATTTTGGTCACTCAACTATAAAAAATTTCAATTGACTACATTAACTTATTATTCTCTTTCAATTAGGTCACTATGGTTACGGCGTTAACAGCAAGCTGACGTGGCAAGCCACGTCATAGCCAAAGATTGGGTAAACAACATAGATGGTCATTAAACTATGTGCCAGTTCCTATTTTGGTCACTCAACTAAAATTTTTTTTTTCTTATGCTTCATTCCTGTAAAATGCTCATTATTCTGTAAAAGTTAATAAGTTAATAAAATGCTATCTCTAGATGTTTTTGAAATTAATGTTGATTTACATCTAGCTTCTCAAACCATCAAAGAAATAAAATATACACATTTTTCTCATTTCAACATCAAGTCATCAAAATCAATGAATCAACCCTCTATTTCACATGAGATATTTTTTGGCCAAGGATTTCACCTGATATATATGTTTTCCAAAACCATTAAATTCAATATGGACTAGGGCTTTAGTGAAGAAACGAAGAACCAACGGAAAGGCCATGACGGGACGCCAGACTAAGGCTCTAGTAAAGAGGTGAAAGAAAGGAAAACGGGGAAAGAAATGAACATTTTATTAATTTATTAACTTTTACAAAACAATGAGCATTTTATAGGAATAAAAAAAAAAATTAGTTGAGTGACCAAAACAAGAACTCGCACATAGTTTAGTGACTATGTCGTTTACCCAATCTTTAGCTATGACGTGGCTTACTAGTTGCCACGTCAGCTTGCCGTTAACGCCGAAGGCCATGGTGACCTAATTGGAAGAGAATAATAAGTTAAGGAAGTCAATTAAAATTTTTTATAATTGAGTGACCAAAATAGGAACTCACACATAGTTTAGAATTAGTAAATAAGGGTATTTTAGTGATTTCTATGTATAGGGTATTTTAGTCATTTTCCTGCAATACTATTTATATTTACTCTTCTCATTGTCAAGACAAGGTTTTTTGTTCTATCAATGTAATCTTTCTTTCTCTCATTAATCTCTCTTCATTTTAACAATTTCTCTCTAATTATCATGGCATCAGAGCTAAATTTTGTGATACAATTTGAGATCTTATCTCTCTTTTATTGTTGATCGCGAGTTATTGTTGGTGTTTATTGGTGGTATTCACAATGACATCTGATAGTAATGATATGTCACAATCTATTAGCGTGAAATTAAATGGAGAGAATTATTCATATTAGAGTTATGAGATAAAAAATGTTCTCAAATGGTAGATGTAGGAATATATTAATGACTCATTGCATGAACTAATGTGTATAAAAGATACAAATTTTGGTAGTTTATTGGATGCTTAGGAAACAAATAATTCGAAGATTATCACTTGGAATAATAATTATGTGCAATATTCAATTAGTATGCAATTAGCAGACTACTAATATGCAAAGGAGGTATGAGATCATCTATCTAGGTTGTTTAAACAATCCAACTTTGTAAAACAATATCAAATATGTTAGTGCCAAAAACCGGCTCCTCCTTGAGATTGAACCCGATCCTTGACTAATGGTTGAGATTTGTTTGTTGTGAGGGACTTTCGCTATCGCCAAGGGAGGTAGCGGCTTGCTCCTTCTCTCTCCAGAGGAAAGAGATAAGCGCAGGTGGACTAGGCGACATGGGATAGCTCCGTCGCTCAAGTCAATGGAGGAGGAATTTGAATAAGTGTGAGGGTTCTAAGTCAAGAGGTGGTCTACCTTTTTCCTTCGTTCTTCTTCCTCTTATAATTGTTGGTCGAGGCGGTGCATGTCTCCCACGTATCCCAGATCTTGTGATTGGTGCCTAAATTGTTGCCCCCAATCTTTACGAGTATCTTTCCCGCATAATTGACTCTACTACCCATCTTTCCCAGAAGGGATGTCTGAGCTTGGGATTTTAACCAATAAGATGGGTACTTGAGATTTCTCCACGTGTATACCTAGGTTGAGGCTACGTGTTCATCCAAATTTACCCCTATCATCAATCTCCCCTAGTACGCTTGCGTCCGAGTCCGAGTTGTGGAACTCAACCAATAAGGACCACGCAAGCCCTTCGATGTCTATCAACCCACCTGTGAAATTGAAGAAGATGAAGTTAGTTATAAGCGCAAATATCGACTCTCAGAAAGGCAGATACGAAAGAGCCCTACCAACTACTAAATAAAGACAACGCTTCAGGAGGTTCTTCGCGTTAATACTTATCGACGGGAACCCCAGAAAAACCCCGGAGAATTTGGAATTCGGTTTTCTCCTCTGTAGTCATCTCCTCCTTGTAAGCGGTGTTTGTTCGAGGAACATCCCACTTAGTCAGAACGTTCCACTTGGGCTCATAGGACACAAAGAAGAACTTACTCTTCCACTTTTTGATAGAAGTGAGGACCTTACCTAGAAAATGTTTCCTCAGACGAGCCGAGAAAAACTACCAGTTGATATTGGAATATTGGTTCAGACTAAACAAGAGACGAAACCAGTGAAGAGTCGGTTTAATGTCAAAATGGTTAAGGACTATGACGAATCCACAGAGCAACCTCCACGAGTTCAGAGCCAATTAGGAAGGACACAGATGGCGGTAATCTAATATTTCTCTAATGATTTCAAGAAAAGGGAGCCTAAGGCCAGCTGATGGGTGAAATCGCAAGTATACGAGTCGTAGTCAAGTAATAGAGTGGACTATGGGGAGTCGGATGTCGAATCACAGGGGAATAGAAAATACTAAATTCAAACCAAAATTTACTAACCTAGTCTAGTACGCAAATTGGGGGGTTTTTGGAGTTATGAAACCGAGAAATCAGAAAGATTGCAATTAAGAAACAAAAAAAATCGAGAAATATTGGTTAAGATTAATCGATAGCAGGAGAGGATACTTGGGTATGCATCCCTTTTGGATTTCAATTCTGAAGGAGAGCAAAGATGTTTATGAATCAAAGTTGATACTTCTTGTGCCAATAATCCCTAAATTATATCCAACCCCTCTTCCAAGGTGATTGGATAACTAGTCTCCTAGGACTTGATATGAAGCTCAAGGGAATTTATATATTGGGAGGAACATGGGGGTGAATTCGTATGAAAGAGTCGTTCGCCCTTCTAGTACCCGATTCCTCGGTGTACTCATGAAACTCTCTAATGAAGCAAGTTCCTAATACAAGGAGGCGCTAGCTCTAGCCCTTGTATTGCACACAAGTAATTTCTAGTAATGAGATTACAATCAATACATAACATTCATTAGACATTCAAGAAAATACCAACAAATCATCATAAACATTCAATGCTATTAATGCTCAATCCAAAAGTTCAACATACCCAAGCACCAATAGATTAGTTCCCCATCAATGGGGAACTCAAATCCATAAGGAAAAGATTACAAACAAAAGGAAGAGTAATGGAGAACACCATTACCTCCAATGGTCGCAACTCCAATGAATAATCTATCCTCAAGATTGGGGGAGATGACCCCCAAACCCTAATCTCTCTTCTAGCTTCTCTCCCAAGCCAACCTCTCTTCTCCACAATAAACATTCCCTATTTATACCCTAACATTAGGGTTTTTCCTTCCGATTTACAGATTTGCTCCGGATAGGCCCGTGGTGGGAAAGAGTAACGATGAACGGGCCGTTCGTCAGACCGTTCAGAGTATAGGTTGCTCTGAACGGTCAGTTGAAAGGGTGACTGATCAGCCCGTTCGGGCTACAGGCAACGATGAACGGTCATGTCAACGGGCAACTGATCAGCCCGTTCAGAACACAGGCTACTCTGAACGGGAATGTCAACGGGTGTTCACTAGGCCGTTCACCTCCTTCAGTTGCCAGCTTCTGTGCCTAGTTGTGGACGGTCGTTCATCCCCCGGTTCAGCCCCTGTTCACTTCAAAATGTCTTCGTTTGGTCTTAATTTTGTCGATAATTGCTTCCTTTCACTCAGGGTTGCTTATATGCGCCCTGTTTACAATATATGAAACATTTTAAGTACTGGCGGGCTATAATTCATTGCAATTGACATAGAAATACATGTAAAGGTGATGTGTAAATATGCTCATTTGAACGCTTATCACCAGCCACCAGTGCATCCTAGCAGATCACAATCTCCCCTTCCCTAGAGGGCACTCTGGCTCACTCGAAAGAAGCAGGGACCCTATAGGAAAAGGAGGAGAAGAAATATTGTAGTAGTCGACTAACACTTGCACATCCACCTAGGGAAGGATTCTCGAGTAAGCTTCGGACCTTGATTTAATTGACCTAAAAGACAAGGAACGACCTTCCGGACCCTGAACCGGAGGAGGAACTCTATATTTAAAAGAAGCAAGAGAAGAGGAGGGCGAGGAATAAGCCCTAGAACTAATGGGAACGGCCTTCATTACCTGAACAAAGAGCAAGCACAAGAGCAGAAGGAAAAGACAAAAGTTCGCGCAGAAGCTCACGGAAGCAAGAAAATGAATTGAAGACAAAGGGGTCAGAATTCCCCTCTTTTGGGTCTTCAGAGAAGATCTTCCCAAACGGTCATATCAAATTCAATGGCTCGGATTACCTTACTAAACGACACGTTATCGAATACATGACATGTGGAAACTGAAGGTCATGCCTATCATTACGAAAACCATTCCATACCATATCTTTTCAGACAACACGTCTCGAAGAGCATAACGAAAAACGAGAGGGCACCTGGAAATCAATGTTGTATAGAGTTCGGGTCAAGCGCTCATCTCAATCTGGGCTCAGACTTCACTCTGCCACAATTGAGGCTTCCAATACAACGATTTGGCTCGGTTCCCAAGCACTCGATCATAATCTGGGCTTCCCAAGCAATGACCAAGCTACTACAACTCCCAAAGTATAGACCCAACTAAAGCCTAGGCTGCAAACACACTATCCTGCCTCGGATTCTAGACACTCGGCTGTGACTCTAGCTCCTGACGCTCCACCTTAACTCAAGTCTTGGACGACTCAAGTCACCAACACTCTGACTTGACGTTGGCCCCGAACCCCCTTTCGCGCTCCGAGCCTCTGCCCTACCAATACCAATGCGAGCGCTAGACCTCGGACTAGTGCCTCGGGTATGCCATCTCACTCGCTTATCTACAAATAATGGCCTACCTAACTGATCCCCTAAAGAGCTTAGCTTTTCGAGCCGACCTAAACCCAAAGATAACTCAGCCCCAGCTCGGCCTCAGACGCAAGCTTACTAGGGGAGGGGGACTCATAATATGGGTAAAAATCTGGAGAATACGTGGCCTTATCCCAGGCAGATATGTGGTGATTTCCTGGACACTCATCCGACCGACACAAACTCCCAGTTCAGACACCCCCTCTTTTCGGCATAAGGTGCAGTGGTTGTGAGGTTGGCAGGGAGATAAGGTGCAAAAGATATCATATTAGGAGATAAGTACCGCAGATAACACTTCTGACATCGAGGGGACGGGCGCGAAACCCGATAAAGGATAAGAAGGGAAAGAACGAAGGAAATTGTAAGCTTTTGGACTGGCCTCAACTCTCCTCCATTTTCCAAGCTCTCTTACGCTAATTTGACCGTCGGAGCTAAACAGGGGCACCAGACCCGCCCCGACCAGCTTCCTCTTTCTCTCTCTGTGCAGGCACTCCAACAAGCAAGAGCCACCCGATGTCTTCTCCAGCAACTATCAATGTCCTCCTAAACAAATAAATCACAACCATTTATCAGAATCGGATTCTATCTCAAAGAGGAACCGGTTTTAATGTTAACATATATATATATATATATATATAGTCATGATACAGTCCGACCGGCCTTATCACTATTTATTTACGGTCGCCTCATTTTGAGGTATTTGGAGAGTATTTTTTCCAAATCCAACCGTATGGATGGAAAGAACATCAAAAAAATAAAATAATACGTCAATTTTCATACAATTTTGGGAGGTGATGATCATTCATCTTAAAGAGTGAAATTCTGAACCGATAAGATTTTTATAAAATTGCACCATTTAAGATGAATACTCATCACCTCACCAAATTGTATGAAAATCGACATGTTATCTTATTTTTGATGTTTCTCCATCCATCTGATGATTTGGAAAAAAAAATACTCAAATATACCGAAAATGTAGTGATTTTACTTTGCATGATACAATGAGCAGTTGTATCAAAATTATATATATATATATATATATATATATATATATAAACTTTTAATTTTCTATAATTGAAAATAATAATTTATAAATCATAAAATATTCGGCACATGTAGGACATACATGGTCAAACCACAAAAAGTAACTGTGTGAATAAATCATAAAATATTTGGTCCACGTAGGACATACAGGTCAAACTACAAAAAGTAAGTATTCACACAGGTCTAAATTTGAAACCCTTATTCAGCAATGAACATGAACAGTAAGACATTTAATAAGAGTAACAAGCTTTGTGTTGTCCAGTTTTCAGTGGCACTGAAATAAAAGCTTGACCATGCACTCTCTCTCCCAACAATTAATTATATTGCTCATTTATATAGCCTCATACTAATTGCTCTGTTGATCTGTCCGTAATGTTGGTTGTATTGTAGGTGGCCACAATAATTTAAGGATACCCTACCGTTGCTTCTTGGATAGGTACTTCATAGGAGAACTCTTGAGAAATAGGTACCAGTTTCTATCTGTTCTCGAAATATCATTTTCAATAATGTTGATTTTTTTGATTTTTGGGAATCAAAGTTCTCCATGATCTGCTTGCATGTCTAATTTATATCTCATCATGCATTAGAAAAATGTATGAATATATTTATTTACTAGAGAGATAGTTTGGGAATGGGCATAAAATCATAGCATAATATCTTATTTTTGCATCGAAAATTTTGGTCCATCTCATACCAGATTTTGCTCTAGAAAAATCACTTAGATGTATGTCATATATAAAAAGGGAAATTTCACTCAACTATATTTTGGTTTGTCTCTTTATTAATTCGGGACTTGTCGTTTGAGTTGTAGCACTTTAATACCCTTTAATCTAAAAAGTTTTCATAAAAATATCCAAATACTTAACCTCATTAATACTTGCTGACATGGCATAAAAATAGTCTTAAATTTATCTTTTTATCCTTATGTAAAAACCACACCATCTAATGTAAACTGATTTTTTTAATGTATTTTCAAAATCTGTTTTCCATGAACCAAAAAAATGGTGGTAATACCAACTAAACATGTGTAGTTTATCATAAGAGTGTAGTTTTTACATAAGGGTGAGCGTTTTGAAACTTTTTGGCAAACAATTTAGACTACAGAATACTAAAGTGCTTCAACTCAAACCACAAGCCCCAAATTAATAAAGAGTCAAACCTCATCGTAGTTTAGTGAAATTTCTCCTACATAAAAATGTATAATTTCTTTATCTATTCTATTCTATGACACCTATTTAATTCATATTTCTTAAGACTTATGGATGAGATCTCACAAAACCTGATATACTGAAATGAAGCAAAATTTTGAAAGAGAAATGGAAAAAAATGGTTTGGTTATGCAAATTGAATACACCCAATTAATGAATCAGGTTTAAAAATGATTCAAGCGGATGTGGCAAAACATTGCCGGGAAGACCACGAAACGTATAGATATGGACTTGAAGTGACATAAATACTAGGTTCGTACCATTGTTGGGTACTCTAGAAAACCAGATCAATGCTATATTGCTATATATACATACTTGTCATCCTAATAATGGTAATGAATTGCAGACATGAAGTACTTATAGCACAACCATCCTCTTAACTGTCTGTCTGCCAAGTAAAACATGTAAACCAATAGATTTTCTGTTAATTTTAGCAATGTTAGTAAGAATTCAGATAACAATCAAATCCATAGAGTAAAAGAAAGAGTACATTAAAGGTTCCATTGTTGCGCTTGCTTATGATTTCTTTACATTAGCTCTCGTCAATCTTCATCCTGGAACTAAATGTGTAATGTTTGCAGAATGGTTGAAGTTCATGATCTGACGACACTCTCCTGATCGGAGGAGGCATCTTCATAGTAATACGGTGACATCTTCCCGTCCTTTGAGACCTTTGGCTTGCTCAGAGGACTCACTTCAAGCAGCATTGTGACTACCCTCCTCATGGAGGGGCGGTTTATCGGTAGAGAGCTTGCACAGAGAATGCCAACACTAAGGACTTTGAGTATCTCTTCTTTGAAGCAAGAATCGAGCTTTGGATCAATCACATTGTCCACCCCCTTCTGTTCCAATGTGCTGCACACCCATTTCACCAAATCTTTTTCTCCGAATTCAGGATCAACAGGGGGTTTCCCTGTGACCAACTCGAGAATGACAACTCCGAAACTATATACATCACTCTTCTCGTTCACACGTAGTGTGTATGCGTACTCTGTTTGCACATCAAACTCATCAGTGACAAACTAAAAACATCGAAGAATTCTCTATGGAATAGATGTTGAAGGAGTGAGTATATGCAAACAATAGCCGTGAATTATAAAGGCAATCATTAAAGCCAACTAATGTTTAATCAAACAAAATAGAACTAATATGGCTATTAAGATAGAAGTCCAGCATACTGATCAAAGATCCAATTCAATGAAATTCATATCAATATGGCAGAAACTTGGTACAACAGATATAAGCAGTGATGACATCTTTGAATTATGCAGTAATTAAGAATGTACAATCAGCATAATAAAAAGCATTAGATGAGTTAATTTGGATTGAATTCAGTGTAATCAATTCATATCAGCAGCAAGAACAAGAAGCGAAACGGTAGAAACACAAACCTGGAGCAATGTAGCCACAAGACCCAGCAATGACAGACATAGACTTCGGGGTCTTCCCACTCATCTCCACAGCCTTGGCGACACCAAAATCAGCCACCTTCGCGCCAAACTCAGCGTCCAAGAGAATGTTGTTGGACTTCACATCCCGGTGGACGATGGATGGCACACAGTCATGGTGTAGATAAGATAGCCCCTCTGCAGCATCCAAGATGATCTTATACCTTGTAGGCCAATCCAACATCCCTCCCTTAGTGCTATGAAGCAAATCCCCCAAGCTCCCATTAGGCATATACTCATAAACAAGAAGCTTGCAATCCTCATAAGTGCAGCAACACCAAAGTTTGACAATGTTCTTGTGCCTGATCTTCCCCAGTGTAGCAACCTCTGCATTGAATCCATCGTCTACATCACTGGCTAGTTTTGATGCTCCCCAGAGCTTTTTAATGGCGACCACTTCACCATTGCTGAGCACTGCCTTATAGACCTTCCCTGAAGCTCCACTACCAATCACATTGTCTTCATCCAAGCAGCTAAAGATCTCATACTCACTGAAACCGAGCTTGTGGAAGGATGTTAATGCCCACTTTGGCTTGTCAACGATCAGGTTGGAAGAGCTATCGAAGTTCCTATACTTGCAGTAGAACCAGACAACACCGAGAATGAGGATGCCCGCGGCGAGCATGAACATGGATCGGAGCAACCAAATGAGTCCATGGCGATTCAGTGTCCTTCCCTGCCGGCTGGCGCAGAGCCCCGGCATGTCCGGGCAGAGGCCGGGGTTGCCCATGAAGCTGTTCCTATAGGCTATGCCTGCGAACAGAGGAGGGAGAGGTCCGGAGAGCTTGTTGTTTGAGAAGTTAAATTTGTTTAGCTTTAAATTCTGGAGTTGAACGGGGATGTATCCAGTGAGCGCATTGCTAGAGAGGTCAAGATAGTTGAGCACCGGAAGGTCGCCGAGTTCCGGAGGTATTGGGCCGGTGAGAGCATTGTTTGCGAGGTTCAGTTCACTGAGCTTTTGCCATGATCGAAGACCCTTCGGGAGCTCGCCGGAGAGTGAGTTGTTGCGGAGGTCGAGCTTGCCGAGCTCGGCCAAGTTCGAGAGGGAGGCCGGGAGGTTGCCGGTGAGCCGGTTGTTCGCGGCGGAGAACTCATATAAGACCGAGAGTGCACCAATCTCCGGCGGGATGTTGCCATCAAAGCGGTTCCCAGAGATGACTAGTTTGGAAAGGTTTGCGGCGCCGGAGATGGACGGAGATATCACGCCGGAAAAGGAGTTGCCAGAGAGCTCGATCAGCCAAACATGGGGGAGGCCCCAAAGGGGCCCAGGGACCTCACCGGAGATTTCATTGTTAGCAAGACGGAGACGAGTGAGCGTCCGGCACCGGCCAAGGCCTTCCGGCAAGCTCCCATTAAACAAGTTATCAAGCAAGAGAAGCTCCTCCAGCGCACCACCGTCGCAAATCCCGCTCGGAATAGCGCCGGAGAGACGATTATCCGACAAGTCGACCAACACGAGCGGCGAACTCCGGCCGAAATCACTCGGGAGCGAACCGCTGAGCCGGTTGTCGAAGAGACGGAGATCAGTGAGGCTCCGCGCGGCCGCGACGCCGCGCGGAATCTCCCCCGTGAGCTGGTTATCATACACGAGAACACTCTCAATCAACGGAGCATCAAACAAGTCGTCGGGCAGCGAACCAGAGAGCTCATTCATGGAGAAATCAATCCTCCGAAGCGAGCTAAGCTTGCCAAAGCCTTGAGGAATGGGACCGGAGAGCTTGTTACTGTAAAGCTCGATCTGAACAACAGAGGAGAGGTTGGAGAGGGAGGTTGGGATGGAGCCGGTGAGGTTGTTGGTGGAAAAGTCGAGGTCTTGGAGGTTGGAAAGGAGGCCAAGGGAGTCAGGGATATGGCCGACGAGGGAACAGCCGGAGAGCCAGAGAGTTTGGAGGTGAGAGAGGGTGGAGAAAGAAGGAGGGATGGGAGAGGGGGAGAAGGGGTTGTAGGAGAGGTTGAGTTGGCGGAGAGTGGAGACATTGGAAAGGAAGGAGGGGAGAGGGCCGGTGATGAGGTTGGCGACCAAGGAGAGGACTTGGAGGTTGGGGAAGAGAGAGAAGGAAGGAGGGATGGGTCCGGAGAAGTTGTTGGCGGAGAGGTCTAAGTAGGTTAAGGAAGGGAGAGAGGAGAGAGAGGAAGGGAGAGGGCCGACGAAGAGGTTCTGGGAGAGGTCGAGGATGGAGAGGGAGGTGCATGGGAGGAGGGAGGAGGATGGGAGGGAGGAGTTGAGGGAGTTGAAGGAGAGGGAGAGGGAGGAGAGGGAGGGGAGGAGGCAGAGAGGATGAGGGAAGGGGCCGGAGAGGGAGAGGGAGGAGAGGGAGAGGGAGGTGATGGTATTGGTAGGGGAGCAGGAGACACCGGTCCAGTTGCAGAAGTTGGGGTTGACGACTGGGTCCCAGTCGGAGAGGGAGTTGGTGGGGTCGGACAGAAGGAGCTTGGATTGGAGGAGGATATCGAGCTCCGAGGAGGAGGAGGAGGAGGAGGAGGAGGAGAGTGAAGGGATGGAGAAGAGGAGGACGACGATGATGGAGAAGGAGGAGGGGAGCATGGTGGTGGTGGTGGTGATTGGTGGTTGGGAACTTGGGAAGGAGAGGGCGTAGGAGGGTGGTTTTTAACTTGGTTAGTGGAGACTGGAGGGAGGGAGTTCATGGGGTCGTGGGTTGATTAACTGTGCGTTCTTTATAAGTAAGACTATATGGGGTTTTTACTCATTGGCCCCTTTGAAAATTGGAATTCACCTTCCTTTGCTTCTTCTGTTTTGTGTCCCTTTATCTCATTTTAATTTTAATTTTTGAATTGATAATTTATTTTTATTACTTATATAATTTTAATATATTAATTATTAATCGTATTAGTTTTATTAATTAATTTAAAAATATACCAAACAATAGTGTTTATTTTACATGTACACTCTTAAATTTGAATATATATTACACAACCAACCGAGATATAAAATATAAAAACTAAAAAGTAGAAGCATGTAATTTGGGTGTCCCGGTTTGATCTACTCCTCAGTTCTTTTCCTCATTGAGTGTGTCGTCCTTGAAGGTTTTGTCGCCGTAGTTGATTTGTTGTGGTTTTCTCTGGAGAACTCCAAACTCCATTTTACTAGGCTTTGTGCAACTTCTAGCCTCAGTCGCAAACCAAGATATTATGAGGAAAATAATATCATGAATAATTTTTAATAAAACCTGCATGTTGTTTGTTTTGAAAGCATTGCATATTATGCTCTCCCCATGCTCTAGGTGATGGTCATGGTTGTAAGGTCCATCCCATAGTATTGTTTTGTCCACCTTGGATGCAATTGCCTTGGTGTTCTAAACGTCGTGTAGGTTTACTGGCATGCTTGTATTCTAAAGATGCCTTGAAAATGGCGCCAAATATTAGATACATATGTGCAGGAGATCAGGAAGTATTTCACCGATTCATCTTTTGTTTCGCATAGAAGCAATCTGTATCCTCTCCACTTTCGCTTGTGTAGATTGTCCAGAGTGAGGATTATGTTTTCCTTTATCAACCATGTAGAGAGTTTAACTTTGAAGAGGTATGGTTTCTTCCAAAAGTCCTTTCATAGGTCACTTAGAGTTCCACTGTATACCCTAAAAGTGTCAAGTGTCTTTACTGATTTACTAAGAAGAGTTGGGTTGGCGTCAGCCTCCATAATTCTCTCATCAAGCACCTGGCTATTTGGATAAGTATTCTAGAGATATTGAAGTAAAGATTGAAATTTCATTGTCTCAATTTAGGAGAGAAGGCCCGGTTTAAGGATTAGCTTCCCTAGTCATATCCTTTCTCAAGCATCTTGGATTGTTGAAGATTTTTTTAGGATTAGAGGTTGGATGTTTGGATGTTTGTTCCAGGGAGATTGTCCCTCTATTCAGTTGTCCATCAAGAAGTTTATGAAGTTTACAAGTCCTGGTTTGGAGGCGATTTTGGCAAGCGTTACTGGTCCTTCTCAACAAATGTCTTTCAAGAAGTATGATGCTCGCCTCGGGACTTATTTATAGGCATCAATGAATCCCCTTTTGAATTATGCTTCTTTGATTATTTTGAGACAAACCGATCCTTCATGTGAGTATTCTCTACCACCATTTTTCTAGCAGCGCTCTGTTAAACTCTTGGAGATTGAGGATACCCCATTCTCCCTTTGTTTTTTGGGTGGCACAGCCTTTCCCAATTCACCAGTGATAAGTGCGTGATTCTTTGTCCACTCATTTTCATAGGAAATCCTTTTTTTTGCGTCAATCATCTGAACCACCCACTCTAATATGCGATAGATTGACATTTAGTGAATTGATATTGTGGAAAATGTTGAGTTAAGCAAGGTGAGTCTTCCTTCTAGTGAGAGGAATTTCTCTTTATATGAAGCTAGTTTGTCTTTGATTTTCTCGATTAGTCCCAACCAGTCATCTTGTTTTGGGCATCCCTTGAGATCGATACCCACAAGTATTTGATCGAGAAAGATGCTATAGGGCAGTTGATTATATATGTTACCTATTAAAAAGACATATCTTTTAGTTTGTATATGCACATTGTAAATTAATCATTTGTTTTTTTAAAAAAAATATTATATACTACTATGGGTGGTCTAATTTTAGAATAAATTACAATGATTTTTCCATAAATTTAAAAAAAATTAGGTTAAAAATTTAATAAAAGATATTTTTTTATCTTTGTATATACTTTTTTTTACACAGACAGTATCCATAGAAACACTGACTAATTGTGACTTTATTCTGTTAATGGAGAAAACAGTATATATATATATATATATATATATATATATATATATATATATATATATATATATATTTTAACCAAGAATTACAAACCGTAACCTTTGTTATAATTTCAAATTATTCAGATTGAGATTGGGCTTTCATTCATGGAATTTGCATGGAGTTGTGTGTGGTAGATGGGATGAATGAATGAATGAATGAATGAGTGGAGAGTGGGCAGGCGTTGTAGGTCAAGAGAGTGATTGATTGATCATTCACAAGATTTGAATGGATTTTGTCTTTGTGCTTACTTGACAGAAAACTGATGATTTTGGCTTATAAACTCCGGGAGTCTAATCTAAGTTTCAGAATCCCAAGGATTTGAATGAATGAATGAATTAATTTTGTCTTTAATATGTATTTCTTTATTAATTGTGAAATATATATCCAACCTGGTTAATAAATTGATCAAAGTTATTTATAAATGTTTAACTGATTTAATATTCAATATGTTATAAATATTAATTGTACTTCAGGCATAATTTGATGGAATCTTTTTCATATATATTTTAGATGAATTAATTTTGGACTTTTGTCGTATGAAGTTTGATCTCTCTTTAGTCCAAACTTATTCACAAAATTTTTGTCAGATATGGACACCACTGAAATATATTTGCTCATTTAGTCATTTAGTGAGATATGATTCTAAAATAAGAAGGGAGTGAGCTTGTCAATTAAATCATGATGTCTAGATCCATTAAAACTCAAGATCACTGCCAATGGAATGCGCCACAAACTTTATGAATTGCTTTGGGTCAAACATTGATGTTTATGGGCACTAAAAAAAGATTAAGGCATCGGAATCATGAATAACAGCATCCAAAATACATTCTCTTATCTAGTATTTAGTCAGGTTTGTTAAATTAATACTCAAAATCTGTACACATCATTTAGAAAGGTGAATGATATGGGATTCGTTTTTTGCATACCTCTCTAAAACTTTAAAATTACTTAAATATCTATATAAAAATAATATTTGTTTGTATATCCTTTAAATCAACTATTTTTGTTTACATGCCCTGTGATTAAAAGTATTAAATCAATTGATGGAATAAAGGCAAATTATTAAACTGGGTTTACTTATATACCTCTCTAATTTATTTATTTATTTTGTAGACATTAGTTATTTCATATAATAAATAACCATTATGGGTTTGTTTATATACGGTGTAATATCCAAATTAGTCTTTTTATTATACCGAATCGGTCCTTTTGGTCCCTTTATTATAATTTGAGTCTTAGGAGTCCCTTTACTTTCACGATTGAGAAATGTTAGTCCATCCCTTTGAACTTTAGGGGCTAAACACGCCTTTAAATATGACTTTTGGGACTGACATTTCTTAATCGTGAAAGTTGAGGGACCGAGGGCTTAAATTATAATAGAGGGACCAAAAAAGCCAATTCTGTATAATAAGTTGACTAATTTGGATATTAGACCTTTATATACCCCTCTAATTTATGAGGTAATTATTTATTAGTCTCTACCACTATTTGCATGCATTTTTAAAACACTATTATACTAAATCCTTACATAAGGAAAAGGAAAAAAACAAATAGTCTGGGGAAATAGTTCATTATCTACTAATTTATTTGGCTTGAATGTTTTTTAAATATTTAGTTAAATATTCATTCAAAAGTTCCAAAGCGTTCACACCAAACACAAACTAGGTCTGAACAGAGCTTTTGGCATGAGATAGTGGGTCTTGTCAAAAGTGTGCATGATATACATAGACACATGCATTGTGTACCATTTGGAACAGCAACAGAAGGCACCACTCACTCACATTCACATTTTGGTTGGTGAGATTGAATTGGACTGGAGATCTTTGCTTGCTTTCCAAGAGCACTAGCTGCAAAAGATCAACACATCAAGTGCCTTTTTCTGTGTCTCTCTCATGTACTGGACATGCACATACATCCACTGATGTTATTCTCCTTTGTCATCTATCAATCTATCTATCCATCTATTAATATATAGATCTCAGCAGAGAAGAGAAAGAGGTTTAGTACAAGCTAGCACTCCAAATCCAAGGTTCGAAAATGGGGATTAGAAGAACCTCAACCTGGGGAATTGAACACCAGCACCAGCAGATTCTTTGGGGGACTTATTGCATTGGCATGGCATGTCATTTCCTTGAAAAAGAACCACACCATCAGGCATCAGTCTCCCTAACAACACTACACATGTTTTATTATTTTTATTAAAAAAATGATTTATATTCAAATTTGTTTTAGAATATTCTTTTTATTTCCTTAGTATTTTTCATACATATTGTTAAATCAGTCGAGACCTGAGAGACCGTTTTACATTAAGAGTTCAACTGAGAAGGAAGTGATGTAGGGGTAGTTGAGGCTCGGGACGCGAGTTTCCCACGACTACTGTCGTTCGATGGAGCGAAGGCTGTGAGGTTGTCCCTTGGGTAGGCTGCTTCCTCCTGTAAAACAAAGAAGTTCAGGGGCTCTTCCCCCCAAACCCTCTGACGCTCAAGTTAGTTGAGCGGAGGTTGTGGGTAAGAGAAGGAGATAGTAGGAGAAGAGGAGAGGAGAGGAGTCTTCCTCCTTTCTTTTTGTTTTTTTCTTGTCCCAAGAGCATGACCTTCCTAATACTTGGATTGGGACCCTTGGGCTGCTCGTCGTATTTGTCCCTTCCCTGTGGCGTGCTAGGGGTAGCCTCCACACCAGCCATCTTGTCGGACGCTCTTCCTACCAAGTGCAGTGCCTGTCAGACGCGGTGCATGCTGCTGGCGATGGGCTAGCACCTGTCTGTCTTCAGGTAGATGGGAAGGGAATCTCCACATGTTCCCCCTTAAGTTGGGTGATCTCCTGTGGAGTCCTCCCGATCCGAGCCACGTGGGAAGTTTGGGTTTTCCCCTTAACACATATAAACACTACTATAAGTATAATTTGTATCTATATCTCTCTTAAAACATTCTCTTATTTATTTTTTTAGAACTTTATATATATATATATATATTACTATGCGGCCGGCTTTAACACTGTGCAAGTGCGGTCGCCCCATTTTAGCCAACTTGCACAGTGTTTTAAGGAAATCCAACCGTACAGATGGAAAGAACATCGACAAATAAGCTAGCATGTCAATTCCATACAATTTGGGAAAGATGAAATTCTGAACTGGTAAGATTTCTATAAATTTTCACCCGTTAAGACGAAGACTATACACCTTCTCAAATTGTATAAAAATTGACATGCTACCTTATTTTTCGATCTTCTTTCCATTCATACAGTTGGAAATCCTTAAAACACTTTGCAAGTGGCCAAATGGAAGGCGACCTTAAATGAACAGTGTTCCGGCCGGCCTTATACTAAAATTTATATATATATATATATATATATATATATATATATATATATATATATATATATATATGGCAGTGATACAGTCTGGTCGGCCGCTCTTGCGGCTGGACAACTTTATCACTGTCCTATATGGGCTGGCCTCTATAAGCCCGAGGCCCGGCCCTATATAGGAGTGATACAGCTGGCTGCAAGTGCGGTCGCCTGATTATATCACTCATATATATATATATATATACTATATCCATCTATATCTATTTATGTATATATTTTATATAATTATTATATATATATGTGTGTGCGCGCGCGCGCGCATGTATTCTGATGATAAGGTAATTTAATAATTACATATAGGGAAGTGTTAGGGTGCGATTAGATGCCAAAGTGCGGTAGGCCGGCTCTAACTTCTTGTCACTATCGGGTTGGGCTCGGCAGGGCCTGACGTGAATAGTGGAGGTGTTAGAAGCGGGTGAGTCGCTTCTGCGACCGTAGCCTAACACCTCCCATTATATATATATATATATATATATATATATATATATATATATATATATATATAATAATAATAATAATAATAATTATTATTATTATTATTATTATTATATAAAATATATACATAAATAAATATATATGGATATAGTATATATAAAATAGGTGACTGTACTTGCGGCCAGCCTGATTGTATCACTACTATATATATATATATATATATATATATATATATATATATATATATAAAGGAAAATTTTAGCATCAGTAGAGAAAAGTCTTGGTAAAATTGTAACTACACAATGTTGTAGATTTATAGTGGGTTTACTGGGTCGGCCGGATAGTAACACTCCTGTAAATATATATAGAAAAATGTTACAATCAAACCGGCCCGATGTCCTGGCGGTTGATTGTAACATTTATATTATATATATATATATATATATATATATATATATATATATATATATATATGGGTCGTGATCAGGGACATTATTTTGCATACCATTTGACATCCTTTTTCATTCATTTGCTAGCGGTGTTTTAACCAAATCCAACCGTATGGATGGGGAGAACATCGAAAAATAAGCAAGCATGTCAATTTTCATACAATTTAGGAACTTGTAGGGTCTTCATCTTAACGGGTGAAATTTTATACGGTTGGAAATTTCACCATTTAATATGAAGATCCTATAAGTTCCTAAATTGTATGAAAATTGACATACTTGCTTATTTTTCGATGTTTTTTCCATCCATAGAGTTGGATTTGGTTAAAACACTGTGCAAATCAATGAATGAAGTCAAAGGGTGTGTCAAAATAGTGTGTCACATGATCCTAACCCTATATATACATATATATATATATTATATTGTTTATAATGTTTTTAGCTATATTTTGATTTATCTATAAATTTTAAACAGAGTTTAGATATGTATATATATTTTTTAAAATTATATGCACATATATACATGTATTCTGAAGATAAGATGATTTAAAAAATATATATATATACATATCTAAAATCTGTTTAAAATTTATAGATAAATCAAAATATATCTAAAAATATTATAAAAATATAATATATATTTTGTATATATTTAAGATATAATATATGTGTTAGGATCAGGCAGCCGGATGTCCGGCTGGCCTGATCCTAACATCTCGTATATATATATATATATATATATATATATATATATCTGAGGTCTTATGCGGTAAGTAGGATTCTTTATTCATTTTTTGTCGCCTCCCATTTGGCCCACTTGCACAGTGTTTTGAGGAAATCCAACCGTATGGATGGAAAGATCGTCAAAAAATAATTTAGCATGTCAATTTTCATACAATTTGGGAACTTGTAGGATCTTCATCTTAACGGGTGAAATTTTGAACAAATAGGATTTCTATGCTAAATTATTTTTCGATGTTCTTTCCATCCATACGGTTGGATTTCCTCAAAACACCAAGTAAAATTTATACGTAATCGTGAAACGAAATGCAAAGAATCCTAATCGACCTTACCTTATCATGTCCATATATATATATATATATATATATATATATATATATATATATATATATATATATATATATATATATATATAGTAGTGATAGGATGAGGCCGGCCGCACTTGCGGCCGCCTCATCCTATCACTACTTATATATACTAAAAATGTATAAAAAATATATTTTATATTTTTTATAATGTATTTACATATATCTTGATTTATCTATATGTTTTAAACAATATATATATATATATGTATATATAATTTTTTATATATACATATATTCTGAGGATAAGATAATATAAAAATTATATATACATATCTATATATATTATTTAAAATATATAGATAAATCAAGATATATGTCAATACACTATAAAAAATATAAAATATATTTTTTAATACATCAAACTGGCCGCAGTTGTTTGTGATCGGCCCACTGTAACATTTTAAACCCCTAACAACCCGCCCCATAGAAAAGATCTGATAGAGTGGGCCCGGCCGATTATTGTGAGTACAGTCAATAATTTCTTGCTTATAAAAAATGATTCATTCAAAGGACTCGGGAGGGAGGTGCAACAGTATCACTTCTTCTAATACTACTTTTTTGACCCAACATTTTTTAGGGCACGTTTTGATATATTTAGCATCGGTATGATTGCACTCTTTACACTTGGATGGATGAGTTATGAGCAGTATAAGTTAGGGCTATTTATTTAATTATATATATATATGAATAAATCACTTCCATTAATAATCAAAACATAATAAAATTTCAGATACATCAGACCAAGTCATTTACTCAATGACTTGGTCATTGAATAAATAAAGTATTTTCAAACTATTAATTCAATGAGTGTTAAAAGAATAGTTTACTGTGTATTCAAACCAAAACCGTGGTCAATAAGTACTCATGTAGACTGTACTATAAGAACAGGGTCGTCAAGTATGATAAGATAGCATTGAAATGGGTAGGATGAGGAGCCATACACATAATTGCACTCATTAAAAGCTTGAAGACCACCTGTGATATATTATTAATTAGATTAGGACAATGTACATCAAGTCTAAACTGGTCAACTGATCAAAATGAAGCCATTGGTTAATGTTTAAATGTTGCCATGAAGATCATCACTCACATTGTAGGGATAAGTCCCATCCCTATTATATGTTTTTGTTTAATGCTCTCAACTTATGTCAAGGAGTGTGTTCTTACATTCTAAGTGGTCTCTGCACTACCTTTGTTTTTTTTTTGTGTGTGTGTTTTACCGAGTCCTACTTTCAAGTATATAAAACATGATTAATTATTGTAAATTTATTATCACATGTAAATATTATTTGTATATGTTATATTTTTAAATAGATTTCTCTAAGGATTATTTTATTTTATTTTTCTTAGGATGGACAATGTTTTTTTTTTTTTTTTGACATAATCCATAAAGATCTCCCTAGAGGGCGTGTCAAGAGGCGTGGCCTTAGGTGACAAACCATTGACCTCATCGGTGTGCGTCTGAGATGTGAGGCTGGCGCAGAACTTTGTCTCATCAGTGAATTATTTAAAGCTGCTCCTCATTTATGGGGCGGGAGCGAGCACGAGGCGTCTTTCAATCAATGAATTACCCAACGATGCGGGACTTCGAGATCTGCATTTGGACCAATGGTCCTTTGGTTAGGATGGACACTTTTATTAGTTTATATCTCAAGATTATCACATTAGTGAAAATGTAATATGTATAAATAGCATTACTCATTTACCATGTCATTATCATATATCTTAACAATTTTTTTTTTAAATTTTTTGACTTAATTAATGATGATATTGTGAAAACAACTTTTTATATTAAAAAAAAAGGATAAAATTGTGTATAATCGACCCAAGTAATTTGATACTTTCCCGAACCTCACGTATACTGGGAGCTTTATAACACGAGGTTGTCTTTGATAAAAGAGAGTATGATATGGTGGTTCGAAGAATTGAAATGACTTGTATTAGTTGAGTTTCATAATAATCAAAGAGGTAATTATTTATTAATCCCTTGCACTATTTAGTATTATTTCCCACTCAAAACACACACACTCAAAATACTATTACACTAACCCCCACCCCCCCCACTCCAAGGACCCCAAGTAAAAAAACAAACAGTGCCAAGGACCAATAGTTCATTATCTAATAATTTTTTCAAATAACACAATTTAGTAAAAAATCTTACATAAAAATATCAAACTACACATTTATCTACTCATTATAAAACATGTATAGACAAAAGGTTATGTTACTCGAAATCTCTATTATATTTTTAAAATAATTATTTTCATCATTTTTTTAATATTATACATAAATATATTTAGAAAAAATAATTAATAAACTACATAAATATGTTAGGAATAAATAAATAAAATAGCATTAGAAAATATTTATTATCTCCATACTAATATTAAAAAAATCATCAATGAATGGTTTTCTTTATTTATTTATTTGTGTTTGAAAAATCTTAGTACCAATAATATATATATATATATATATATATATATATATATATATATATAGATAACTAGGTCGAGCATAGATAGATGTTGAAAGATTGTATGGAGCATATTAAGGTCATACACTCGCCGATTTGGCCTCCCACTTAATGGGCATGTTTTAAGGATCTTCAAGCCGTATGGATGGAAAGTGGCCATGCACCGATACATTCTGGAAATCAAACATGATTAGATCCAGCTGGATCTTTAAATTAATATATATATATATATATATATATAAATGATACAATTGGTCTTCCCCATTTTGGCCCTTGGAGCGTGTTTTGGATAATGCGATGGATGGAAAGAACGGCGAAAAATGTTTCAAGATGTTATCGTTCATACAATTGAGAAGCTTATAGTCTTTCATCTTAACGTGAATTTTCATAAACGTGATACATGTTCAAATTGTATGAAAATTCAACACGGCTTATTTTTGATGTTCTTTCCATCCATCTGATTCTCAAAACACCGTGCAAGTGGGTAAAATTTGGAGGCAACCACACTCAGACAAATGACAACCGCTGATAAAGATCGTAGTAGTATATATATATATATATATATATATATATATATATATATATATATATGGGGCCTTATATTATAAGTAGGCCCAGGATTCTTGTCGCAGTAAGGTCAGCTCCTATTTGGCCAACTTGCTGTATTTTAAGGATTTCCAACCGTATGAATGGAAAACATTGAAAAATAAAATTTGGCGTGTTAATTTTAAATCTGATTTAGGAGCTTGTAATGTCTTCATTTTAAAGGGTGAAGATTTATAAAAATTTTACTTGTTCAAAATTTCACCATTTAAGATGTAGATCCTATAAATTAAATTGTATTTAAAATTAGCATCTAAATTGCTTTTTTCACGTTCTTTCATCCATATGGTTGGATTTCATAAATATCATAAGTGGTAAAATGAGTGACCCCACTGCATAAATGATAATACCTACCACATAAGATAAATTCACGTATATATATATATATATATATATATATAATTTAAACTCTGTAACTTCCTCTGAAATTGAAACAACATGAAATGGAAAGTGAAAAGAATTTATGCGTGACCAGATGGGTGTAGATCCTCGTCACTATCCGATCTATTCCAATTTGTCGGTCAATTAATATGGAAATAAAAGGAAATGTTTTTGATAAAAAAAAAAATAGTAGATTGAGTAATTAATCAGATAGATAGGCTTGTCTCATCAGAGTCAGAATCATGTCTCCCATGAAGAGAAGGCGCTATAGCCATTGAACCAGCTCACGCCAAGCTTTTGGTGGGGTCTAACTTGATTTAATTCATTCGGACCAGTCTACCAGATATTGATTTCAGGCTTTTAGGCAATTAATTCCTTGATTATTACTTTTTTATTAATTCCTTGATTTTTCAAGTAAATAAATTATTTTATAAAATTAAATAAACCATATTCATTTATTTATCCGTTTATTTAACAAAGTGATTTATTTATTAAAGTGGAAAATTACATCCTCCTAGTTGAGGTTTAAAAACTGATCAACTCAATCCTCACATATGCCAATATATTGCTTGCTCTTTTCATTTTGTATTGTTACTCCTTGTCTGGTATGGTTGGATTGTCAAAGTCATTCTTGTCATCCCGGCTAAAGTCAATCTTTTTATTACGAAGGTGAGGCTTTTCTTCACAATGGTTTCTATTGGCATTAATATTATTTTTTTAGAGGCAGTAGCTACATCAAACTAAGATAACATTAGAAAATTAATCCCTCAGATTACTTTGATAAAAACACGTTTTTTTTCAAATCCATCACTATAAGGTTCTTCATGTAAACAAATTATTTGTGTAGTTTATGAGGTTATAAATATTTTATTTACAAAAAAAATCAAGTATTCGAAATTTCTAAAGGGAAACTAGGTTACTCTTAATTTTAATTTTATATCTCGAGATCAATTAAGTCAAATGGATGTGTTAAAACTTATATTTTAGATTTACTTGGCATTATTTTTTACATTAAAAAAGCGGATAAATAATAATCGAAAGTTACATCGGTTGCATGAGATATATGCTAGGTATTTTTTAAATAATAAAAATAAGAAATAGAAATAAATTAGAACAATTTTTTTTTATATAGTAAAAGCTCACAATCATACTTTTTAAAGAGAGCATCCTGACAAAAAAAAACTAAAAATATTTGGAAAAATTAGGTTTATATTTTTAAAAATATAAACACATTAATTCTCAATTTATTAGGAAAATGTTGTTTTAACTCAATCCCCATTTTTTATAAAAAATTTAGAATTGATAAAATTAAATTAATACCGGTAAGGAATAATGAGTTAGGGAATTAGTTATAGAAATGAGAACAAGTAGGTCCGCAAAAACAAAATCAATGAAATCAATGAATTAATTCCCAACTCCCACCATCCTCCTCTACATCTATTAAATGAATGAGATGATTGCTTGCATGCCCTACAAAACATCAAAATTACTTATTTACCCTTACAAAAGTGATAATTACTTGTATACCCCTATAAAATAACAATAATTACTTATATGTCCCTGCTGTTACTCATTGTTAGTCAATAGTCACTATTAGTGGTTTTGTAGGGGTATGCAAGCAATTATAAGGGGCATATAAGCAATTATTGTTGTTTCGTAGGGGGTATGCAAGTAATTATCACTTTTGTAAGGGTAAATAAGTAATTTTGATGTTTTGTAGGGGCATGCAAGCAAAATACCCTAAATGAATTAATGAGACTACATAACTTATATGTAAATATTCTTTAATAATTATAACTTAGTTCACTTTTTATCTTACTGTTACTATAATAAGAATGTATTGGACCCCATGATGTAATTTATTTATGGTTGCTAAATGTTACTTTTATACATTATATATTCAAATTTATCAACTCATCAACATTTTAAAAATAATAATATCATAAAGAACTCTATAAATGGAACACCTAGACATCTAGAAGTTTTTAAATAATGGGACACTATTAATATATCAAATCTATTGTCATTAGTAAAGGAAATTTGTTTTTTTAAAAAAGAACCTAAGGAACAACCAAGTTAATTAAGAACCTAAGGAACAACCAAGTTAAGGGTGATGCCCATGGCCAACATTGAAAGTCTTAAAAAAAAAAAAATGGTGACATGTTAAGAACTTTTTGGAGATATCTTACCCACTTGAGGATCTTTATGAACATCTTTAATGTGTTGTGGATACATGCCAAACAATAAATTATCCGACATCTAATTGTTTAATTATCTCATGGGATACTTCTCATCTTCAACTTAGACTATTGTCTATAAAGAAACTATAAAATAACACTAATCCACAAGACATGCAATAATGGAAAAAAATTTGGATCCATAGAAGGAAGAATAAACAAATTAAGGAAAATATATGAGAATTAATGAATACAAAAGAAAGAATAGTTGGAATCACTTCTGTAGTCTCATTGACAAAGTGATTTGAATGGGATGAAGGCTGACAATAATGATCATCATATGAAACCTTTGATTAGAAATGAACATACATGGCTAGGGCCAACAGCCTACTAGTAGTAGTTTTGATTATACTATAATATATATATATATAATAAAAGATAAATTACGGTACAGTCCTGACCTTTGATTAGAAATGAACATACAAGGCTAGGGCCAACAGCCTACTAGTAGTAGTTTTGATTATACTATAATATATATATATATATATATATATATATATATATATAAAAAGATAAATTACGGTACAGTCCTGACATATTTCTAACTTCCCCTCTGATTTTTTTAGTTTCTTTGTCAATCCTTGCTTTTTAAAATTCTTCTTTACAAGTCCCTCCTATTAGGAGACTGAATGGATTTTTTTGAAAAATATCAATTTTACTCTCCTTGTTGTTTTGGCGGGAAAACTCTCACCTAGTCACATCACATTTCCACAACTGATTGCTTTGAAAAATGCCAAATTTTATGCATTTAAATTGTATTTCAAGCAAACTTGGGGGGATTTCTGCATTTTCTCTCAAATTTTATGTTTGTTTGCAAGTTGCCAAGGAGAAGTTTTTTGCTCTTAAAGATCATATTGTAGCATTTGTTTGTAGACCATTTAAAAAATGGGAATAATAATAGGCATTTACAAGTTTTCTCCACTTTATTTTCTCATTTATATATTTTACAACATAAACATATGGAAAAGGAAACACAGTCATTGGGAAGTAAACGCTTATAAAAAAAAATAAACACAGACCCAAAAAAATACATACTTACCCAAAAAATATAAACGCCGACACCCCGGCCCCCTCCCCCTAAAAAAATAATAATAAATAAACACATCCTTAAAAAATACATGCTTACAAAACATAAACTCTTATAGAGAAAACACAAAATCCGGAGAAATGAGACATTAATTTCTACCTTAGTTCACACACCCTAAACCTCCAATACATAAAACAAATTTAAAGTTTCCAAATCGTTGTGGCTTATGAAGCCCATTTAAACAATTTTATGCAAGAAAACAAAAACAAAAAGTTTTATTGATAACCATTCCCAGAAACTAAAAGACTTCAAAGAGACCTATTAAACAAGAAAAATGTACATCCATTTCCCCAAAACTATCCACAAAGTGTGTATTTTCCTTTGAAAGAAGCTCGTCTTGAAGTTGATCATTGAACGCTCCAAAGAGATGGTCTTTCCGGTGGCCAACGGAGACCGGACGCCGTGAAGACGGAGAGAAAAACAATGAAAACTAGGGATTTTCGTAAAGTTGGGAAGAAGAACAACGATGTGATGCATTTGGCTTTTCCATTGATGGAAGTTTAAGTAATTTTCATGGTTTTTTAAATTGAGTTAATTTCTAGACTGATGTGACATTTGGTATAAAAAAAGGTTTTTTAAGAATATGAAAAATATTAGGGGCTTTTTGAGAAGTTGTAAAGTTCTCATGGGTTTTTTGGAACTTTCTTCAAAATTAAATAAACAAGCAAGTTTATCCCCTTTCATAGAAAAATAAAATAATAAAAAAGAGGAAGGATATTTTCAGTTTTTTCCCCTTTATATTTGTGTTCCCTAAATGTCGAATTTCATTCTTAATATCAACCCTAAAATGGTTACTTAAGATTGAATTCTAAAGGGTGCCAAAGTAGATTCTAACATAGCAGCAAGTTCCACTTATAGTTCTTAAAGTCAAAAGCTCACATAATTAAAACATGATAAGTTTAAATAATGTCATGTTGCTATTAACTTTTTGGGTTGAGACTCTTGGAGCCTATAAAATAAATTCCCACTTTTCATTTTAGATAAAGAGATGCTAGTGGATATATAGTGCAACAATTTAAGTGGATTAATCTAGTCAAATCAAAATATTGGTCAATATATTTTTCCAACCCAAAAAAACAAATAATGATAAAAGAGGATGTCAATTTGGTTTAATCTTGTTGAATAATATGTTTATTACATGTGATTTTATCCTATGTTAGGTCTAAAATTGGTTTTGATCACAATCTCGATCTAACAGTTTATTGGGAGTGCAAACATAGTCTCACATCGGATAATTGAAGAAGAGCGAAGCGGCAAATATATGATTGGTAACATTTCATAACAACAAGGTTTTTTGGGTTAAGCCTGAGAACAAAATCATGCGGCCTAGGTAGCATTCAGTAATATTCGGTAAGGTGCTTTAATTGGATATTTGGCAGGGCACTTCATATTGCAAATCATTTAGGCATGACATTTTGGACTGATCGGCCTCTAATGATAGTTTCTGACACTTCCACATGTCCATATGATGGGAGGCCACGTGTCTTTTTACTTTTACCCTTATCATCCTATATACTATTTTTATGTTAATTAACTGTTTGATATATCTATCCATGATTTTAAGAATAAATATAAAAATAAGTCAGATTTTCACCTCTTGATTTGGATCGGGAAAAAGGTTTAGAATCTTCATTCTATACATATAAAAGGCTTAATTATGAGCAAACCACAAAAGTTGATCTAATGATTTAAATTACATTTAAGATTTGATATTTGATTTCACAGAAGAACATAATTGCAGTGAACATAAGACTATATTTCCCATGTTACATCCAATGGTATATCCCTGCACATTGCTCATAAAAATAAAAAGAAAAACCTTTTACTTTATTATTTATCATATTCCAGGTCTCTAATTTATTTGTTTAGTAATTTCCATAATATATAACTTAAATCAGTGTTTGGTATTTAGGAAATATCCCAATTTATTCCCATTTTTTAAACTAAACCCATCTTTTGAATGAATTGGAAAATATATTTTTACATAATTAATTTAATAATTAAATAAAAATAAATTTTTTTTATATTAAATACTAATCAACTAAATTTATGTTCAAAATAAAACTTTTCCTTCCATCAATTTATAACTTTAAAATATTCCGCAGAGTTAATAAATATTCAATACCACCAATCAAATTAAACACACCATTTTTTTTTATAATTACAACATGAAATATATATATATATATATGCCAACACTGACCACCCTTCTGCACCTTTCATTGAATGCATTCATTAATAAGATCACACCGAATGCATGAATGAACAATGTCCACGTAGTACGTACAAAAGATTTTTACGCAGAGACTGCATGCATGCAGTGAGAACAAGTTATATATAATAAAGAACCCCTTGCATGCACGGAGCTGTGTTTAACTCATATGCTATAATGCATGCCTTTACTACTACTACTACTTCCCTTCTTCTTGCAGGTTTCAAAAGCTAGCTTCATGATCAATATATATATATATTAAATGCATGTTCAACTCATTGATGGCCATCTCTGATGTCTGATGAGCAGCACCGGCCTTCTTTATGATCAAACCTTGTGGACTCTTCTTCATGCCTTTCAGTTTTCTTCCCATCTTTTCTTTTTCTTTAGGGATTAGTTGTAGTAGTAGTTATAACTAAGTAGCATGCAAACAAAGAAAGAAAGAAAGAAAGAAAGCTTCAGATCATGTTGGCATGAGAACATAAAAGAAAAGACAAGAGACAGAAAGATAGAGAGAGAGATAGAAGAGGGTTAATTGTCCTTGTCTGGGGAAGTCAGGATTGTTATCTTGGCTAAGATCCGTATTGGATTGGATGGGGAAAGAAGATCCGTGTTGGGAGAAGCAATGTTCAGAGCTCCTCTTGATCAGTAGTGTGGCAGGAAGATGCTCACTCATTAATTATACAACTATCAGTTGTCATCATTTATTCATGTTTTCTTTTTTTCACTTATTTGAATAGTACTGAATTGGTTTAGATTCATTATACATCCCTGATACTGTTTATTTTTTTCCTATAAGAGCACTTACACACCAAACTTTAGATTGCCCTTACAAGAATCGCCAGGGCAATTCACTCATCCAAAAAAAACTTCCACCCCAATTGCCAGGCAATTACTATTCACTAAATAATAAATATTTTTTATATTTTTTATTTGTTAAATGTTAGTTAATTTTTATTTCTAATTAACTTATGTTTTATTTATATTACAATTAAGATCATTAATTAAAACAAAACAAGTATTAACTAAAATAAAAATATATTAATTACAAATTTAAACAAGTACACTAATTAAACATGATAATTAATTTATAAATTAAAACTAATTTTTTATATATACTTCGTCGAAACATACAAACTAATTCATAAACTTAAAACTAATTAAGAAAATAATATACAAATTAATTTATAAATTAAAAATTAAAAAATTTGAATATAAAACATTAAAACTGCGAATTTAAAAAAATCCATTGCTTTTAAAACCGTTAATTTAAACATTAAAAATTAAGATACTAATTAAAAAAAATAAAATACAAACTAATCTATAATGATTTTTTAATATTTTCTGTTAAAACTCTGAATTAAAAAATCCATTCCTTTTAAAATTAAAAAAATAAAAATATAAAAAGTAAATGGGCTTTTTTAAAAAAACTAATCTATAATTTTTTTTAATGTTTTCTGTTAAAACTGTGAATTTAAAAAAAATAATAATAATTTATAAGATTTGTGCCCCACTTCATATTTTTTAAAATAAAAAAGTGGGCCTCTGCACTCCCGGGCAACATTTGCCCGGGCGCGCGCCCGATCGAGCGGGCCCCATGCTTCAACCGGGCAATCCAATGCCCGGTGTTGAATTTTTTTTTCTTCAAAGGGCTGGAATGGCACTTTGCCATGCCATTGCCCCTTGGGGTGTAAATGCTCTAAGTCCGTGGTGTAGATGTGTGTGGGGGGTGGGGGGTGGGGGGGGTAGCAAAATAGTGCGAGGGGTCTCTGATTACTGTTTTCACAGGCCTATAAATAATTTGTCGAATTAATTTTTCTTTTTTATTTTATTTGGTAAAGACATACTTCCATATTTTTCATATATTTTTTTTTTTACTTATTAACAGGGGATGTGAGATTTTGTTTGCATCTCTTAGCGAACTCTCATTTTGAGAATTTTTATTTTTATTTTTTTGTACCGGATACATTACATTAAACACATTAAACCAATAAAAATATGACAAATAGCAAGCAACTCTCTGTTCATACATAGTCTCTAATTTTTTGAGAGAAAAAATATTAAAAATTATTTATCACGTAACACATTTTTATTAATTGTCATGGTGTAATGCACTTGATCCAAATAAGAATTACTCTATTTTGAGAGTATTATAAAGGCAAAAATGCATTTTTGGTCGACTATATATAATTTGTTTAATTTTGGTCTTTTTATTTTATTTGGTAAAGACATAATATTTTTCATTTTTTCATTTACTTATTAGGGGATGTGAGATTTTGTTTGCATCTAATATAGCGAATAATATGAATTTTATTTTAATAATGTACCGGATACATTACATTAAACACATGTCAAAAAAATTCAAAAAATGCTAAAAGAATTTTAAAAAATTCTAAAAAAAATTAAAAAACTAAAAAAAAATCTTAAAAAATTTATAATTAAATATTGTTTATTTAAATTTTTTTAAATTTATAATTAACCGGATTTTCTAGAATTTTTTTAAAAATATTGTTTATTTTTTAGAATTTTTTTAGAATTTTTTAAATTTTTAAGATTTTTTTTAGATTTTTTAGAATTTTTTAGAATTCTAACTTGAGTTTGTAGCATTTTTTAAAAAATTTTGTTTATTTTTATAGATTATTTTTATTTTTTTAGAATTTTTTAGAATTGTTTTAGCATTTTTTGAATTTTTATTTTTTTGTACGGATACATCATTATTATAAAATTCATGTAAACCAATAAAAATATGACAAATAGCAAGCAACTCTCTGTTCATACATAGTCTCTAATTTTTTGAGAGAAAAAATATTAAAAATTATTTATCACGTAACACATTTTTATTAATTGTCATGGTGTAATGCACTTGATCCAAATAAGAATTACTCTATTTTGAGAGTATTATAAACAACTTTCCTTTTATATATATTAACTCACATCTTATTCAAAATTGTAAGCGGGAATTATAAATAAAAATTTTATGAGTGCATGCATAAATATAAATATATATTTTCATTAATATACATTATACAAACAATAAAAATAAATAACCCTATAAATTTTCAAGGGCATATTGTAAGACATTACATGAATTGTTAACACTAAATATTCAATAAAATATCCTAATTTCAGGATCTTAGAACTTCATGATTCTCACATATTTATTTTGTAGAAATTAGATAAGAGTTGGAGACATACCTTGATCCATTATTGTGAAGTTTGATGAAGATAACCAAAACCTTTACTCAAGCTGTGTTTCTCTCTCGAAACCCTAACCTTTTAGTTGTAGCGTTATGATGGATGAATGTACCTTTTATAGGGTGGAGAGAGGACAAGTTTTTAAATATATCATTATCCGTACACTTCTATCAAGTGAACAACTTAAATTTAAAAATCACTTCTCATCATTATCATATAAGATTTTATCTACTTAATCTTTATTTAAACTAATTGAGATGAGATAATTAATTAACAATAAACATCACGTGGGTCACACTTACACATATCTCAAACATGTTTCATATTAGAGTCTAAGTGCAATGTGTGGCAAGTTGGCAAATTGTGGGCCTCTGAAAAGAAAGAAGTAGACCCAAGTCCTTTAGGAAAGTGCCAAAGCACACAGAAGAAACACATGTAGTTCAACGATACAAGAGGAATCCATAAATCAAGAAGATGAGGACGGAACTGTGTTTTTTTGGTACCAAAATGCATGATTATCTATCTATAGATCAAAAGGAATTTGAAGTTCTCCACTTTATTGGATGTTCTAATCCACATCTATGAGTGCATGCCCTTCACCACAATGGCATATGATACTATACTATATGACCTCATTATACTTATGTAAGCAAGAGTTTTAAAACAAAGGATGAGACGTCTTGACGTAAGGAAGAACATTGTGGCCCTATTATACTCATGTTACATCGCGCTAGTTGTTGAAAAATCAAGGATTTAATAGAAATAATGGCATCATAAATAGCATCCCAATTTATACTATTTTGCATAATAAAAAATATAATAATCAATGAAATGTTGAAGCATCAAACAAATAGCATGACAAATGAGATCCAGCAACATGCTATATTGGACAATCAAAATATTACAGGCAGTGACATGCAGAGAAGACAAATAGATAAAGTATGTAGTAACATTATAAAAGAAACCTGACTGCATGTTCTTTTGCAGATTCAAAACATGATAAAAAACAATATATCTAAATATCATACAAATAAGTTATGTAATGATATTATAAATTAAACCTAACAATATACTAATATGCAGATTCAAAACATGATAGATAATAATATATTTAAATATGATATTGATAAGATAAATAATCACATTATAAATGACAACTAATAACATACTAATTTGCAGATTGAAATCATGATGAATAGTAACACATTTAAAGATCAGATCAATAAGATTTGTAATAAAATTATGAATTGGATCTAGCAACATGCTAATTTGTAGATTTAAAACATGGTAATAATCAAAACCTAACATGATAAAATGTCTGTGGATAATTAGGAAATCAATAATCTTACCATATGCTTCACAGAAATAAATTAACAGAGAAGCACGTGAGTACGTTGTCCCAGAAGAACTATTCACCGCCTCGTGCAAGACTTCACAGGCGATGTTCAACGGAGATACTTCTCCTCCCTCCGGTGGTGCACGTCACAGAAGGGTTCGAGGATTGGCTTGAATGCAGCACAACAAAAACAAGATTCCAGGAAGAAGAACAGAGGAAGAGAATTGAAAGAGATAATCTCTATAAAAAAAGGTTTTTCCCAAATCGTCCTCTTTATTGTTGTAACGGATAGCGCCTGCTCGCGCTTTATCTACGGGACGTGACACCGGTTCAACATTGAGGAGTTTTTGAACATTTTCACAAAAGTCCCCTTATATATTATAAAGTCCAAATTAAATATGTTTTTCGTAATAGTCCCTGTATTTATATATAATAATTTTCCAAAAAACATAAAAGGTTAATTTTGTAAAACAAGCCCCATAAATTTTGTATTTTTGCGTAACACTAGCTATGTAACATCAAGTCGATTTAAACTTTTTATCATATCAATGAATATAGTTTATCTAACTCTCAAAAAGAATAAAAAAAAACTATGACATTCATAGCTAGTGCTATTTGGATTAATATATATATATATATATATATATATATATATATATATATATATATATATATATCAATGTTGAATGTTTGTATCTCAAATTATCAATTAAATCTAAAATTTAATATGCCAGCTAAGCTTTCTCATAAATTTAATATACAATGTTTTTTTTCACCAAACTCTAATCTGCTTGATAAAGTTTGAAAAACTCTTTTTAACATAAAATTATTTAGTAAAATCTACGATTTGAAGTTTTTCTATAGAAACTCTATTCTAAGATTTAAAAAACAACAAAAAAAGGCCTTTGATAATTACTAAGAAAAATGGTGTTTAATAAATACTGTTTAGTTTAGGGATGCAAATAATACTCCTACATTGGTTAGGAAAGGGAAAGTAAAATGAGTTTATAATTAAGAGACACATCTTCCAAAAACAAAACCCTAAGACAGGTGGATAATATTATTTATTTATTATTTTATTAATTTATTTTGGTATTAAGTACAAGGAGAGAAAATGCAAGAAGAAGACAAGCTACCACGCACGTGACACACCTAGGCCCTTGCCTCTTTTGATTTGAAGCCAAATCTTCACACATGTTATTGGATTGAATTCCCCCACGTGATGGGGTAGCAAAGAGTAGTTGTGAGCCCAGCCCATGGGGTTGGGTGGGCCCGTTATTGTCATATATCATATCATGAAAAGGATTAATAATTCACATTGTCATGAATTGTGGTCGGGGCCCATGGCACTAACTTCATTGAATAGCCACTTTTCCTGTTACCAAGCAAGGATTTATCAAAAATGATATTATTACATATAAAAATGATGGTTTATAAATTTTTTTTTTTTATAAATCTAATAATCTATATATCATCCGCGTTATGAAGCTTATGGCTTAAATCATGGATTAGAATATAAAATGTTAGTTCAAAAATTGGATCAAGCCCCAATTTCGAACAACATTTTGAATTTATATTGAAATGGGAAAGAGGAGAATCAGAAGATCAAAGAGAGGCTCAGCAAATAACGTGGAAAACCCCAAAATTAGGGAAAAAAAACCACGATCATCTCCATGAGAGATGGAATCCACTAGATCTTTCTTCATGATTACAAGATAGAGCCCCATTGATGAGCTTCAAAAAGAAAGAAGGAAAGAAGAAAGATGTGGAGAGGAGGGCTCCAATCGCCAGAGCAGCAGGGCTTCGCCGGATCAGAGATGAGATGCTTTTCAATTGATGAGTAGGGGTATTTATTGGGTCTGGAGACTGGGGTGAAGCTTGGAGAAGAAGCCACTGAATTCGAGCAGGTGGGAGCCAGCTCAGCAAATCCAGCTTAGCATGCTTCTAGATGCTTCTAGACTCCAGGCTAGCATCATAACTATCTAACTGTTTCGTAACCGCCTAATCGTTTCGTAACTGCCTAACCATTTTGCCAACTAACTGGGCTTCTAAAAGGTTCTGGAAGATCTCATGCGGGAGTGCGTGGGAAGAAGAGCTGAAGGCGGCATGCTTTTCATGGGAGGTGCCGAGGTCCTCCCTGAGGAGCTCGGAATTTGGGAAGTTTTCCGAGGTGGAGGAGCTCGGACAAAGACAAGGATCGAGTAGGGCGCTACAGGGATTGTCACGCGACTTGCACGTGTTTGGTCACCTGTGTGCCACGTGTTCCCATTTATATCAACCCTATCATAAAATAATATATTATATAGATTTTTTTTAATTATTAGTTATAGGTCCCTGCACTGTTTCATTATTCTCTTGGGGCTCTTGGGGTGTTTTGTTTATTATTATTGTTTGTGTGTGTGCCAGGGACTTATAAATAATTTTTTGTTTTTTACGTAATAAGTGAACATAACTTTAAAATAGTTTTTGGATGATCTCAAAACTATTATTTATATATATATATTAAAGTCTATAATTGTATATATAGATACTTTCATAAAATTATATTTATATATGTAACCCTACAAAATATCAATATATTACATATATACCCCTACGGTTAATTGTAAAAAATTCATTAAAATGACTATTTTATTTTTTTGATTGTTTATGTATAATTTATAGGAACATGATGAACATACCAGTGTTTTGTGAGGGGTATAATGGCCATTTTTACTAAAATTTGTGTGTGTAATTATAAACGTTTGTGAGTAAATTTATTTTATTTTATTATTATTATTATTTTTAATGATGTTGAGAAAGAGGGAAGAAAGTAAGTTTGTGAATTTCAAAAGAAAAAAATAAAGAGGTGGTGACCTCTTTACATCTTCCAATGGAATCCATAGAAATTAAAAAAAAAAAATCTATAAAAAAATAGCATCAAAAAATTTTCCTACTTAGTGTTGAAAACCCAAAAAATCCGAGAATTTCTACAAAATTCTCATCTACCAAACAGGCCCTGAGAAGAGTGGTAGTCACTGTAGTTTTCTTAGCACCCCACAAACTTGCCACTATGATCCAATAACTGTAAAGCATACTTCCCTACATTAAAAGGAAGATGAATTTTCTTTATAAATAAATCAATAAAATCAAAACTCTAGATTAATTATGGCGTTTGCTCTAAACTCAAAAAAAAAAAATTTAAACCTTCACATTATTTAGAGTTGGGATGGGTCTTGTACCAGAATTAACCACCCCATGGAAGCTGGGAAAAGCAAGTAGTAAGAGCAACAAAAATAGCCTCTCCTAGTAGACTGATACATGAGGCCATCAGAGGCTATGCTTCCATCATCAGCAATCGAGACCGGTGCAACGTTACGAGCTGTGGTTCTCAGCTTCACTGCTTGAGGGGTGGTGCGTGGAAGTCGAATGAAAGGTACAGTGTCAACCTTCAGAGGCTTAAGGCTCAGTGATAGTTGCCCTCCCTCCAGAGGGTGGCAAGCTAAAGTAGATTCATAGACTTCTTCAACAGATTACATCACTCTGGATTTTTGCTGCAACTGCTTTCTTTCACCAGATGTAGTGTCGTGCTGCTATACATGTCATCAGAGTCTCTAAAACAATTGTTTAAAAAGTTACCAACTGGAATTGAAGATTTGCAGAACACTATCTGTTACTTCACCACAACCATCCATGGGAATTGGGATCTATTTCCCAGTTTCTTCTCATTGGCGTCCCTGCTTTTCCAAATATAGACTCCAATTTAAATGTATGCAGACACTAGAAAAATTTCTCTGGTGAACACTATCTGTAGGATATTAGCAAACTATAAAATTTAGTAAAATTATAAATTAAGAAAATGATAAGGAACATAAAAAGACCTAGAGCAAACAACAGAATGAACCTTCTTTTCATTCATTAGGAACATATGCAGATTAAGGCAGTTGCTTGCAAAAAAAAAACAAGCTAAAGATGTAATGGATCATGTATAAAGGTCATAAACTTCATTTAGAAGGTGGATTTTATTCACCAAATTGTTAAAAAAAACACAAAGTTTAGGAATTGAAAAGATCAAATCGGAGGCACGTTACTGCTGTCCTTAGAGAGATTTACGCGCCCTATCACAAAGATCTCCTAAGAGGGTTTTATGCGATCTCTCCCAGGATACAACCGAAGATCACGACTTAGGAAAACGTGATTTTCCAAGATCTCACTATTTAGGAAAGGAAATGATGAAGACAAAGTTGTTTTTGAATGATTTTAACTTCTTGAAATTAGCCTTATTTATAACTTTTCAAAAGACTCATTTGAAGAGTTATAACCTTACCAATGAAACCATTAGCCCTCAAAAGATGCATTTGAAGTGTCACATCTTTTGACACAATAGGACCATTCAAAGTCATAGCATTCTTTCAAAACATAATGATTAATTTAATTAATTATATATACTCAAAAGATGCTATTGAAATGTTACATCTTTTGGCTAAAAGCTACAACTTAATATTAACAATCTATATAACATTCCCCCACTAGATTGTTAATATTTACAATCACATGTCTCAAAATAATATGAGTGCGCATAAAGAATGGTATCGCTAGATTTGAACCATTTTTTAGTGTAGGCTCTCAAAACCGAAACGGAAAACTGGTGGCCAGCTTGCTTGAACCAATTATCCTGTATGCCTCGACAGGAGAAAAAACACACACACACATACCCTCCTAATTAAAGAGATATATATATTGGTAGCACTTTAATACGGCCATGTGCTCATCCTGGAATCATAAGTATTTCCAAGAGATACACTCTCAACTCTTGTTAGAAGCGGCTCCACTTCTATACTTACTTAGGTGGGATCAAAACCAACACATGGTCTACCCATTAAGAGGTATTTTAAGTATATCTCATCCTTAGTTAACTATGGTACTCGTGTACCGTCAATTGATAACAACTTGTTCTTACCCTTTGAACCTCGAAACTAGTGATGTGCTAGAATGAGGTAGGGTTTCCATTGTCATCAATTATAAGAGTTTTTAAACCCATTTTGGTTGTATTTGCAATTATTTTATCTCGAGACAATGCTTTTGTTAATGGATCCGCTAAATTGTTATTAGTTCTCACAAAGATGATGGCTATCACTCCATCATTAATTAATTGTCTGATATATTCATGTCTAAGCCCAATGTGTCTAGACTTTCCATTACAAACTTTATTATGGGCACGCGACATAGTCGACTCACTATCACAATAAATAGTAATTGGAGACACAGGTTGCGGCCACAGATCTATCTCCATTAATAGATTTCTTAGCCATTCAAATTTCTTTACCGCACGCTAAGGCTATAAACTCAGCCTCCATTGTTGAATGCGAGATGCAAGTTTGCTTCTTGGATGCCCAACTAATAGCACCTCCAGCTATGGTAAAAATCCATTCAGAAGTCGAACTCTGATCACTTGCACTAGTGATCCAACTTGCATCTATATAGCCTTCGAGCACACTAGGGAAATCACTATAATGCAAACTTAAATTGCTTGTTCGTTTCAAATATCCAAACACTCTAGTTATTCCCTTCCAATGCTCTGTACTAGGCTTACTCATAAATCTGGCTAATGTGCACACAGCAAATGCTATATCTGGTCTTGTACAGTGCGAGACATACATGAGACATCCTATGGCACTAGCATATTCTAATTGTGCAATAGCTCTATTAGGATTCTCGACTAGCTTAACTTGAGGGTCATAAGGAGTCTTACATTCCTTAAATTTAAGATGCTTGAACTTATCTAAGTATCTTTTCGACATAATGACTTTGACTCAATATAATACCCCCACTATTTCTTCGCACTTTAATTCCAAGAATTGTATCTACTTCACCCAAATCCTTCATTTTGAATTGAGAAGTTAGATACTTTTTAGTATCACTAATACCTTCCAAATCCGTTCCAAAAATTAATAGATCATCAACGTATAGACAAATGATAACACCATAATTCTCAACAAATTTGGAGTAGATACACTTATCAGCACTATTATGTTTAAAACCATATTTTAGAATTATGAAATCGAACTTTTCATGCCAATCGCTTAGGGCGCTTTTGTTTTAGTCCTGCATAAAGACTTAACCAATTTGCAAACTTTTTCTCATCGCTGTGTAGGACAAATCCTTCAGGTTGTTCCATGTATATTTCTTCATTGAGATCACCATTCAAAAATGTGGTTTTAACGTCCATTTGATGCACGTACAGCTTATAAATGGACGCTATAGCCATAAGAACTCGAACAGAAGTCATACGAGCAACTGGAGCATAAGTATCAAAATAATCTATGCCTTCCTTTTGCTTAAATCCTTTAGCCACTAACCTGGCTTTAAAGGTTTGTAATGTTCCATCCGTACTATATTTTCTTCTAAATACCCATTTACATCCAATTGCCTTAGATCCTGGAGGTAGGTCCACTAAAACCCAAGTGTTATTCGATATAATTGAATCCATTTCATCATTTATTGCTTCCCTCCAAAAAGCAGCATCCCTAGATGCCATTGCTTCTTTATATGTTTGTGGGTCATGATCAACACTTAGGATGATAGGAATTTCATTAATTACAGCATCACAAGTTCCTTCCACAATATAGGTGAACTCAACAGAAGTAACAAAGTCGGAACCAAAATCTTTTCCTTTTCTGACACGTTTACTTTTTCTAGGTTATGTAATTACTCTCTCATCTATTTTCTTATCAAAGATATCAGCTTCATTTGCTTTAATTACTTGTGTGGGAGTTGCATCATTCGATATTAAATTACGAAGAAATTTATTTTCAATGAATACAACATCACGAGTTTCAACTACAGTATTAGATGCTAAATCTAATATACGGTAGGCTTTTGTGTTAGAAGCATATCCTAAAAAAATACCCTTCACCGCTCTAGGCCCTAATTTGGTTCTTTTATTATCGCGCACACGATAATAAGCAACACACCCCCACACTTTGAAATAATTAAGATTAGGTTTTCTCTTTTTCCAAATTTCATATGGAGAAACCTTTAACTTTTTAGAAGGGATACGATTTAAAATATAACATGAAGTCAAGAGTACTTCACCCCACAAATTTAATGATAAATTGGCATTTAGTAGCAATGAATTAACCATATCAACTAATGTACCGTTTTTTCCTTTCGGCTACACCATTTTGTTGTGGTGTATATGGAGCAGAACACTCATGTATGATACCACTTTCTTCACAAAACATGTTAAAATCAGTTGAGAAATACTCACCTCCACGGTCACTTCTTAAAGCTTTTATTTTCTTTTCATGCATAGTTTCAACTTCAGTTTTATAAAGTTTGAATGCACTAAATGCTTCATCTTTATGTCTTAACAAATAAACATACGTAAATCTAGAACAATCATCAATAAATGTGATAAAATATCTTTTCCCTCATATCAGAGTGAATAAGTTCTAGAATTTCAGTTTTACGTTCTGACTTAGGAAAAGGTTTTCTAGTAATTTTAGCTTGAATACAAATTTCACATTTGTTTTTCACATCAAACTCATTAATAGAAATATAACCTTTTTTATGCATATATTTCATGGAATTAAAATTTAAATGGCCTAATCTAGCATGCCAAACATCACAAGAATCCACAATATAAGCAGAATTAAAATCTTTATTAATGCTTAATTTAAACATGCCATCGGTACAATAACCTTTAGCAACATACATGTCCCCCTTAAGAATTACAACTTTATCGGACTCTAAAACAATTTTGAATCCTTTCTTACATAATAGACTAACAGATACAAGATTCTTTTTAATTTCTGGAACATGAAGAACATTCACAAGAGAAAGCCTTTTCCCGGATGTGAAGTGAAGATCAAGTGTGCCAACACCGAGTACTTTGGTTGAATTTCCATTTCCCATGATCACTTCCCGACCAACAACTTCTTCATAACTTTTAAAAATTTCACGATTGTTGCACACATGCACAGTAGCTCCAGAATCTAACCACCATTCATTGGATTTCGCAATTGTTGCCATGTTTAATTCAGTAACCATTCCAATACGAAGATTCTCCATACCCTCAGTAATCATGGCCACAAGATCATTACTTTCTTGTATGTTAGTCACCACATTACCCGAGTCCTTGGATAGTTTAGACCTCTTAGGAAGTCGACATTCTTTAGCATAGTGTCCCTTTTTCTTACAATTGTAACACTTGCGAATCTTCTTCTTTTGGCTATCATCATCGCAGGTTTTACGCTTTCCCTTTCGATGCTTATTGCCATTTTCAATATAGTTCACTTTAGAACTATTAGGAACATGTATCGCATCTCGCTTCCGTGTCTCCTCTTCTATGAGGATATGCCTTTGCAACTTCTCAACTGTAAATTCTTCAGCCATATACAGTAACTTTTTCCGGTAATCATTCCAACCAGGAGGCAATTTCAATATAATCGCCCCCACTTGGAGTAATTCTGGAATCACTGTTTTGAGATCACGGAGTCGATTCACAAGCACTTGCAATTCATGTACTTGATCCAACACAGGAACACTATCAACCATATTAAATTCAAAGAATTTTAACATAATAAATTTATCCGTACCTTGTCTCTAGGTATTGTATTTTTCTTCTAAAGCTTTCCAAATTTCAACCGGAGATTGGATTGACATATAAAGATCATAAAGCTGATCAGAAAGAGTGTTGAGGATATGCCCAATACATACGCGTAATTCATCATCTGTCCGCTTCTTCTTCTTACTCTCAAAGGTTGTCTTTTCTTCTATACTTGCATCTTCCTTCGGTTCGATAAGGGATGGCATCATAGGATCAAGAACATACGCAATGTTCAACACCGAAAGTAAGAACAACATCTTATCCTTCCATCTTGTGAAATTGGTTCCATCAAACCTCTCAAGTTTCACAAAGTCTTGATTCATGACTCTAAGGACGGCGTTCGTGTCAGATGCCATTAAATCTCTCTAAGATTGTTAAAAAAAACACAAAGTTTAGGAATTGAAAAGATCAAATCGGAGGCACGTTACCGCTGTCCTTAGAGAGATTTACGCGCCCTATCACAAAGATCTCCTAAGAGGGTTTTATGCGATCTCTCCCAGGATACAACCGAAGATCACGACTTAGGAAAACGTGATTTTCCAAGATCTCACTATTTAGGAAAGGAAATGATGAAGACAAAGTTGTTTTTGAATGATTTTAACTTCTTGAAATTAGCCTTATTTATAACTTTTCAAAAGACTCATTTGAAGAGTTACAACCTTACCAATGAAACCATTAGCCCTCAAAAGATGCATTTGAAGTGTCACATCTTTTGATACAATAGGACCATTCAAAGTCATAGCATTCTTTCAAAACATAATGATTAATTTAATTAATTATATATACTCAAAAGATGCTATTGAAATGTTACATCTTTTGGCTAAAAGCTACAACTTAATATTAACAATCTATATAACACAAATTATATTGGAGAGTGGTGAATCTTCCACATTCATATGTAATGCAGAAGTTTGAATAGAAGGGTGATGTTTCAAGGCTATGGGATGTGTCTTAAATGGATAGCCAGAGAATCATTATGTGCAACTTGTCTCTTAATGTGATTGTGTGTTACCAAAACATCAGATTTCTTTCAATATTTGTCACAGGGTAGGTGCATCTTTTTGTTACCAATGACGGGAAAAATGATAATTCAACCTATTGGAGTCAAGGATTAAGGACTATTGGAGCAACTTCTTGACGTTAAAAACTTCAGTGTCAAAGGAACCACGGTTTGTGGAAAAGATAGGTGCCCACAAAAGTTTAGTAGGTTTGAGAAAAGTACAGTTTTTTCGTAGTTTGGCAACAATTTGGGTGGGAAACACATGCCGAAATCCTATATCTACAACCATAATTCAGCAATGGTCATCAATATTTAGATAAATGGATAAGTATAGATACTAGTCAAATGATTATAAGTGGAAAAAAATCAAAATTATTCTAAAAGAGAGAGCTTAGAGTCATAGAAAAGTTTTGATCATCTTGCTACCTTATATTAATAAGATGAAAGCAACCAAGTTATATAAAATTTAAGTTATTCTAAGCCGTTAATTAGTGTTTCAATTGCCTATGCATTAAATAACTAAAATACAATATTTTATATCATTATTAGATAGTAGCACCCAAGTTATACAAAATAACATTACAGATAAACATTAGACAATATAATTTGATTGCCATAAACTGTACTCTATTGGATATCTTATCATGATCTTTGTATGGTCCTACCAGATAAAGTTCCAATGCAAAGAGAAATATTTGGTCTCTAAATATTGATTGTGTGCCTATATGCAACAAAAACTTCACATTAAAAAGAAGAAGCTCAAAACAAGTAACACACCTCGAAGGAGCTTTGGGGTTGTTCCTGCAACCTATGCAAGTATAGATGCATGCCTAATACATAATTAAAAATAAAAATATTTTAGATAATACCAAAGAAATATTGAATCAAATAAGCATAATATAGAAACCAAGAATAGGCAGAACCTGTAGCCAGCACATCATGCATTTCCAGACAAAGAGGACCAGTTGGCGTAGCCTTCAAGCTTGCCATAATACAGGCCCAAATTCAAGCTTTTCAATGATTCATTAGTGTGTGCCATATCAATTCAGCTGATTCCTGTACTCTCCTCCGGTTCCAGAATACACCCACAATGGCTCTCCATGTATCGTGATCAGGAATACATCCCTCGACCAACATATCATAAACAAGCCGTGCAGCTCTCTGTAAATCATCCTTCTGGCACAAACAATCAATGAGAAGTTGAAATGTCTCTGGCTCAGTATTAATTCCACTAGTCCGCATGCTCAGATACACCTGAAAAGCCCGGTTTGCATCGCTCTCACCACACAGACCCCTCACCACCGAATTATGCATTCTAACATGCAAGCTCCATGTCACTCTATTTGGTCGGACCTCACTCAGCACCATCTCATCAAGACAATTTGCTGCCTCATGAAACTTCCCTGAATCACACAACCCTTTGATAACCTTCCCACACAACCCAGCATCTGGTTTCCGTCCCTGAATCCTCATCCTATCCAACATCTCCATTGCCTCCGGCACCCTCCCTTCTCTACACAACCCATCAACCAACCCACTATAAGTGATCACATTCGGACGACACTTGTCCACCACCATCCTCTCCACCACCTCCACAGCTTTGATCACCCTTCCTCCTTTGGACAACCCATCCACCAGCGCGCTGTAAGTAACCACATTGGGTTTAACACCTCTCACACGCATTTCATCAAACAACTCCAGAGCACCATCCGGATCACCAGAAAGGCAAAGCCCGTGGATCAAAGAAGAGTAAGTGACAACCGTTGGGGCGCACCGCTTCTCCTGCATCTCTCTGAAGAGATCAATAGCATCACCAACCTTCCCCGACTTGCAGAACCCATCAATGAGCGTGTTGTAAGTGCAAGCATCGGGGTTGCACCGGCGGTCAGGCATTTGCCGAAAGATGCGAATGGCAGCGTCAAGGGATCCGGATGAGCAGAGGGCTTTGAGGAGGGCGTTGAAGGTGGCGACCGAAGGGGGGATGTTGATGTCCTTCATGTGGTTGTATAAATGCCGAGCTTGATTGAGGTGGTTGCCGGCGACGAGGGCGGAGAGGACGAGAGTGTAGGAGCGGTGGGAGGGTTGGAGGTCGAAGAGGGAGAGTGATTGGCGGAGGAGGCGGAGGGATTCGAGGGGGCGGCGAGCGCGGGCGTGGGAGCGGAGGAGGGGGATGAGAGCAGGCTCCGGGATGGGGAGGGAGAGCTCGCGGCGGGCCCGCAGGAGGAGGAGCTCGGCGGGGCGGGGGAGGGAGGAGAGGGCGAGGCGAGATGAGAGAAGGGTGAAGGTGGGGAGGTCGTGGCGGTAGCCGGAGGGGTACTCGGCGGTGGCGGAGTCGAAGATGAGGACGGCTTTGTGGATGTCGGGCTCGGCGCGGATGAGGGAGCGGACGTGGAAGGGCTTGATTGGGTGGGTCCAGTGAATCGACGCCGCGGCGGCAAGAGAAGGTTTCAAGGGCTTCATATTGGATCCGTTCGCCGGAGTTTCAGGCGCCTGGGCTCTGAAGATGGGAGCCGAGGCCTTTTTCGTTGTTTTAGATTATATACCTACTTTTGGGTATATTAATATTTAGGTGTAAATGTGTAATATGCCCGAGAGACTGGCATTTCTGAATCCAAAGACTCAAATTATAATAGAGTGATCTGAAGTCACAAATCGGTATAATATATAAACTAAATTGGGTATTATCAATCCTAAATGTGGCCACGGTTCAGGGATTGCCGGTTCCGGTTCAAAGAAATCTTGAACCGGAACCGAACCGCTTGGACAAAATTCTTGGTGGTTCGGTTCCGGTTCGGTTCCGGTTCCAGTTCCGGCGGTTTGGTTCAACGGTTCCGGTTTGACGGTTCAAACGGTTCAGGTTTTTTTTTAAATTTTATTTTTTTGTTAAATCAAATAATCTAATATTTTAAATTAAAAATGAACATGAATCATGCGATAAGTGATAAGTGGGAAAAAAGTACAATATTTTTTTTTACAAAAATGCAAAAATTAATTCAATACAATATTTTATATAAAAAATAAAAATATAAATTCAATACAATAATTTATAAAAAAATACAAATATGATATGAGAAAAAAAAATAAAAAAATAAAGAGCTTGAACTTATTTATATTAAGTTGCCTACGTATCCTCTAGGAGTATAGAGGAATCAAAGCCCACATAGTTCTTTTATTTTTATTATACACATTTCCCCACATTTTCTAATTGGCTAATTACTTGTTTCAACTTTCATCATCAGAGGAAGCTGTCGTTGTTGTACCAGAGCCATCATTTACCCACTCTTCTGATGATGATGAAATACATTATTTTAATTTTCAACTCAAGTCAGACGTCACAGTCACATACCAACTCAGATATTAAGTATACAACGGTCAATACACGTATTAAGATTTGAACTTTGAGCCGGTTCAAACCGCCGGTTCAACAGTTTTGAAATTCTGGAACCTGAACCGAACCTTGTATGAAGGTTCAGGTTCCGGTTTCAAGAGGGTTATGGTTTTTCCGGTTCCGGTTCGGTTTTTTCCCGGTTTGGTTTCGGTTCGGTTCCACGGTTCTGGTTCAGAATGGCCACGTCTAATCAACCCTGTAATATTTAGATTATATTTGAATAATCATGCATTTGATCCCTGATTCAGTTCTAGAAGATAATATCTAATGCAAAGAATTAAAAATTTTAGGATTAAATTGGTAAAATAGTGATCCTTCTTCTTTTCTATTCTCTTTATCATTTTTTCTGAAAGAATATGTTCCTCATGGATTGATTGACAATTTGAATTATTTTTTGTGCTCTAATCAACTTTGGCAAGAAGAGCAAGGCTTCTAATGGACCACACAACATGGAAATATAGGAACTTTGGGGGCGTTTACTTGGGTGAAAGTGCTTGAAAGTGCAGAAGTGGGCTGAAATGGAAGGAAGTCCCAGTTCCCGAAGTGGCCTGAAGTGAACACTTCTGGTGTTCATTTCCACTGAAGTGAAGGGGCACCGAAGTGCCCACTTCTCCACTTCTGGTGTTCATTTTGCAGGAAGTGGAATCAGTTCGGATTGCATTTCAGTAGGGTGTTCTTTTCAACGAAAGTGGGGGAAGTCAGAAGTTGAGAAGTGATTTGATTTTAATTTAAGTTTTTTTTACAAAAATGAATTGATTTTAATTGTTATTCAATTGTTTTTAATTGTTATTAATTTTTTAAAATTATATTTTTGTTTTGTTTTGTTTGTCTATTTTGATTTAAATTTTGGGTGAACTTGATAAATGAACCACTATCTCATTAATTGATGATTACTATCTCATTAATGATTGAAAACTTTGTTCATATTGTTGGGATTTCATGTGTATGCCTTAGTAGTGAGAATTTAAAATTTTCCCATCACCACTTGGCTCTATACACAAAGGACCTTATTTGTATGACAATAGCAAACAAGATTTTCTCTTAAACATTTCAACAAACACCTAATGTGCACTAAATAGAACAAACAAATCTCATCTATTCTATTACTAGTGAGAGAGTAGATTTTCTTTACTAAAGTGATTGTCAAATCTCTTGATTAGAGGGAAGTCGATTTCCCTTCTAGATCTCTTGAAAACCACCGTTCTTTCAAAGCACCTCTTGATTCACCTCTTGAAAACCACCTTTCTTTCAAACCACCTCTTGATTCACCTTGAACCTAAACAACGAACTACCACACCTCTTAGATAGATAGATGTGGAGTTCAAAGCTTAGATCCAATCACTTTGCAAGAAGAAATGAGAGAGGAGACAAGAATGAACATAGCTTCTCAATGGGGAGATTTTGGCTAGAGTTGGAGGCCCACGAGAAAAACCCTTGTGATTTCCCAAGTTATGCCCCTTTATATAGGCAAGGGTTAGGGTAACTCTTTGTGTAAAGTTTGAATCAATTACACAAATGCCACTAGCCTTGTTTAGCTATCTCATGCTCCTTTTTTAATCTCATCTTGTGATTGGCTTAATAAATTAATTTATGAACAAATAATATTAGTCATATTTTTTTATTATACAACGTCTCTATTATTCTTATAATGCATTCAAACATTATACCAAATAATATTTGCATAACTTCACAAATTTATTTATGGTCTAAGCATGTCATATTATGACATTTTATTTTAGCATTTCATTTCATGTATTTTATCTTATACATCATTATGAAATGTAAAACACTCGTTGTTTCTCTTCAGTTGGTGTGACCGTATGATCCGTATAAAGGATCTATGTCTATCTTGGCAATAATATAAAACTTTATATTATTGACTATAAGAGGTTCTATCATTACATTATAGTTATCCAAACGACATAGTAATCATTTACTCGATCCACTAATTTTGTGTCTATCCTTGTCGCATGATATTATGAATAATATGCAAAATAGAATCGTGTCATTTTTGCATTATATTCGTTTTCTTAGTCTCTCAAGTGAATTATAATTATAACTACATCAGTTATATTGCATGCGATATAATTCCACTTTACCAAGGGGCCCAGTAATATCATAACTCAAAATTGAGGGACAATGATAATATTAACATATAGATTTCTCCCACACAAGTTGTACACAATGAACCACTATTTCATTCCTATCATAAGATAGTATTTAAATAGCAATCACATTATATACTTCTCATGTGAAAAACGTATACATCTCATATCTAAGATTCTAAAGCCACAATGGAAACATTAATGACACAAAACACAATCCATATAATGTTCCAACTAGTTAGGTCATGTTCAATATATAAAATACGTATTTTATATACTCATGTCATTAAATGATAATCCCTTATCAACATTCATAGAACTACAATGTATTTTTAATCGACATGACAATCTTTCACGGTAATTAATGTTCCTCTTTAATTACCACAATTGTGAACTTATTTAGTGATTACATGTCTCTCATTTTATGAGTTCTATGGTTCAAGACCAAGTGCCTCTTCTTGAACACTTCCAAAATATAATATGTTAATCTCAAGGAACAAGAATAATAATATTCAAAATCATGAACAATACATAAATCTTTATCAAGAAGAATAACTTTTAAAACACACATCCTTCACATATATGCAAACCACATTGGATGAGCATAATTCATGGAGTAGGCATATATATATCAGACAATATTCCATTCTATATTAAGCACTTCCTTGAGCTTTGAAATCTCATCTTCCGGTAGAATCACAATGTCACCATTCTCCCTGATTCACCATCCCCTGCAGCATTGTTTTTCTTAGTCCCAGGAAGAACAAGAACATCTCTTTCACTACCCACTCCATCAATTTCTTAGTCCCAGGAAGAACAAGAACAACTCTTTATCTATCAATTCTGCTAATTCTGATATCTCAATCTTTGACAAAGAGGACTCACAGTGAACACTAGTTATCATCTGATCATTGCTCAGGACCCCGGGTTTCTTTTCTGAAGATGAGCTGGATCTGCAGATTGTCACCAAATGTGGCTCCCTGATCCCTTCTCTGATACTTGCTAAACACTTCCATATCACCAAATGTGTCCAGCTGCATATCTTTCATCTTGGATGATGAAATCTGGGGCTCAGCCAACAATCTCTATTTATTTGACCCATTCACAACCTGATTGCAAACCACCAAACAAAATAAAACAGAGGATACTTCACATTCAGTTATTCACATATCAAGTCATTAAGAAGGAACAGTCATCAAGTCATTAAAGATGATATTCAAGTTATCAATCCACAACTACTACTCAAAATAGTCAATGCTATTACAAAGTAACCATAAAGGGTTTGAACACTCTATTCAATAATCATAAGCGCTCCTGTCAGCAATATATTGGTCCACTAATTTTTTGCGGAGAGAGGGCTTTCTCATGTAGAAGTCCTCGGCAAGGTCTCTATTGCTGCGCAAAGCCAAGTACACTATCTCCAAATCATCATCGTCGTACCCCTCCATGCTCCACAAAGCATCACTCATTTTTCCTTCCAATCCTTACTAGAATTATCAATTGAGGTGGCCAAACGGTCAAACTTGTTATTCATCATATCCACTGAAGTACCCTCGTTACTCACCCTTGAAGCACGTCTTCTTTTTTGAGCATTGTTGGTTGTAGATATCCTTGTCGTTTCTCCTTCGTTGTTGTTGTTGTTGTTGTTGTTGTTGTTGTTGTTGTTGTTGTTGTTTTCAGATAGCTCGGTCTCCATCTCAGCACCAGCACCTTCTACCTCGGTGTTTTCGCTTCCAAACTGGTGGAATATTGTTCGTGCAAATTCACCCGTAGCGTGATCATCCCCACAAATAAGTCGCAGATCATCAAAGTAGGGAATGGGCTTGTTCAGTAGCTCCATAGATTTAGGGAAAGCCTACAAATACATAGAACATTATAAATCAGTCCCAAATAAATTGAAGTATAATATGTATATGCTAATTAAAATACATGCAAGTGTATATACGTACCTCGACATATGTACGATATGCCTCATCTTCCATCACAATCATTTTGACATCATCATTCCAACCGACGCCGCTTAGAGCCAATAACTTCATCTCCTGATATTTCACCTTCATAGTGCGCATATGATTTTCAACATTATCTGCGTCCATGTTCGCAGCCGGGATGCTCCTGTTGACAATGCTCGCAGCCTCTACAAATGCTTGCCGCTTAAAAGACTTATCCACTTTCAGCCCGGCTTTTGCCATCTATGCAAGAGCAGGTATCAAGACATTATCCATTTCTTTCGACCATCTCCTGTTAGGTGTCCCTTTACGCTTTTGTCATGTTGAGCTTGAAGATCCACCTTCCATTGTTCCTGTCATATCACATCAAGGAAATTTTCAGCAGTTAATCAGTGGGGATGCAGGACAATTTCTTTTTCTGATTACAACAGTAGGTGTCCCTTTACTGATTACATCAGTTAATCAGTATGGTTGTTCACAATTTTTTTGCATAGGTTTTGCAGTAAAAATGATGACCCAATAGTATATTGTAATCAGTAGGTGTCCCTTTACTGATTGCAGCAGTTAATCAGTAGGTGTCCCTTTACTGATTGCGGTAGTTAATCAGTAGGTGTCCCTTTACAATTTTCACAATTTGCATTAAAAATGACAGCTTAAACTGACAAATTGTTTCAACTGCCTTACATATTTCTATGTTCTGTTTACCATGGTAGCTAGAATCGGATCGACCCGGCCGGTTCAACCGGGAACCGGCCATGTGGCCGGTCCGGTATAACCCCCAAAATCGGCTGACCATTAACCCGACTTGGACTCGATGACCCAGCCGGTTCAACCGGGAACCGGTTGACCCGACCGAGTCAACCGGGTCATAATGCAAGGGTTTAGTTTAGGGTTTAAATTTTTTTTTTAAAATCTTCAATTTACCCCTTTTCATCGTTTTCCTCCCGAGAGTCCGAGACCTAGCCTCGCAAGGCGCACTGCTCGCTGCTCACTCCACGGCCTCTCGGCGCTCTCGGGCCACGGTGCCGCTCATCTCCATCGAGTCCATCCTCCATCGCCGCCTCAGCCGTTCTACTCCTCTCGTGAGTCGTCTCGTCTCCTCCCTGTCCCTGCAACCCGTTCGATACGCCGATCGGTGACCGCGTTCCGCAACTTCGTTGCTTAGCCGAGTCGCCTTGCTTCGATTGCTCGTCGCCGGCTCGCCGCTCGTCGCTTTCGCCACTTCTAGCTCTTTGATTTATGGTTTGTTGATTTGTTCTTGTGTGTATGAAGTATAAAGTTATAAACAATAATTGTATGTTGTTTTTCTCAGTTTCTAAGATTCAAAGGTGGTTGTTGGTTGTTCACTTGTGTGTAACTTTGTCAATGATCATTGATTTCTAAATTTCAACTTCAAGCGTCAAGGTTGTTGGGCAGCTGGAGAAGGAGAACAACTGAACAAGAACTTAATTAGTTAATTAACTTGTGAAACAGTGAAAGAAATGAATTTAAGTTATTTTTCCATCATGCTCTGTGATTTAGGGAATTGAATAAGTTCAATTTAATTTACAACTTCTATTATATTAATCTTTCTATTTACTCTAATTTGATGATTAATTATTATTGGAAGTTTGGAACATTACCAATGAAGTTATAATTAATAATTTAATAGTCACTCACTTGCATTCTGAATTTCTGATTCTGTTGTTGCTTGTTGATGAACATTACCAATGTTTAGTTGTTTACTTTGTATGCTTATTAAATTGCCATTCTAATTCATAGTTTAATAACTTTGGAACATTACCAATGTAGTCTTTAATTTGGTGATTCAGGATATAATTCACCATGCTTTTAGAACAACTCCTTTTTAATGTTTTGTTATATCTTAGATGTTTGTATTTAGTTATTTACTTCTTTCATGTAGTCTATTCTCTGGCAACTGTATGTTATTTATTAAATAAGCAAATGAATTTAAATTTATGTTTTATATCATATTTGTTAATTAATAATTATTAATAATTATTTTTTAATATTTTATTATTGACCCCGGTTCAACCCCGGTTGAACCAGATTGACTGACCCACAGGCTTGGGCCGGGTCAATGCCGGCCGGTCCGACAACCTTCTTTGTTTACAATTTGTCACTTGAGCCCATCCACAACAAGAGCACAATATTATCATGTCTCCTCCCTTCAAAAAATTTTTCTATCCAATCAGGCATGACATCTATTTGTTCCTGATCAGAACTTGAGCCAGAAAAAGCATAATACCAAGGTATTTTTTAATTAAATGAGGTTTCCTACATAACCTCCTGATTTTTTATATATTGAAAAAACCCTATTAAAACCCTATCAATTGAAAATCCCTGCTAAGTGGGATAAAGTAAGCCAATCTAAACATAAGACAAAATTATAATGTGCATGTAATAAGTTAATCAGAAGTAATACTATTTGTAAAAACTAGGTTTATCAAATAGACTTCCCAATTCATTAACAACCATTCACTTTTTCTGAAATCACCAACATCACTGGGTTATTTGAATAGTTATCAATGAGTTGAGAAATCTATTTATTAAACTTAGTTTGTATAAATAGCATAACTCATAAAGTAGATAAAAGAACTAGAATTTCTTTGAAATCTATTTACTAAACTTAGTTTATACAAATAGCATAACATATTAATAGGGAATCCTTTGTACCTGGGGATCCCTGCCATGAATGATATGTATATATATATCTCAGTGAAGTGGTACACGGTAATAGCAGACAGTAATTTCATTTTTTCTCAGTCAAGGTCACAACAGTCAATGCAAAGAAAAATCACATATTAATTAAAACTCAAAACATATACTGATTTGTTTTGCTGAATTAATCCAAATTGACCACTATTAAAACTCCTGATATTGTAAACTCAAAGTCTAACATAAAAACCAAATAATTCTTCAAAATAAACAAGCTAATCACAGTGAAAATCTTTTCCACATTCAACTTAATAAGATCCACTTATTCAGGTATCAAGTACCTCAACTCCTTATATTGTAAACTCAAAGTCTAACATAAAAACTTAATAATTCTTCAAAATAAAAACCTGAGCTGATTTTTATTAAAACTCAAAACATATCAAATTTGGACAAATGCCCTGGATACAATCAGCAAATCATGCAAAGGCCAAGCAAATGGAGCAAAATTCCTACATGCAATCAGAAACATCAGCACATCCACAACAAGATTTGCAATGGAACAATTTAGTAAAAAATCAAAAGAAATTCCATACAATCAGAGAGAACATTCCATTAGACAACAGAGTCAATAGACATCAACATCATCAAATCAAGCAAAGGCCAAGCAAATGCAGCAAAATCTACAACATTATCAAGGTTTCCAAACAACAACAGATTTGAAAAAAAAAACAGGATTCGTTCACATTTCACATTGCACATTTGAAAAAAAAAAACAAGTCAAAATGTGGGACACAACAGATTTGACACAACTAGGCTAGATTTCGTGCTAAGTAATCACGCCACATTTCTGTTGCTATCTTATCACGGAGTTCCCGCCACTCAATGGAAGCCGCCCGTTGTTCCTGTCGGCTGCCTGATATGAAGTAAACAATAGCTTCTTCCACAATAGGAACATCTTCGAGCAAGAGCATGTCCACCGGATCAACTTCCTTTATAAAGTTGTGAAGGACACAAGATGCAAGGACAATGTCAATCTGTGTAGTAAAAGGATAGAAGGGCCTCGAGTCCAAAATCCTAAAACGACTCTTCAAAATCCCAAAAGCTCGCTCAATCCGTGTTCTAAGTTGAGAGTGGCGTAGATTAAATAATTCCTCCTTGGTGACTGGTCTGCGCCCAGCTTGCTCTTTAAGATAGTACCTCACTTTCCGATATAGGGCTATAAACCCTGTCGTTGTTGTATACCCGGCATCAACTAGGTAGTATTTACCTAAGTACAAAAGCGTAGGAGATTTACTATATGATCATGAAGTAAACATCTAAGTATAGATATAAATAAGATGAGTACTATGATACTAAACCTTGAGGGATATGTAGCCGATACGGTGGAGGTCGTGACAATGCATCCTTCAGTACAAGGTGGTCATTGGCTGATCCTTCCCAACCAGTGAGGATATATGTAAATTTCAGATCTGGATCACACGCCGCAAGCACATTTTGTGTGATGCCCTTGCGGCCATGAAATCGAGGTGCTAGCTCAACTGGCACCCTTGCATCTATGTGGGTCCCGTCAATAAATCCAACACAATCCTATATGGGAATCATTTAAATGAGTTACAATTGGTTATAAAAAGATCTTTACGTGTTAGGATCATTGAAAGGGGAATACCTTGAAGTAGGGATAAAAAAGTTCGTTGAATTCTATATCAGGATGAAGCGAAGTGTCTGGTTGCTTGACAAAGAGATCTTTGATGCAACAGATAGCTTCAAGAACGACATTAAAATAATGGCTCACCGTTGCACCCGATCTAATGAAATCAATTTTCATTGATCGGTTTTTCGCATGGTGGCCTACAATATGCAAGAAAAGGGCCACTTGTTCCTCTACGGACACGTGGATTGTATCCCTTAAATGCCCACGCTCTCGTAAAATTGCAGCAAGCTTGAGGAATGTTTCTTTCCTCATCCGTATGTACTCCACACAATTGTGGACTCCTCCATCCAAGATTCGGACCATGTGCGCACTCCTATGGATATTCCTAGTTGCTGAGGGTTCTCGAGGTAACGTAGGTTGTTGTTGGCGATCCTCAATTAGAATCAAGGCAATGCTCACGAAAAAGGGTATCTGAATATGAACGAGTTTATGTAGATCCTCGTCCAACATCCTATAATAAGTACATTATTGAAGAATAAATGGCAAACCCAATATGCAAAGAAACTTCAAAAATTGTTTCACATAAAAAGAATGTTTATGTAGATCATCGATGTCTACAACATATTTTTTTTTTGGGCCAAAAATTAACTTGTGAATAAATTAAAGGGTTAAAGCCATTTTTGGTCCCTGAAAACGGGACCAATGTTCATTTCCATCCCAAAATTCAAAATTTGTTCAATATGGTCCCTATGTATTGCATATTTTGACATTTTGGGTCCCTATATATTCCGTATTTTGGTATTTTTGGTCCCTATTGCTGACGTGGCGGTCATGTGGAATACCAATGAAATGCATATAATCTTTTTATTATTATGTTTAGGTCGTTATTTTGCTGATGTGGAGTGATAAGTGTCAGCATATACTGATATGGGCCGTATTGAACAAATTTAAAATTTTTGGGATGGAAATGAACATTGGCCCAGTTTTCAGGGACTAAAAATGGCTTTAACCCTAAATTAAACACCGAAAACATACAAAATTAGAAATATTTTGAGCCAAATATCAATTTTGTATAAACATTTTTGCAAACAATACTGTTTTGCAATCAGTAAACACAATACCGTTTTGCAATACACAATATTGTTTTGTGTATTGTATAATAAGTACATGGGCAGAAGAATTAATAGACACTACCATTCATCAAACACAATACTGTTTTGCAATCAGTAAACACAAAATGAGGGAAAAGCATATAAATTTTTGTGAGACAAACTAATTGAATGAAAGAAAATATAAAAAAGAGTATTTTTTAAGGTTCATTGATAGCAGGGGAGAGACAGCATGAGCAAGAGAATTAATAGACAACCATTCATCAACAAGAAAATGCAAGAATTCTTATGATGTTTTGAGTTGTAACAAGTAAAACATGGATGAATCACATTAGAATCTCTCTGCTTAAGCTCATTTGATCTCTTGGATCTTCTGTGAATTTTATATTAGCCGGTGGAAGAACAATATATATTCTTCTGTTTACTCAAAAAGTAATTACATGCTAACTTGAATTTTTCAAACTACTACTATATATGCTTCTTTATTTTAAATTTCTAGGGTCTATATATAGGCACCTTATAAAATATATATAGATATATTATTTAGTTCTGATCTACAAGTAGCCACAAACAATGACTTCAACTCCTATATTGTGTATAAAAAAAGAATAACATGATCTTATTACAGTTCTCAAACATTTGAATCTTTACAAGCTTAAAATAGTACTGCAGGTGTTGTGTTTCCCAAAAGATTACTATCTCTAGTTTGCTTATAACTATCAATTTTTGTCTTATTTCATAATTTCTTATGGATTATTAAATTAAGTTCTATAAGACTTGAAGGATTTCAGATTATCAACTCTCATTTTGTGGACAGACTTCTTTGGGTTTTACATTTAAGAGATAACCATTGATCTTGTCTTATCTAATAACAATAAGTAAAGTAAAATAAAATTCATAAAATGTGGAACATGGTAAAGAGATTACTAACATTCTAATGAAATTTTAAGTAATAACAAATCAAAGTACATGTTAAATATTTAATAGCAGTCAAATGATTAGGGTTTTCTACACCTATCAAAGATAGAAATATGCCAAAACACATGCGTAGAATTCTCCTACACCCATGAAAGATAGAAAGCATAACAAAACCTATCAAGCAATAAAAAAATTGAAGAAACGCACAACAAAAAAACAGATCAAGACAACGTGACCTTATAAAAAAAACATAAATAAAATACTCTATCTGATTATTTTATGGGTGATGCTAAGGAACATCAAGGTACCTGCTTGCTTGAGGATGTTGTGCACCTTGTGAGGGAGCAGGAAAGCAAAAATTCAAAGCTGAGATCTGCTGAGACAGATCCCTCCCACTGCAGGGACAAAGCACCATACAAAAAAAAAAAAAAAAAAATCAGAGCCCTTTCCAAAGTCATGATAAATTACTCTACCCAACACCACAACACCAACAACAACTATAAAATGTAAGGATCACAACAAAACAACCCTCAAATCAGGATGGCAAATCGAGATCGGAAAAAAAAATCGCAAGGAAAAAACCTGCAGATCCAAACTCTAAGACGAGATGTAAAAGAGAAAAAATTGTAAGATATGCCTACCTTTTGCGAGTATGGAGAAGATCAGACCAGAAACCCTAGCTTTCCAAAGTCACGCTGCCGGAGAAGATTAGAAACCCTAGCTTTCCGTCGGATTGCGAGTATGGCTCGGGAGGGAGGGAGGGAGTGAGAGAGGGAGAGAGAAAGAGAGAGAGAGAGGGAGGAGATCAGGAACTTGGGAAGTGTGGGTGGGCTGTGGCTGGCGATTTCACGGATGGAGACAAGAGGATGCTCGAGGCGTGAGGGAGGAGATCGCGATGAGAGTTCAGCGCACTTCGGTAGGGCTGCTGAAGTGGGGTGAAGTGGCCTTTTATATTAAAGCCACTTCAGGCCACTTCACCCACTTCAATATAATTTTGACTGAAGTCGGGGTAGTACAAAAATGCTGAAGTGGGGTGAAGTGCTCAGTTTCACTGAAGTGACCGAAGTGATCACTTTCGCCCAAATAAACATCAGAACTGGTGGAAGTGGGTCACTTCCCCACTTCCGCCAGCCACTTTCACCCAAGTGAACGCCCCCTAGTGTTGGGTTGGGTTCCCTCCTATGTGGAAAACCCATTTATTTCTCTTTTCGTGTGAAGCCCACATATAGAAGGCTCATTTAGGGCATTCTAGTGTGTGTCCTCTCAATTTCATTTTTTGCAGATGAGAGAGAGCGGAGGCTGAAAAAAGGGGGGGGGGGGTATATGTCTAGTGCAATTTCCGATTTTGTTCACCGTCGGATCGTGTTGATTTTTTGGTGAGCTTGTTCGTGACTCTTCATTCTTCATCGCTGTTGGTTCCCTATACCGACCAATTTCATCATCTGCGTCAATCGGGCAGTCATTCCTGGTCTGATTGAGCTATTTTTTGGTGAGCGTGGTGAAGACTTGTCCTGCTTCACACCGGTGGAGATCTGGTTTGGACAGTTAGTTTGTCTTCAGTGTGTGTCGACATCTACACTCTGGTGATTTCTTTCCATATCTTTATCTCTTGTCGTCATTGTTGGCTGAGATCTATTTTGGTTATGGATTGTTTTGGATGTACACACTTGCTGTAAGACTTTGATCTAGAGTGGAGAGTTGCTTTTTGGACCGAGTTTGGTCCCATGGTTTTTATCCTTCATATTGAAGGAGTTTTCCACATTAAAAATTGGTGTGCGATTGTGGTGTGATGATGCGGTATTGTTGCATTCTATAGTTCTTTGTATTGATATTGCTCAAGTGTTAGGCTTTGAAGCAAGATCATCCAAATCAATTGTTGTCGGTTATTTAACTTCCGTGGAGTTTTTATCTCTAACACTCACTGATATGTAGGCCCACCTGGGGATTGAAGACTGCCCAAACAATCCACATTTTTCATGTAAAAACACTCAAAAATTAAAATAAAGGGCAATAATTGATTGATTACCTCAAAGGGCCAGTCGTTTCTCCTCCTCCAAACCTCAAAACTAGGTTTCCATGCGCTAGGAAGAGGGATTTTTTTACTTTTGGTTGTTCGATTCTAGAATCTCTTGGAGAGGTGAGTAAGCACAGGAAACGAATGCAGGTGTCATTAGAAGTGCAGCTAGAGGTGTAGTGGTGTAAACGAAAAATGCCAGCCCACGAGCCAAAACGGTCCGACACGAACGGGTCGTGATGTGCCTAAGCAATGAAGTCTTTTTTTTTTTTTGACAAAGATGACAAGCGACCCCCAAAGGAAGTTAAGGATGGACAGCAGGTGCGGAACCCGTTCAACGCAAGCACCCACGCCTTGCAAGAGGAGGGGCTCGATCCCGGGACCCGTCCACGAAAATCGAGGCCCACCTTTTAGCAAAGGAACCCGGTACCAATAGGCCATCATGATCGGTGGTCTAGGCAGTGAAGTCTTGAAGCTGGAAAATATGATGATCAATTGCCCTATGCTTTATGGATCATTAGTTAGTTATGGTTTTCTTTTTTTTTTAAAAAAAAAGTTAGTTATAGTTTGTAAGGCACCAAAATTGGAAAAATGCGTTCATTTTTTCTCTTATAAAGGGCTCTAACGATCTCCGAAGCTCTTTTTGTAATAGTACATCTAAAAGTCTAAATATAAATATATAAAATTAGAGGGACTAAAAAGTAAAGTGGGATGATACTTATCTTAATTAACTATTGGGTCAAAGACCTAATCTTAAAAACGGCTACGAGTCCCACTAATTATTCCCCCACGCCGCCGATCTCATCTGCAACCCTAATCCTTTCTCTTTCTCTTCGAGCAGAGGCGCCCTTAATCAATCTAGAGACGATAGGAATCTTGCTCTCTCTCGGTGAGTTCTCTCTCCACACTATCTCCCATTAGAAGTATTTGCATTTTGATTTGTGATATTCTCCTTGGAAAGAAAAAGCCTATTTTTGTCTCATCTTCCGAGGATCTGGATTTAGACGGCTGCAAATTCCATCTCAAACCTTTATTTGTCCTTCTAAGAGTTGTACATAGTGATTTGTAGATAAGTGCAGATCTTGGTTCCCGTGTTACTTGTTGGTTGAAAACTTGCTCTTGGTTATTGGCATTATCCTACACAGAGAAATCTTGATTCTGGCATGTTTGTATACAAAATCTTAGCTTTTTGGGTATTATCTTAATCTTATATATATTGGTAGTACATTAGTTCATTAATACAAGATATATATTGAACAAATCATTGGAAGTTTTTCCATATCTATTTGAGTTCAAAATCCACTACTTCATCTTCTGTATTTGTATAAATGCGAAACTTCATATTTTAATTTCATTGAAGAAGCATAATTAATTAATGTATCAATTGTTTGTTGGAAAGTTACATATATTTAATAAAATCCATTGCAATTAAATTGTCATCTGACCACTGTAGGCTATCCAGTCAAACTATGGGATAAGAGTTGTTTTAATTGTTTAATGGCTAACTAGTTATCATGGACAATCATAATTCTAGATGGATCATTTCTATACATCTTCACCACATGTGGGAACAACTGTCAATGGGCTCTTAACAAAGTAGATAATGTTCTTTTCCTAGATTTCCATTCTAAAAGATGGTATTGCATTGGAATTTAAAGCTAATATATTTGTGCCCATTGCGGTATTGTTTGTCACGGTGGAACATGAATAATTTATTTATGTTCCTTACAATTCTCTTTTAACTTAGGGAAGTTGAAAGTGTTGTTTCTAGTTGAATTATAGGCGGTGCAACAATGTTAGTCTTCTATTGTATACTAGTGACAGAGGGTTACTTATATAGTTATATATAATTAACTCCGCCTATGTGAGTGTATGCGAACATAGACGGTCCCAAGGAGGAGGGTTGTGATAGGTTGACAACCAAAATAAAACTTTGTCAAACACCTAATATGAATTCTCTGCACAAATATAATATTGGGACGTGCCCACCTTGGCACGTGCTACATCGGCACCTAGATGTAGTGTTAAATGAGCAAGGGGTTTCATCACATCGCCGCCCGGGTGTGATGGAGTATAGGCAAAGGTTCCCACATTATGGACGGGTGTGGGTAAAGAAGTTAGTCCCGCCACATCGACGCCCGGATGTGGTGATAAATGAGCAAAGGTTCTCGTATTTTAATGGATGGGTGCGAGAAAAGAAGTTAGTCCATAAGAGTAGGATTAGGATTGATAGTTGGAATATAAAGTGGACCCACATGCTATATATAACCGAGGAAGGTTATCACCATCCAATGGTCCTCTAATATTATTATGGCAAGCGATCGCTTTAGGCCCCCAAATTTTAAGGGCCTCATTATTTTTATCCTCTAAGATTTTTTTTTTTGAAATCTTATTATCATAACTATAATAATAGATTATTATAATAAATTGATATTTAAAAATTTTAATTTTAATTTTAATATCTATTGGAGGCCTCATACAAAGTTTAAACCTTTAAAATTTTTTAAAAACTTATCATTGGAGTTATAATAATTATTTGTATGATAAATTAATATTTAATAATTTTAATTTAATATCTATTGGAGGCCTCTTACTACATTTGAATCTGAAATTTTTTAAAACTTTATCATACTAATAATAATAATTATTTGTTATAATATATGGATATTTAAATTTTTTAATTTAATATTTAATCAATTATATATCTTTTATCAACTAACTTTTTAAGATAAAAGATAATAAACTAAAGTTTTAACTTAAACTAATCCTAAGAATTATTAATTACGTAGACATTGGTAAATTGGTAAGTAAAGATTATTTTCTCTATTATAAATCAAGATTGTTTTAAAAAAAAATTATATCTTTACTTTTTCGCTTTTGAGTTCTTATTTGCAATACTTTAACAGTTTCTATTGTTTTAACCTTCATTTTATTTTAATTTATATTTTATAAATATATTTTGCTTAATTTATAAATTTTTCATTAAAAAATTTTATCTTTTTATAAAATAACATATTATCTTTCTATTGTTTAAATTTTTATTTATTTAGATTTTTTTTTTTGTTTTTGGAGTGGATATAGAGTTACTTCCCCATCAAAACTCGGTTGTGTTTGGTTGGGGTTTATCGCACTTGGGGATATGAATAAGTTTTGAAAATTTTTGAATTTTTTTGTAGGGAATTTTTAAACCAAATATATTAATGATAAGATAGTGATGTGTCTTCTCTACATTGGTGGGTTATATTTTTTAAATCTTAATTAAAGATTTTGGTAAGAAATTTTTTTTATTGGGAATTGTGTTGGGGGATAACCCCCAACAAAACATATATAAGAGTTATCATGTTATTATATAAAATAGTTAAAAAAATATCGTATTAGTGTTTGTTAAAAAAAATTACTAAAATTTAATTAATATTAAATAATTAAAAGCATCATTTTAAAATTTCGCTTTAGGCCTCCAACTCTCTTGAGCCACCCCTAGGTTTACTCTAAGTTGTGACAAATTTAAGATGTTAGGAACCGACTATTCATTTCTCCCACAGTCACCCTAAGTGACTATTTGAATATCCTACAAGATAACGTTTGGATTCTTTTGTATCTCATACAACTAGTCATCACTAGTGCATATCGGTTAGAAAAATAAACCTCACATATTCATAAAATAAGATTCACAAATAATGTCTTAAAAATCAATATCATGGTTTTGCATAGGCATCACTTCTAACAGATGGTAGTATGGTACTATCGAGAGATACAAGGCTTGCTTAAATGCCAATGGTTATAATCAACGTGTTGGCCTAGACTTTAAAGAAACATTTAGTCTAGTTGTTAAATCAAGTACTATTTATCTTATTCTTGCACTTGCACTTGATTGGCCTTTCATCAGCTTGATGTCAAGAATGCATTCCTTCACGGTGACCTTTCCGAGGAAGTGTATCCTCAGCAAGCTGTTGGTTTTGTTGATGCCTCAAAGACCACCCATGTATGTCGCCTACACAAGGCTAATATTTATGGATTGAAGCAAGAACCACAACCTTGGTATACAAAGTTTACAAACCACTTGTGTTTCCTTGGTTTCCACGGTTGTGAGTATGATGCTTCTATATTTCTATGGCAACAAGGAACTCAACTTATTATTCTTCTAATTTATGTGGATGATCTTATTCTTATGGGCAATGATTTTCAGCTTCTTCATCAGTTTATTATTGACCTCTCTTAGTCATTTGATATGAAGGACCTTGGGTCTCTTCATTACTTAGGAATGCTAGTCAATCATGACCTCCTTAACATTGAATCAATCTCGCTATGCATTGTAATTACTTGATCGCTTTCATTTCACTGGTGTCAAGCCCACTAAAACTCCACTTAGGGGCTGTTTGGTTGCCCGCAAGTAGCTGTGAAGTAACTCATTTTGTAGGAAAACTGAACTTTTGGGCGTTTGGTTACCAGTAAAAAGACCATTTACCTGTGAATTATTATATAGATGGGCCCACTTTCCCTATATTTCAACTCATGGCCAAATTGGTCGTGAGTTGAAATGCAGGGAAAGTAAAGCCCGCTCGTGAATAAAATCACTCACCCCCACGTGATGTAAAGCCCGCTCGGCTTTGGTTACCCACCCTCGCCGAACCCCTCCCGTCACTCATTTCTTCTTCGACGAACTACCCAAGTCGGGTTTCTTTGTGCACTCACTTGAATGTTTCCATGATTGAAGGAGAAAGCGCAAGTGGCAGCGGGGCTTTGGCGTCGGAAGGGACGACGAGCTTGGTGTTCCAAGGGTTCGACCTGAACTTGCCGGCAGTGCCGGATCTGGCGCAATGCTTGGCTGTGCGGGAGGAGGAGGACGAGGTCCAAAGCCCGTTGTCGTTGAAGAAGCCAAGGTTGTTGCTGGCTTGAAGACGATGATGACATGTCTCGTTTGGTGGTGAGTGTGGTATGAAATTTAATTAATTCATTTTATTAAAAAAATTGTGTGTATGTGGTATGAATAGTGAAGTGGATTTTAAGATACAACAATGACAACAACTAAGCCTTAATCCCATACTAGATGGGTTCGCTGTATGAATAGTGAAGTGGATTTTAAGATAAATCTAAATTTTAAAAATGATATGATTAATGGCTTAAATCATATAAATTATTTAAAGTTGATTTATTGACCTTTCCAAGTTAATTAAAATTTAATTAATATGGAGAATTTGTAAAAATAAATAAAAGTGGAAAATTTAGTCTCAAACAATAAATAAATCCTCACATTAACTCGCTCACAACGTATTTTACTAATATGTTGATCGGTAACAAGAGTTTACAACTAGATTTCGTTAATTACAAAAGTTAATTATATATATATATATACTAAAAATATTTTATATTATTATTTCTATTATAAATTAAATATAAATATAATTTTTTTTTATTATGGGGGTAACACCTCCACCACTTCACATGGTGACTGTATCACCCAATTTACATCAAACCAAACAATGGAAAATAAAATGCAGCATTTACACTTACAGGCAACCAAACAACCCTTAAAGTAAGTCAAAATATAGTAATTTAAATTACATGTGATTCCACTTATACTGTGAATTGAAATACAGGTAACCAAACAACCCCTTATTGTTGGTGTTTATCTATCTTCCAATGATGGTGAGCTGTTTTTTTTTTTTATCCCTCTATCTATCGTCAAATTAATGGTGGGCTAACTCCAATACCTCATCATGACTAGACCTGATTTAGTTTTTGTTGTTAATCATGTCTGCCAGTTTTTGCATCAACCTCGTTCCTCTCATCATGAAGCAGTGAAGTGAATATTTCATTATGTTAAAGGCGCACTCTCCTAAACGATCTTCTTTTCAAAGTCTTCAGACTTGTCTCTTCATGTGTTTTTTGATGCACTTGGGTTGGTTGGCTTGATAGCTAGAGGTCTGCTTTAGGTTTTGCAATTTACTTGGGCCACAATATCTTATTGTGGGGTGATAAGAAACAACCAACAATAAGTTGCTTTAGGCTGTGTTTGGTAAAGGAATTGGGAACCAAGTGGAATTATGTTTAAATTTTTTTGAATTTTTGGAGGGAAAATTTTAAACTAAAGTATTTAAGGCTAATATATATAGGTGTCCTCCATGTATTGGTTATTGAATTTTAAAAGAATCATTATTACATCTCTAAACTACTATTAATTTTTTGGCGAGAAAACAAGTGCATTGGAACCCATGCCAAGCCACTTGGTGCCCAATTCCACTTGCCCTATTCCTTTACCAAACACAGCCTTAGTGTCGAAGCTAAGTATCGTTCACTTGCTTACACTACTGCTGAACTTTTGTGGTATACTCATTTGCTTGGGAGGCTCTCAATTTCACTATCCAGCCCTCCTCTTCTTCATTATGACAATGTGAGTGTCATCCATATGTCTCGCAATGCGGTATTCCATAGGCGCACCAAACATATTGATATTGTTCTTCGCTTCATTTGGTAACATGCTCGGAACAATTCTCTACAACACTTTTATATTCCAACTAGTAACCAAATTGTAGATGTGTTTATTAAGGGCCTGTTTGGATTGGTTTTTTTTTAGCCCAAAATCGCTTTTTTTATTAGTTAAGCGCTTTTGGGCTAAAAAAAGTTTGTTTGGATGAGCTTTTCCGGAGAAGCGGAAGTAGTAAAAAAAGCCCACACACAACTTTTTTTCAGAAGCTGGTCATGTAGTTCTTCTGAAAAAAGCAGTTTTGGAGAAGCAGTTCTAATGTTACACAATTACCAAAATACCCTTACAAAATCAAGAAATGACATAGGGTTTACATTTCCAACACGATTCCTCTGCCTCTTCTCCGCCTCTGACTCTCTGAGATCCGAAGACCTCCCATCCACCTCCACCTCTTCTCCTTCGGTTGCCTTCTGAAGACCTCCCATCCACCCATTGCTGACCTGGTTCTCTCCAAGCTGATTCCATCTCCCGCCTCCACCTCTGCCTCCGCCTCCACCTTGGTCATGTGGTTGCACGAATTTATTGAAAAAATGAAATCAAGGAATTACTTCTATTTAGGGATTGAAATCCCAAGATTCTAACTGATTACAAGACTGTCATCCCTCCATGAGCTTGAGGGGGAATATGCTATGTGAATATGTGAAGTCAATGTACACCTGTATTTATAGATGTAATTCCTTGATCTCAGTTTTTCAATAAATTCATGCAACCAAGGCATCCATTACTAAAGAGTCGAGAGTTGCTTTCCTCACATGAATATAGTGGAACAGGATTGCACCCTACACTAGACCTCTCAAATAACGGTCCGACCCTCATCCATGATCTCGAAATTACAGGCCTGTTTGGATGCACCTATATTCCATAGTAATACCCATATTACTATGGAATGGATCATTATTATGGAATATATATTATGGCCCATTTGGTTACCTTTTTTACAGGGATAAATAACTATGGAATACTTAGATTCCATAGTAATTTGTAAAAGAGGTCTCACCTCTCTTTTTTTTACTACCCGTGCTTCCCTGTGCTTTTCGCGAGCTGGTCTTCTGCGAGCTTCTCCTTTCCCGAGCTTCTCTCCGTCCTTCGTCCTCAAATCCCACGGCGGCCGGCGACAATCCTCTCCACCATCAGATTCGCCGACGGAGGGGGATTGCGTACGCATCTCAGCAAGAGCTTTACCGTTGAGGTACGGATCCGCGGCTGGCCGACGACGATCCTCTTCACCATCAGATGTTCACCAACTACTCCGAGCCCCCTCTCCACCATCAGATCCTTCTCTTTCCTTCAGAGACACCTCTCCCTTCAATCAAGGTAACTTGTTGATCCAAAGATTTTTATTTTTTTGTTGGGTTGTGGTTAGCTATGTTAGATTTGTGTGAAAGGATTTTGAAGTTGCTAGATCTGTTTCCTTTGTAGATCTGCAGAGTTTTGTGGGGGTTGCTAGATCTAATGATTGGGTGATGTTGATTTTGTTATTCTTGTAGATCTGCCTCTTTTGATGAGCAGAGTTTTGTGTGATGTTGATCTGCAGAGTTTTTTGTGATGTTGATTTTGATATGCTTCTAAAATTGTAGATCTGCCTCTTTTGGTCTTGTGAGTTGAAAATTGTAGATTTTGTTATTCTTGTTAGCCTTGCAAAAATTAATTTTGCTTCGTTTGCATATCCACCAGGTTTGATTGCATTTCATGGCCATGTTCATGTGATTGATCTTTATTGGCACATGTTGGGACTTGGATAAAGAGAACACCACAGTTGCAGATACAGATAAGGCAGCACTGATTCATTTCATTGTCCAATTGGTGCATGACTATTTGTGATGTTTATTATTGTAACAATGTCATGGAGCTTTTATGTAAGATTTTATGTTTTTTATATTGGAATATATTGGTGCATGACAATTGGTGATGGTTTATTGTAACAATGTAAATTATGTTTATTAAAATTATTTCATAGGAAATTTTTACTCTGTGTAGCCAAACACTCAACTCATAGGAATGTTTACTGTAACTTTTCCCATAGGATTCATGTCCACATACTATGGAATGAAATTCCTAAAGAAAAATTTACTATGCATCCAAACAGGCCCTACATCTCTAATAACTCTAATGGGACCCTAGGCATCCATATGGATGGTAGTCACTATACAACATGTGGAGGATGTGGCACACACACATGTTTTATCTGCTTCACAATAAATAAAAAATAAAAAATAAAAAATAAAAAATAAAAAATAAATTTTTTTAAAAAATTGGCTTGAAGCCATGTTCATGCCACGTCACCCAAAATAAGGTCACTTTACCAAATTGTTTTAAACTAGCAAATAGCCTAACCATATTCACGTACTTTAATTTCTTCTTTTTAACTTTATAAAATATAATTATGATTTTATTATAAAAAAATTATCTATAGGTCTCTGATACTATTTTTAAGGACCTTAAAGTTAAACACACACACAATATTAAATAATAAACAAAACTCTTAAGGACCCCAAGTCAATTAAGGAACTATTTCAGATACCAATAGTGAAATATCTATTTAATTATTTATCAATTTTATACAAAAACGGTTCTCATGGCTTATAATTAAATTTTTGACAATTTTTCTTGTCCACACAAATTACTAAAAATCACATCAAAACCAGGTTGCTCTTAAAAATTTCAAAGTTTCAATCTAATTTTCTGGATTTTTTTTCAGATTTTTTTTAAAAAATATAGATAGATAGAAGTGGGTTATTTATAATTTTTTAATTTTTTTAAAATTATCCTTTTTCTTATACTCCAATAAATAATCCATATAGCCGACCCCATCTAGTATGAGATTAAGGCTTAGTTGTTGTTGTTGTTGTTCGGTTTAGGATTAATTTGGAATATATTAAATTATCTTCAATTATTTTGTTTGAAATAAAATTATATAATTAATTTATTTTATAAAATAATATTATTTATAATAAAACTAATGTAATTTAAATTGAAATATTTATTTTTTAATTATGATCAAACAAGTCAAAAACTCATACTTATATGATAAAAATTCTTTCAAATTCTTGAAATTTTTATTCTAACTTCCAAACATCATTGAAGTATATTTTTGGACGCGGCTAATAAATAAATACTAATCAGTAAGGCTAAATATATATCTTTGAATTATTCATTATAAATAGCTCAGTTTTGCATTTATATTTAAAAGAAATGTTAATACTTTGAAAATCCCATTAAACTCCAATTCATTAATTAAAAGGCATTTGAAGGAATGAAGAAAAAACTAATAAAAAATAGGAAAGTTTCACTTCATTAATGGAAACGGTCTTAATTAGGATTTTTGACCAGACTTCTTCCACTAAGGAATGCATTAACTTCTCCTCATTCTTGACTTGCAACTTGCAAGCATTCCACAGTAGTCAGTAAGTGTAGAACGTAAGCGGGCGCTCTACCATTTCAGTCCCATTTCGAAATAAGCTGCTTCGAGCTCCGAAATTAGCTTTCGAATAAGTTTGTTCGAGTCACGATTTTAATTTGGCTTCGAAATTAAGAACTTAATTATAATTTTTAAATCTTGGATTTAGTTTTAAATTAAAACTTATTTATAAATTAATTTTTTATATTATATATTATATGTCAATACAAAATATTAAATATTTTATTCATATATTATAATATTTATTAGTTTTACTAATTTTATTAAATTTTATTGATTTTTTAATAATATTTATATTATATATTAATATATTAATATTAAATTTCGAGTTTTATTTGAGCTTCGATCGAGCTCGACTTCATTTCGAGCTCATTTCGAAATTAATTCGAGCTCGAAATTGAAGCTCGTTTTCGAAAATTTCGAAATTCAACCGAACTTCGAGCTTTTAGAATCGATCTCGAAATCCGCTAACGGCTTGATCGTTTCAACCTAAGTAAGTGGTACATTTAATTATTCTTAAAATAAAAAAAGAAAATGAATTTATTTGAATATTAATTAATACGTAAAGAATGAGTACAAAAAAGGAGGCTCATTTCAGTATATTTTCCAATTAAAAGAAAAAAAAGAATTTTCCAAATAAAATTTAAAATAAAAATGTCAATATATTCAACAACCATTGTTTAATCTCACGTTGCTAATCCCAAGACACTCTCCACCAAACATAGAGTAACTTGGCAGTTGGCACGAACCAATTCCTTCAGGCGTGGGCCCCACTCCACGTCAGCACCAAAAACACATCTTCCAATCCAAACCCCCCATCTCCAAAGATCCGCGATCTTTAAAATTTCTCCTGAAAAATAAGTTTTTTAAAAAAAATTCATAATTAAAAATAAGATTATAAGAAAGAAACTCACAAAGATGAAACAATATCCATCACAGACCTACCCATCACTCCTTCCTGTTTCCAATTCCAACTCTCTCTTTCTCTCTCTCTCTCTCTCTCTAATCACTTTTTCGTCTCGAAAACAAAACCAATAAAAATCAAATAAAACCGAAATATTCCACTCCCAAAACACGTTCTTCTTTTTTATTTTTATTTTCCACAAAAAAATGGCTCTCAAAATCAAAATGATCCCTTTAATCCAATCCAACACCACAACACCATCAAATCAAGCTCGAACTCCCACCTTCTTTTTTCCACTCCTTATTTTACTAATTATCCTCTTGATTATTTTTTTAATCATCTCCGAGTCTTCTTCGCTTTCTATCCTTTGTTCTAATATTTCTCAATCTCTGTTCATATTCTCGCCCAAATCCAAGTCGAAATCCTACCGCTCATCTTATCCTTTTTTTTATTTTTTGGTTTTTCCCAATTGTTGTTTTTTCTGGTACGTTATAAATAATCTCGATTCTTAGAATACGGAGAAAGAAAAGAACCCTAGGTTGTTTTTTGATCACGATCTAGGGTTGCGGGTTTTCTGATGGAGATCGGGGAGGGAGCGGAGGGGAAGAAGCCGTCGGAGGCGGCGGAGGAGAAGCCTCCCAAGAGGAAGATGAAGAGCCCTTACCAATTGGAGGTTCTTGAGAAGACCTACGCTGGTTTGTGATTTTTCTTTTAATTTTTTGGTGGGATTGAGATAGGATTTTTGTTGTTTTGTTGATGTGTTTTGGGATGGGAGCAGTGGATATGTACCCGTCGGAGGCGCTGAGGGCGGAGCTCTCGGAGAAGATCGGGCTCTCGGATCGGCAGCTGCAGATGTGGTTCTGTCACCGGAGGCTCAAGGATCGGAAGTACCCGCCGGTGAAGAAGTCAAGGAAGGATGATGGCACACCGCCTCCGTTGCACGTGGCGGAGGGTGAGATGGTTATGGGCTCGGCTTCAGGGTCGGGGTCTAGTCCTAATCCTTTTGTGGAGCCGAGGAATGGGGCTGCCACAAAGGCTGCGGCGGCTAGGATTGTCTCAGACGTCCCAGCTGTGAATTTGGGGAGGAGGTACTATGATTCAATGCCATTGCGACCATCATCTCTGCCACCGCAGCTTTCAGCTGCTGAAATGCGAGTCATTGCTTCTGTGGAGGCGCAGCTGGGAGAGCCGCTGAGGGAGAATGGCCCAATTCTTGGCGTGGAGTTTGATCCGTTGCCTCCCGGTGCATTTGGGGAGCCCATAGGTATCCTACTGAAGTAACTCTTTTGTGGTGATTCATCTGTCTTTGTTGATTTTGGAACGAAATTTTATATGAACACAGGGGCATGAGAATTTTTTATCATTGCTAGATAATTTTATATCACAATTTTTGCTAATGTTTTTAATTATGTAGCAGAGATTTATGGATCTTCTTGTGAAAATTTTTGGTATCTTGTTTCCTTTCTTCACAAACTTTTTGCACCGTTGAGAACTATGCAAATGACAGTGTTGAATTCCTATAAAGGACTTAGTTAAGTACCTAAAATATGTTGAACATACAGAACTGATAATATTAACTGATTATATCCTTTGTAATCTCCTGGTAGAGATTGGCTTTGTTTTGCTTACTGATTGCTTTTTACTGATTCTGTTGTTCAGCCATGTCACTGTTGCCTCTTGGACTCTATTTGCTATCCTAGAAATGCATTATCTATCTATCAAAACCAATAGATTTGGTTGCCAGAATTGCAATGAATCTTTTTCAAAATGTTTGGAATCATATGCTTCTCTCAACTTGTTTTTTTGGAATATGAAGCTCATTTATTAAAGCAACATAACCAACTCATTTTTTTGTCTTTTTTATTTCTAGAATGTGTTAGGTTATTTTTTTATTAAGTTGTAACAATGTTGTTCTGCTTTGTGCACAATTTGGATCCCAAGAATCTGACACTCCAGCAGTTTTAACACGTGGACATGCTGCAACTCATCAGTTTTTGGATGAAAATCCAGGTAAATTTCTTAGTGTAGGAACTTTTAGATTGTTGTATATTTATCTCTAGTAGTTGAGCTTTAATTTTTGAATCATTGGAAAAAAAGCTACAATATAAATATTTTCCACTCTCCAATTAAATTGTCAGATTAAATTTCTATCTTTCTTTCAGTCTACTTTAGCCGTGTACTGAAAGCTGTAAATGCTTATGTATGTCATTTTTATTTTTATTTATTTTGCACCATTACTTGGATTGGTGTAGGATATATTTCAAAGCTTTTTGTCATGCCAAATTGGCCTAAAGGATAAAATGTCTAGAATATAAAAACATTCTTTTCAGCAATCATGATAAATTGCACCAATTTAGCCTAAAATCAACCAATTTGATAGAATTGGTTAAAATTATTTTTTCTTAAGAATGAATTGATTTTTAGTCATTATTATGCTATGAAGAGTTTTTTTTTTTCATAGAGTGGTTGAGTATGCAATAGTTTCTTTCCATATACGGAATATTATTTCAACTAGAGTATTTTGATTGTAGTTTCTGCTCATGTAAATGGTTGGGTAATGGTGGATCATGTTGAAATATTTCATACTTTGTAGTTTGTTTTAAAGTCTTGTATATAGTTTTTGAATTTTCCTTCTGCTAGCTCTTAAAGGTGAAGTCTTCTGATATCAATCTGTTATTGTTGAACAATATGACAGGACAACTGAAGCAGCCTTCTCAACCATATGATGCAAAACTTTTTGATAGACATGATGGGAAGTCAATTAAGGTTTTCTTTCGTTGATCGTTGTGCAAAATCTCTTGTCTATTTATTAGATGTGATTTAAAGGGCTTATGATTTTATGGTTGACAGATATATTTAGCTAAACTTATGCATCGTTATTGGGTGATTATGCCTTTAACTGATGTCTAGTGTACAAAGTCCAGTTCTTTACTCACCTGCATTTATTTTAATACTATGGCTTATTTTTGGCTTCCAGGCATCAACTTTCTTGCCCAGTATGGGGCATTCTATTTTCTCAACCTCATCAAGTCGTAAGAGAAAGTCAACATCTGGTGTTCTTCTAGGTCATCCTCAGGAGGGTCCAAGGGCTCTCCATGAATATAAGTTTCTTCCAGAGCAGCCAAGTGTCCGTGGAGAGGTGTATGAAAGAGTCTCCTCCCAGCCTCACTACTATGACTCTTCAATGGACGCTCCAAATTCAAGAGTGTCATCTTTACCTATGGAAGGCCAAATTATTCATGGAAATGAACAGTTGGCTCCAAGTTATACTTTTCAGGGCCAGATGTCTAATTCCGGCCTTCTTTCTCAACATGGGAGGCAGCAGATGCTTGTTTCAGGTTCAACAGAGTATGATAATGCTCAACACAGTAGATCTTATCCAAAACCAACAACTGGCACAGAACCAAGTGTCCATCCAGTTATGGACATAGAAAATCCATCTGATAGGAGGATTTTCCGTGATGAAGATGCTTCTCGGATGTCGAGAAAACGCAAGGTATGCATAAATAAAGGCATCTTGGACTTCATATTTTTTTATTTTGTCATCAATAGAGTTATTTTCTGTACTACCCAGAGTGATGAAGCAAGGATAGCAAAGGAAGTTGAAGCCCATGAAAAACGGATTAGAAAGGAGCTTGAGAAACAGGACATTTTGAGAAGAAAGGTGATTCTTCAGGCATTATGGTTTGGATTTCTATATACCTCATTGATTGCATGATAAGAATATAGCAATTTGTATCAACAGAGAGAGGAGCAAATGCGTAAGGAAATGGAAAGACATGATCGAGAGAGGAGAAAGGAAGAAGAGAGGTTGATGCGTGAAAAGCAGCGTGAGTTTGAGAAGTACCAACGAGAAGAAATGAGGGAAAACAAACGAAGGGAGAAGTTTTTGCTGAAAGAGTCTATCAAAGTGGGGATCTCTATATGATCTGCTTTCTAAGTCTTACTCAGAAGGGATTTAGTAATTTTTAAACGTTTTCACTCTTTTGGGGCTGTGTTCAGGCTGAGAGGATAAGACAGAAAGAAGAAATGCGGAGAGAGAAGGAGGCAGCAAAACTTAAAGCTGCAAATGAGAGGGCTACTGCTCGTAGAATCGCAAAAGGACATATGGAGCTTGTCGAGGATGAGCATCTGGAACTAATGGAGTTGGCTGCAGCAAGTAAAGGTTTACCCTCAATAATTGCTCTGGACAGCGACACTTTGCAACAGCTTGAGATGTTTAGAGGTTTGTTTTGTGGTAGATATTTTTCAATGCATAGAACACATGCTGAAGCAAGGATTTTGTAAGAAGTATGGTTTTACTTTTATTAGTTTTGATTTTCTGATATATACTCTATAGGGCTTGTAGCATTCATTAAATACATAAATATATGGAGGTATGTCTAATGTTGATGGTTATGTATGCACATGCACACAAAGTGTCCATTCTAAATCCTTTACTGTTTTATCTCCCTTTTAAAAAAATATGGCAAGCATTTGAGAATATTTTATACCTGGAGTTCTCCTGTCTGCTGCAGATATGTTGAGTCCATTTCCTCCTGCATCAGTACATCTGAAAAGGCCCTTTGCTGTCCCTCCTTGGGCCAACTCCGAGAAAAACATCGGGGACCTTCTTATGGTATTTCATATTGAACTTCATTAATATTTTCATTATATTTTATATGGGTAACATCTGGTTGTTACTTCTGTTGGATGGTTTCTCCAGATGGAGCGTATTTCTCTTAATATGTAATTATTCAATTTGAAACTTCATTACTTTTGGGAAATATCCATCCAATCTAATCCAATTGGTCATAGATTGATAATTTGATGAACTTGTGCATGCTAATTACTTCATTGCCAAAAGGTAGATTGTCTATATCTTATTATGCCACATTTTTTTTGATGTATGTTCATTAATGAGAAACAGTTGTAGAAGGCTTGTTTATCTTTATAATTGTTTTAATTAGAAGAAATTTATTGAGAATGACTTATGCCTTATGTATGTATTTCTTTGATGTGATTTTAGGTATGGAAATTTTTGATCACATTTGCTGATGTTCTTGAGCTCTGGCCTTTTACCCTTGATGAACTTGTTCAAGCTCTGCATGACTACGTGAGTTCTCTTTTGTTTTTGAATACTGAGATTGATGCTTCTACATACATACATGAGTATAGTATATATGCCCATATTTACATTCATAGGTATATGCACACATGCGTGAATGCATAGACATACATATACATACTTGCATGCTTGCAAGTGCGTTCGCGCACACTCACACATCAACTTGTACTCTTCTTTTAGGAGCATTTATGAAATAAGAATAATGGTTTCATGGATTAAAAGAACGTAGTACTGAAAATTTTCTCTGGAAGTAATGAGTCCTTGAGCTATCACCCTTGATCTTATAATTTTAATAATTTTAACATCCTATGCTTGGCCATCTAATTTTAGTTTTCATGCCTTTGTGAATTTCTTGCATGATTTTTGTTATTGAATTTCAAATGTCTTATTCGTGATTTTAGTGAATTTTTCTCAAGATTTTCATTTTATATTCATTTATTAGCTTTCAAGATTAGGAAAATACCAAAACTTCGAAGTAAATCATCTTATCAGATTTTGTATATTTCAAGTTACTATTCCTTGGGTATGCTTGTCCATCTAATTATAGTTTTCATGCTTTCATGCACTTTTTGCTAGTTTTTTGTTATCAAATTTCAAATTACTTGTTCATGATATTTGTGAATTTTTCTCAAGACCATTTTGTATTCATTTATTAGCGCTGTAGATCAGAAATATCAAAACTTCAAACTAAATCATCTTATAATATTTTTTATATTTTAAGTTATCCCGGTCTAGTAATGAATTTTCCACCACACTGAATTGTATTCCAGAATAGTGAAGGTAATCTGCACTACAGCAAAAAACTTGTTTCTGTTTGCAACTCGTATTTTTGCTTTTCTAGAGCACATTCTTATACTCTCTTGGTCTTTAGTAAAATCTGCTCTATCCCATAAAGCCCAATTTTGTAGTCAACTTAGGTAAGAAAAGCCAATGCAAGTTTGTTTAGATTTCATCAGTATAATCCACGTTTTTAGCCATGTATTTTGGATATACTAACAATCCTGACAGTTTATTACCTGCTCCTAGGATTTCTTAATGTTGCTCAAGTATTTCCCTTTTTTTCAGGATTCAAGGTTATTGGGAGAGATACATGTAGCTCTTTTGAAATCCATCATTAAAGATATTGAGGATGTTGCAAGGACTCCATCTATTCCATTAGCGTCCAGCCAAAACTATGCGGTTAATCCTGGAGGTGGTCACCCACAAATTATCGAAGGGGTAATTTGTTCATCTGCACGTGGAGTACTATTTTATATTCATCATACTTGGCTGTGCTATTTGTTTATTTATTTTTCTTTTGGTATAACTTTGTTATTTCTTGTTTTTCTAGGCATATTCATGGGGCTTTGATATACGGCAGTGGCAGCGCCACTTGACTTGCATGACATGGCCTGAGATACTCAGACAATTTGCTTTGTCTGCTGGATTTGGGCCCAAATTGAAAAAAAGGAATGTTGATCACACATATTTTCTTGATGAGAATGAGGTTCTTAAATTCAAACTCACATCTTGATGAATCCTTTATACTCATAGTAGAGGATCCATTATTTTGATATATGACAGTTGCTTGTTTCTTATTGTAAATATTGTGATCTGTATTTCAAACCCTCATATAAAATAACTTTGTAGATTAGGCATTAACTTTGTTAACCTTCATTTCATAAGAATAGTTTGGCATTGGGAGCATTGTGGAAATCTTTCTAACAGAGTCCTTCATCTATAGTTCAGTGAAACTTTATATGTTATAAAGCCTGATCCTAGGTGGTCTTCATTAGATATGTGAGGCATCATCTTAGCTATGTTATATTGTTATTAAGATGATGCTCGTTAACCAACATTGCTTTTGTCGGGGTTCGTTCAGACTTCTGTGATGATGGAATCTAAGTTGTGTTCATGTGGGTGCAGGGTAATGATGGCAAGGATGTTATAACTACTTTGCGAAGTGGCGCAGCAGTTGAACATGCTGTTGCTTTGATGCAAGAAAAAGGTTTTACTCATCGACGGAGGTCTCGACACCGCTTGACTCCTGGAACAGTAAAATTTGCTGCATTTTATGTTCTTTCTCTTGAGGGAAGCAAAGGGCTAACCATATTGGAAGTTGCTGACAAGATTCAGGTAGCTGCCACCTGGGAAGTTTTATGCTCTCTTTCTTGTTTTAATCTTCTTTTAATTTTGTCAATCATTATTTCCAGAAATCTGGATTGAGGGATCTTAGAACGAGTAAAACACCAGAGGCATCTATTGCCGCTGCGCTATCAAGAGATACAAAACTTTTTGAAAGAACAGCTCCTTCAACTTATTGTGTCCGCGCACCTTACAGAAAGGACCCTTCTGATGCTGATGTTGTACTATCAGCAGCCAGGGAAAAAATACAGATTTTTCAAAATGGACTTTCTGATTGTGAAGAAGCTGAGAAAGATGTGGAATATGCTGAGAGAGATGAGGATTCTGAATGTGATGGTGATGATGATCCTGAAGTAGATGATATCCGTGTTGAAGTAGAACTGAATACTAAATTTCCCTTTTCAAATGAATCAATAGACGCCAAAGTAAATCTTTCATTGGATGATGGTAAAGTTGAAGCTTTATGTGATGTGGTAGAATCACAAAATGGGTTGATGAACATTGAGAAAGAATTTTCTTTACAATCTTTAGAGAAATCTAAAGATGTCACTGTATCAGATGCTCCCAATAATTATTCTCTTGAAAGAAACAATCTTAATCAAGACAACTTGGATATTGATGAAAACAATTGTGAGCCATGGGTTCAAGGATTAACTGAGGATGAATATTGTGATCTTAGCGTGGAGGAGCGTCTTAGTGCTCTTGTTGCTCTGATTGGTGTGGCTATCGAAGGGAACTCAATCCATGCCATTCTTGAGGTATGACCTTTTTTTCTTCCTATCTATCCTTTTCTTCTTCTATCTAAAATGATACCTTGCAGGAGCGATTAGAAGCAGCAAGTGCTCTTAAGAAGCAAATGTGGGCAGAGGCACAACTGGATAGAAGGCGTGTAAGAGAAGAATATGTAAGCAAACACCAATATTCTTCTGTAATGGGCTACAAAGTTGAGATGTGTCAAATGACCGGTACAACAGAGGGGAATCCCCTTCATGATGGTGATAACAAGGGTGATGAAGGGAATTTAGATTCTATTAATAATGACCAAATTCTGAATTTACAGAATCTAGGTAATGTCAATAATATGTCCACTGAGAAGAATGCACCCGAACAAGAGTGTCTAGCAAATCCAGAATTTACTCCACCTCAGCCACCTGGATATTCTGCAGAATCACGTTCCCAGTTGAAATCATACATTGGTCACAAGGCAGAAGAGATGTATGTATACAGGTCCTTACCCTTGGGCGAAGACAGAAGGCACAACAGGTACTGGTTGTTTTCCACTTCTATGTCCCGAAATGATCATGGGTCAGGAAGGATCTTTTTTGAATCAAGAGATGGATTTTGGAGACTAATTGATTCTGAGGAGGTAAGTGGTTTTTCTTGAAAACTTTCCTATATTTTGGTCCTTAACATTTGATTGCATATTCTGATCTTGTTCCTTATATGTATATATACATTTCAAGTAGATGCTATGAGATTTGCTTTCAAAAAACTAGTTTATTTGATACTGGCAATATTGGAAACTTAGTTTTAAATTCTGCATCATCTTTTAAATGATATGCATGATATTTAATTTTCTCAATGTAACTTATCCAGAATATTGAGCTGGATTTTGTTTTCCTAGTAAATGATTTGAGCCATGATTTTGTAATGACTAGAGTTGTTGACGCATCAGAGTGACATTCTCTATCAATTCATTTCAATTGTTAGTCTCATGACAGATGATAAACTTAATTTTCTAGTAGCATAGTCATATCTGTACATTAGCACACAGATTGTTTTGCACAATTATCCCTGTGAAGGTGTGCTCACATTTTTTTGTTATTTGTTGCTGCAAGTAGTAGAGTTGCATATATATGTATATTGTGCTGCACTAATATTGTGAATCAAATTAATTTTTAGGTGATATATATTAGATAGGTAAGTGCACATTGATTCAGATTTCACAAGCTTCAAATATCAGGACTAGTGTAAATAAGTCTGTGGATAGTGTTTGTTTTTTTTTTTAAATTTATTTTTCTTTAATGGATGAATCATGTGCTAGTGTTCTTTTTATATTGCTGAATTGAATTTTTATGTTGAATTTGGCTTCTATAGGTGGAAATCAGTGTCACATCAATTCTCTATCTGTTGTACCTATCAGATCTCATTTGATTTGTTAATTTTAATTTAATATTATTGCAGGCATTTGATGCTCTTATTGCTGCACTGGATGCTCGTGGAAGTAGGGAGTCACATCTGCTTGCAATGCTCCGCAGGATTGAAACAACTTTCAAAGAAACTGTCAGAAGGAGAAAAAATTGTACCGATTCACTGGTTGGTGATCTTTGCAAGAGAGGATTAATTGAAATGGCTTCTAGCTCTGATTGCAGTGCAGAATTTGATAGCCCAAGCAGTACACTATGCGGTCTTAATTCAGATCAGCTTGAGTACTCATCATCTTTCAGAGTTGAACTCGGCCGGAATGAATTTGAGAGAAATGCTGCTCTGAGAAGATATCAAGGCTTTCTTAGATGGATGTGGAAAGAAAGCTATAATCCCTTTGTAATATGTGCTATGAAATATGGGAAGAAAAGATGTCCTGAGTTGCTGCAAACTTGCTATTCATGTTACCTATCTTACCTCACTGATGAAAGACATTGCCCATCTTGTCATAAAACATTCAAGATCTTGCATAATGCTGTCTATGGTGAACATATAACACAATGTGAAGAGAAGCAGAGAAATGATCCAGTTTCGAGAATCTGTGTCTCAGATTGTACCCCTATCAGAATCCGGCTTCTGAAGGCACATCTAGCAGTGATTGAGGTGAGAAAATATTATTTAAGATGATTATTCACTTTCTGGACAGTTCATTTATTATATGAAATATAAGATTCTCTCGGTATATTTTTCAGGTTTCAATTCCTGCAGAAGCTCTTCAGCCTTTTTGGACTGAGAGTTATCGAAAGTCCTGGGGTTTAAAACTGCATTCGTCCTCATCTGCTGAGGAGCTTTTCCAGGTTTCCATCATTTGTCTTTTAATTATGTTATAATTAAATCCTGTTTTCACCATTAGTTGGAGTTGTAGTCTTTCAGATTGTGTTTTTGCCTCTTGTGTGACAGTTACTGTGGTTATATTTATTTTTCTCTTCTTAAACTTATATGAGCATGTTTCCAATTGTAATTGGCATTTTCCCTTTCATTTCTGTTTCCATTTTCCATCAATTGTAGATGGGATTTTCTCATTGTGATTGTTGATGCCATTTTCTGTTAAATTCCTTGTTGATTTTGAATTATACTAGCACTGAGCTTGGTGGTAGAATGAAGACCAGCTTTGCTCTTGCAAGTTAGCCTTCGAGAATAGTAGAATTGCTAATGGCTATATAATGACCAAAGCGTAATAAATATTTTTGAAGCTTCTATTTCATTAATTCATCTCATGTTTGGCTGGGTATGTTTCTTACCTACTCAAATATTTTCTCTCAAGTACAAATATTATTTTGTTCTTGGGAGTATTTGGTGATCACCTTTCTCAGTAAATAAGTTCATTCTGACTGTAGTGTAGAATGTCCAAGATTTGTATATTAAATCTTTTGTATAAGCCATCAGCTATTGCTTGTACTGATATTTACTTGCTGTGCCTTCAAGCTACATCTTATTGTGGTTTATGAACATTAGTCAGTACACTTCTGGTTGTCATATTTTATATTGTTAGGCTTTATTCAGCAATTAATGATGCCTGCTTTATTGTAGTGTCTGACTTTGTTGGAGAGTGCAATAAAGCGTGACTTCCTATCTTCAAATTTTGAAACAACGGAAGAACTGCTAAGTTCTGTGCCAGATGGACAATCTGACTGTTCTGCTGTTCCTTCTGGACCAGTTCCTGTTCTTCCGTGGATACCAGAGACTACGGCGGCAGTAGCTTTAAGGCTTCTTGAACTTGATGCATCTATTTCTTACATTCTACAGCAGAAGTTGGATTTCCATAAAGAGAAAGAAGCTGCGGACTTGATTGTAAGTTGATTCTCTCATTTAGTTTTGAATCTGTCAAAGTTAGCTTGCCATTATTTTCATCAGAGAAAAACATCTCACTGTATGGTTTTGTTCTTCTGTGCAGAAGCTTCCATCCAGATATGCAATCATCAAGAATGTCCCAGGGGGTGATCTGACAGAAACTCCAGATCTAGTAGGCTTCCAGAGACAAAGTGGGTGGCTTGATCCTAGCAGTGGACGAAGGGGTCGAGGACGAGGCAGCCGAAGTAGGGGTGGAGGACGTGGCCGTGGTCGTGGTAGGGGACAAAGGGTAAGCGGTTTTTCAAGCAGAATGGAGTTTCTTGAAGAGAGAAATGTTGATAATTACACAAAGCCCGCACGGAAATATACAAAAGCTAGGACACGTGGGCGTGGCCGTGCACGGGGCAGGCGTACTGTTAGGTCCTGGCAGAGATCAGGTGGTAGAGTACCAGTTGTAAAAGGGACACAATCGAGCCATTTTAATGGAATAGGAAGTGGTGCCATCAATGATAATATTGAAGAGTCACCACCGAGCTTGGAAAGAGATGAATGGGGTATTCAAGATAGAAGAACTTATGGAGAAGCTGATGATAACACTGAGGGATCTGAATCTGAAGACCAAGGTCAAGCTTCAGCGGATGAGTATGATGATGAAGCGATGGGCTTCAATGGAGACTATGGTTCAAGAGAGCCCGTAGGGTTAATGGACAATGAAAGTGAAGAGGATGGAGAGGGAGAGGAAGAGGGAGAGGAAGATGATGGGGTTCGTTATGGGCGTGTAGATGTGGGAGCTGTAGAGGATGAGGATGAAGAAGACATTGAAGATTATCGGGATGAATCAGGGGAAGAAGGTGACGGAAATGGTGATGAGGATGATGGGGCATCATCTTTTTCATCTGATTACAGTGGCTAAGAGATGCATAAAATTCATCAGCTGTAGAGCAACAAGAGAAGGCCAGGAGGCTGGAAGCTCAAAGATATAACCGGAATATAGGTGATTCTTTGAGGGTTCTTGGTTTAGACTTTTAATGGAGGTTGGCCAATGAGAAACCATCCCAGCTCATATTCTTTGTACATATGCTTATGGTTTTGGAATATTGGTGGTGGTGAAGATAGTCTTATGTTTTGGCAGTTGGTGTCCTGAAATTTACTGAAAATCCTCAGAGAAGACAGGCTTCAGGTGAGGTCTATTCATTTTTTTCTGAAATCATCTGATCGTAGTCTTGGCAGGGATTGTAATGCAGGCCTGACCTAGCTGTGTTTAATTTTTTGTTTATACTGACTTATGAGCTATTCCCATGGCTGCTTACATTGTTTGGGGGTAGAATTCTGTATGAGCTTTTCATAGGTATATTTACTAACATAAGTTGGATGGACAAGTAATGCTTGGAGTGATCACTCCATAGTTATTCTTATGTACTTTTAAAATGAAAAGTCTGTTTGAACTTCAAATTTCAGTTTGACTAAGCATGTTTCTGAATGAAAGCTGGGATATGCATCTTGTTGGCCGTGACTCAAAAATTTATAGATTCTTTTTAAAGCCTTGATTGAGTTGGATTTATCTTGAATGGAAGACATGGAGGATAAAAAGTTGCTTATCCTCTCTTTGTTTGCATGGCCATGTTTGGTCTTGGACCTAGTAGAATTTGATCATTCTTCAATTAGTGGTATTGTAACTAGATTCTCCCCATGTGTTGCTTTTTGGGATGAGTTGTCTCTAGTTTACAGGGATTCTTACATTTTGTCGAGTAGGGTGACATAACACTGTTGTGTAGTTAACTAATCTCCTCTCAGTTTATTGCACCTGTAGATGATAGGTTGAGACTGCTGCCCTCAAGACATTAGCGTACATCTGCCAAAGATGACATTGTAACTAAATGGGTACACTTCCTGCTTTGAGAGGGAGGGTGATCATTCCCTTTGGTTGCACCATTCCTCCTGTGAAGTTGATCAAGGGTGACTTCATTGATTTAAGTTTCTCCCGTCCGAGGCCTATTTTCTCATATGCTTCTTAAAGATGACATCGGTTGAGCTTCCTTTATCGATGAGGACTTGCTTGACCTCAAAGTTGGTAATTTTTACAGTAACCACTAGAGCATCGTTATAGGGGTAATGGATCCCCTTGAGGTTGTCATCAAAGAAGGTGATCAGTTGTTCAGCTTGTTGTCTTTTTCTCAGTTGTTCTCCTCCACTCGCTAGGCCTCCAACAATGTAATGGATGACCACAACAGGAGGTCGGCCTCCAAAAGGAAGATGGACCCTCTTTCTGCATATCCCTTAAATTGATAGAGGTGTTCTCGTCAAATCAGATCCTTAATCTTGTCCTTCAGCTATATGCAGTTCTTGGTATCGTGGCCTCGATCTCGGTGGAATTTTATAGTATTTATTGATATCTTTCAGGTCTCCAGTGTGCTTCATTTTGGTCGCTCATTTGACAATCCTCTTATTTTGTATTTACATGAGGATTTCTCCCCGACTAACGTTTAACAAGGCATAGTTGTGGAACCAAGCAATTTCCCCCTTCTGGTCTCCTTGGGATCGAAACCTCGGCTTCTTGGAATGTTTCCATGGTTCTGGGCGTTGGTTCTGGTCCCTCTTGGGCTTTTCTTACTTGACCTCTTCCCGTCTAGCCGCTTGAATCTCCTCAATATTGATGTACTTCTTAGCTTTTGTCAGGAGCTCGACCAAGTTTTTTGGTTGTTTCTTGAAGAAAGAACATTAGAAGGGAGATCGGTGCAATTCTTCCATTAACACCGCTATGATGAAGGTCTGGTTAAGGCCGGGGACCTCGAGTGTTTCCATGTTGAAACAACATATGTAGCTCCGAAGGTTCTCCCCTTCGTATTACTTTACCCTTATCAGCATAGTTGGAGTCTTTCTTTGTTTCTTACTATTGATGAAGTGGTTAACGAAGAGCTCGCTCGGGTCTTTAAAGGAGGAGATGAACTCCAGGGGGAGGTTGGTGAACCACATCTAGGCCACGCTTCGCAAGGTGGCTGGGAACACCCTGCACATGATGTCGTATGGAGCTCCATGGAATAATATCATGGCCTTGAAAGACACCAAGTAATCCATTAGGTTTGAGGTACAGTTGTATGCCTCGATTGACGGCATCTGGAATCCCAATAGGAGTGGGGCATCAAGAATCTCAGAAATGAAGAAGGGGAGATGATGCGAGTAACGTATCTTGGTCGTTCCCTGGTTTCTTGGGAGACGACCTTGAACCAAGTTCTTGGAAAGTTCTCAGATTGTGGTTAAGGCGATCCAATATTGCTCAAAGATGAGGGGATCTCGGCCTCTCTTCTTGGATTGGCTGTCTTTGGGTTTTGGGACTTGCGTAGCCGAGTATAGTCGTGCCTCAAATAAGTGTGCCACAGTATTTCTTGGCGACGGTAGGAGTTGGGATGCTGCTCTATATGATTAGAAGAGCTCGGGTGAGCGCTTTCATCTTCTCTTTAAGAGTTCAATATCTCGAGTCTTGAACTTCACCTCCTAGGACTGGAGGCTTGTCCTAGCGAGGACCTTTAGCTTCTTGGACGGCATTGCGTTCTGTGGTATTGTCGTCGATTGGATCATAGATTCCCAACTTTTTAATCAAGAAGATGATTATTCCCTTTGATTTCCAAAAGACAATACCAAATTGTTGATGCAAGGATTCACTCTTCATGGGGATTAGAGCAGATCTTGATCAACGAGAAAGATTGATTAGATTGGGTAGGAATTCTTCAAAAGATTTTAATGAAAAGGTCGGTCAGTATAGTGATCTTTATTTTTCTTCCTTTACTCCATTGGATCAAGGTCTCCTCCAGAGATCGGCCTTCACAAATCAAACCTTCCTCTGAGAAGGAAGAGAACCGTGGGAGAGGAGATCCGAATACTTGTGCTCCAGGGGGAGGCTCCGATGGTCAGGTCAGGACTAGGGGGGGAGGGACGCACTTTGAGAGATACCAGAATTTAGAATGGATTTCAAAATCCATAATCAGAATCCGCCTGGTTCCCTTGCAGGACCGGGACGCGGTCATTAATTTTTACCTTGGAGCACGGGGAGCCTCAAATTGACTCGGCATTCGTGTGTGCATCACACGCTAGCTCATGAGTTTCGTCTGTCCAAGTCGATCTGAATCCGACATTTGCACCCCCTTGCGTGCGCATGTGAGAGAGCGTTTTCACCAACAAGGCCAATTGGTTGGTAGAATGAGACCATATTTAAAGAGAGTGAAAGTTTTATTCATAAGCAATGTGGGACTAAATATTTCAAAGTCTTTGAATATTTGAAACCAATACTTTTAAAAACAAGTCCATAATAAGGCCCAAAATGAGATGGACTTCCAAAAAGTTGTATTTGTATACTTAGTAACTGTGGTTATATTTTAATTGTGCATTTTAATACTTTTGACTAATTTGTTTTGTTTAGTATGTGTTTGTTTTGACCATGGACTAAATATAAATATCAAATTTAGTTAATCAATCATATTTTTTATTATTATAATTTTATTTTATATTATATTTCATCATTATTAATTATTATAAATTATTTTTTAATATTTTATTATTGACCCCGGTTGAACCCTTGACCCTTGACCCTTGGGCTTGGCCGGGTCAATGCCCCGGACCGGGTCTGACAACCTTGTATATCCCTTAAACTATCTTAATTGTATATATATACTAGGGAAAAAAAATTATATTTACAAGTATGCCTCCAAATTTTCTATTTAATTGTGTATATACTCTTGTTGTTGAGATTTATTAACCGTTAACCCAAAGGCCTTAACAATAGTTAAATTTAAATCATAGCGCAAGAAATTATCTTTTATATCCTCTTTTTTTCAATATAAATAATTTTTTAAATTTATAAACCTTTAGGAACATATATACAAAAGGTGTAATGGTACATTGGTTCTTTCTTACGATCACTGCTTCTTAACTTACAATAGAACATCTAATATTAACACCAATGATATATACTCAAATTAAAAAAAAAAAAACCTAAGGAAATACACACAATTATGGTTTTTTTCGGTATAAATAATTTGATATTTTATCTTACACATCCAAAAAAACTCTAAAAAATATATATAATTTTCTAATAAATTAATAATGATTTTTATTTAATATCACACCACTTTAGCTAATAGTTTTTTTTTAAAAAAAAAATTAACTTAAAGATATTCTTTTATACCTGAACGATAACCTTGACGATTGTTGGTTGAGGGACCTCTCTTTTGACGTGAGGGTCAGGGCCTTGTCTAGAGATCTCCTTGTCTGTTGTGCGCAAGGGCCTGTCTCGTATGGGCGCGCATCCCTACGCAGGGGATGTTCCCCCTGTCATCCGTGTAGGCGAGTGTTCCCCTACTAGGAGATAATAGGGGAATCTACACGTGTCCCTCTTAGGGAAGATCGGGTAGTTGGAGTGGTCTTGCGCCTCCTATCTCAATCTGGTGACGCCATGTGTCAAAATGTTTTTCCCCCATAACACTTGCCCCCAGCTCCTCAGGCCGGTGAGCTCCCAGCCTAATCCGACTTGGGGAGTTTGGTCATAGGAGGATATTTGGGGGCTTGCGCCTCTCAGGCATACAACCCCCTACACTTGGCTGACTTTGGGTGGTGATTTAGTGCGGCGTATGATCACCACTGGGTGTTAGTATGCCCCCTAGCTTCTCGCCTTATAGGCTTCCGGGGTGGCCTCCTGGTACTGCGTTATCTTTAGGGTTGGCTCCCTGGAGACCTAGTGGGAAGACAACGCGAACCAGTGTCGGTGTAGGTGTGTCTGGCGGGGCTTGATTTCCCAGCCTGTGTGTCGCCTTCTTTGATGGAAGGCAGCAAAAAGCATGATTAGCGTTACCCCCAGGTGGGATTCCCGAAACATTAAGTAGACTGGGGTCTATATGTGGATCATCTAACATACATTTCCCTGAGGCGTTGCGGTCGGTCGAGTTCTGGTATAGGGTTACGGTGGTGAGATGTCTCTCTCGTTCGCTGTCCATTTGCTGCTCTTACTCCTTTGCCTTTTCTTTCTACCTTTTAGCCCCTGTAACTCTCTTGCCCGTAAGGCTTTTCTTCCATTAGGGGATGATGGAAGTGAGCTTTGTGCCTCCGGAGGCTGTTATTTCGGTAGTCGAATCTTTCCCCAACAAAGTGACAGACCTCGGTTTCTTTCGTTAGGAAAGCCACTTTGACGTTTGCCCTTCTTTCAAGCTTCAACCTCCTCTTTTCTCCAAGAGGGCCAACTGCCACCCTCCGAGGGAGCTTGCAATTTACTTGGAGTTTTTTGAATCGGGGCTTCGTTTTCCCTTGCATCCCTTCTTCTAGGAGGTGCTTATTTTTACAAGGCGTACCTCCCGTAACTCCATCCCTACAGTTGGAGGATCCTGTGTTGGTTCATGATCACCCTCCACCATTTCGGTCTCCCTCCTACCATCTGCCTATTTCCTTCTCTTCTTTTTGAGAAGACTCCTGGAGTCCGAAGATTGGTTTTGTTTTGACCCACGGGACAAGTCGCGTTTGAATTCCTTTTTCCCAAAACTCCCAGAGTGGAGGTCGTCTTTTATGTTTGTCTCTTGTGGGTCAACTGGGGCATCCCTACCTTGTGGAGCCTACCCTTCCTGGACCGGGATTATGACATAGTGGTGTCCTAGAGCGAGGAGAGACAACTTTCGCTCTTTCTTTGGCTTGGTCTCCAAGATCTCTTTCACCCGATACCGGAGTCTGTTCTCTCTACAGTATGGCTTTCTTCTACAGGTAGCCCCTCTCCTGCTCCCATTCTTTCTAGGGTGCTTTCGTCCGTTGACCTGTTTTCATGTAAAGTTGTCGTCGGGGCAGGATCGTTTGCTAAGGATGGTGAGAGAGGGGGTCAGGTCTGCACCCTGGGCTCAAAAAATACTTCGTGTGGGAGAGTTCAGGCAACCGTTTGAGAAGAGTTGGAAGTGTGAGGGAGAGCCACCGCTTCCTCCGTTCTTTTACCATAGAGGGATCGAGCCAGCCATCGGGGGGATGGAGTCAAAGCAGGGTTAATGACTCTTCCTGGGCCAACCATGTGGCATAAATGTATCACTATGAAGCAGTCATCCCTTGTGACTCATCGGGTTCCCAAGGAGAGGATGCTGACGCCTGCGGGTTGTCCGCCATCACAAGATACGACGGAACCTGCGCAGACCGGTGTGGCTCCTTTTGAGGCCCTCCTCTGGGCTTTTCGTGATGAGGATCGGACAGCAACTGCCCGTTTGAGGACTAAGGAGCTGACTTCTCGCCATGTGTCGTCGGGGACAAACGTAGGTCCTAGCTACTAGGTTCAGTCTCCATTTTATGGTTTATTAACGAATCAACTGGTCCATGCAGTTGGCACTTTTGATAACTCACTTGGCCACCAGGCGTCAGGAAGAACCTGGACCCTCCAGTTGTGGCTCCAGATCCCTGGCGGAAGTCGACGAGAGCTAGTGGCGCGTGATGAACAAATTAAGAAGCTTGAAGGCGAGAAAGCGAGGCTCGCTCTTCTTGCCGAACGCCATTAGATCATCATCAATATCTACAAGGACACAAGGTCTCGAATGCAGGAAAAGCACTTGTCCGAGCTTGCGGCGGTAAAGGAGTACTTTCGGTCTAACCTTGACACCATGGTCAGGGCCCACAAGGTCGATCGCAATTGTCTCAAACAAGTGCCCGAGGCCTAGCTAAGAAAACATGAAAAGAGATATGAGGCTGACCTTGCCCAACTACGGGGCAAGTGCTCGGATGAGCTCCCGCGCATGGAGAAGGACTACGAGTACGGCCTTAGGCAAATTGAGGAGAAGCACAAGCGACATGTTGGGATGTTGATGGGGGAGCACCAACTGGCCTTGTGGCAGGCTAAGGACGGGGCGGTAGCTAAATACTAGGGCTCAAAAGACTTTGTTCGTTTGAAGAAGGCGATCGCCAATAAGGCCATTGCAAATTTTTGAACTTCTTATGACTTCTGGGACCTACTCCTCTTCCGCGGGTCCGAAGCCGTAGCCTGGTTTGTGTGCTCCCCTAGCTTTCAGTCTATACTTGACGAGGAGGCCTTGACGAGTGCGTCAAGAAGTTTCCTGGCCTTTTAGACCCTACTCCGGGATCATCCTGAGATAGACATCGCTTCCCTAAGTTTTGAGGAAGCTTTATGTTATCTCCATGCAGCACCACGCGGGCCACCCCTCAAGGAAGTCAGTAATGGTGGGGTGCTCCGAAAGATGGCAGCATTCCCAACCGGTGATGAATCCTCGGGGTTTGAACCCGTAGTGTTCGATCCTTCTGACGCTCAAGGTTGGGAGAGCATGTACGGTCCTCGACATTTGTAATTGCCTCTTCATGTATCTTTGTTGTTTATAATGGAAAGCCGAAGCGAATTCCTTTTTATTGGATTTGGGTCTACCTCGGTCCCCCGGAAAGGCGACACGATGGACGAATTTTCTTCCCAGGTGCGTTTCCCGAAGCTGATACGTTGCCCTTTTTTCAGAAAGAGGGCCTCAACCGGCTCCACTAACGAAGAGAGTGTTCATGTCACCATCTCCTCGATATGGTCGAGGGATCATCATGATGAGGCGCGACCCTCGACGTCAGCTTTTCGTGGTTTAGCCGATGTCAGAGTACACGTTTTGGACATCCATAAGGCGCTCCTTTTGAAGGGGGTTGCGCCCTTTCGACTCCTCGCTTTGTCCCTTATAAAGGCAAAGGTTGTCGCGACCACACTCACATCTTCTTTTTGTGACCGCATCTAAGACATTCACTTTGCTTCCTCAGTATGTATTCTCCTAGGCGAGTGATGACAACGAAAAGAAGACGCTTGGGAGAGGAGCGCCCGGGGCCCAGCATGAGTGCCCCGCTCAATCCTTGTTGCAGTTGAGGTATGTCTGGTCCCTTTACCTCCTCCTTACTCCTACTTTTGACTCTCATTTTGTTGATGAGTGTAGGTTGCCGTTTTGGTGGGTGTCACAGCGACTCGCCTTCGGGAGATGTCAGAGATGGATAGCCCCGTACCGCGCCCAGGGTTGATGGGGGTCCTTCTGAGGAGGACTGAGGCCAAGCTCTGGGAGGCCCAAGCTAAGCTGGCACACAAGGACAGCGTCATCCGGTATCTTTAGGAGACATTGTCCCAGAGAATCAGGGAGAGCGCCAGGGTCAAGTCGCAACTTGACATGGTGTGGGACATGGCCATTTCCTCCTAATCCAACATGGACTGGGTGTTGCGAGAGTGGGCGGCGGCCTTGGAGGAGGCACGTGAGGGGTCCGGGGCGAACTATAAGGAGTCGGTGTAATACCGGCTCCATATCCAGGATGCGTCGGCCCATGTTGTGACGCTTACCAATCTTCTTTTGAGGCTCGGGCAAAGCGCCTCTCAACTGCTCAGAGGAGGGTTGAAGAGGGCTTTTGAGTGTGTCATCAGGTCG